>WOXC01006908.1:315000-354744 GCA_011680675.1 Gymnobelideus leadbeateri | reverse complement strand
CAGACCTTAGAAGATCATAGATTTAAATCTATAAGGGACCTTAAAGACCACATGCCAACCGCTTAATTTTTTAGATGAGGAAACTGAGACCCACAGAGGTAAAATCACTTGCCCAAAGTCACACAAGTAATAAATGGCAGAGCCCAATTCCTCCTACTTCAAATCTAGTTTTCTTTCCCATATTTTTTTCCAATTCACCATGCTTCATCCGTCTGAGACTTTTGGAAGTTATATGAGCTAAGGTTTTGTTCTTTCAGATGCTTGTGAGCTTGAAAAATAGGAATTACAGTGCCAAGATTCCTAGTTTATGTATTGATTCATGCAATCACAGTAGATCTTCCAAGAGAAAATATAAGTTTCAATCCTGGCTCTGACAGTTATTATCTCTGTGACCTCAGTAACAAGTCACTTAATCGCTGCAGACCTCAGTTTCCAAATCTATAAGGTGTTGTAACAGATGACCTCTAAGATCCCTCCCAGCACTAAATCTATGAGACTCCTAAAATATGTTACCTTCCTTTCCTGCACTAAATAAGAGGAAGATTTTAATATTTCATTTTCACCATTTTCTATTTAATATTTATGAAGAGCTTTGAGATCCTCAGCTGGAAGAACCATATAGATTATTATTTGTTTAAATAAATTTTCATAGCTCTCTTTTATTTTTACATCACTCATATTTACCAGTGTATCTTTCCCTTCTCCCCACCCACAGAATCATTCTTTGTAGCAAAGAGTGAAAAAAGGGGAAAACAGTTCAGAAAAACTTATCAACATACAGAAAAAGTCTAATAGCATATTCAGTGTTGTAAACCTATAATATCTCTCTCCATGTCTCCACACACAGAAACATAGATGTCTACAAATAAATGGGGTGAGAGGACTTCTCAGATCTCTACTTTGGGTTCTTTAAGATTCCTCAAGCTTGCTCATCACAGTTTATATATTCCATTTGTAGAGGCCCTCCTTGTATATAATTTACATAGTTATCATCATTTTATACATATACTATACATATATGTATATGTATAGTATATGTATATAATGTATATACTCCATTTGTAGAGGCCCTCCTTGTATATAATGACAATAACTATGTAAATGGAAAGAACAAAATAATCAAAACCAAGTGCTGCTAAACTGTGATGTGTATATGTGTATATTGTATACATTTATATGTGTTGTGCATATATGATCTATATGTTACAGATACATACATTTACACATAAATACGTATATGTTATAGATAGAAAGATATATACATTTACACAAACACATTTATGTATACATGGAAAGATAGACACATACTGTTTTCATGGTTCTGCTCAGTTCATTTTGTATCTGTTCTTATATCTCTTCAGCTGTTCTCTATTGTCACTATCTTCGTTGTTTATTACAGCTAAAGAATAATAATCAAACAAATAATAATCCATTACATTCATGTACCACATCTTGTTTAGCCCAATAATCGATAGGCGTCTACTTTTTCCCAATTCTTTGCTACTACAAAAAGTTTTTTATAAATATATTTGTGTATAGAGGCCTTTTTTGGTCATCCCTCCTTGGGGCACATATCTAGCTAGCATCTCTGGTTTAAAGGGCATGAACTTTGAAGTCATTTTCTTTGAAGGTTGAACTCCACTCAATGGCCTCTCTATGGTCCTTTCTAATTCTAACTCCTTGATCTTGTGATTCCAGATCAAATTTCCATGAACATTATATTAGCATACACATTTCCCATAGTGCTTTCAATATTCACTAATCCTATCTTTTGTCACCTTCACCAATTTGCTGAATTTGATTTAGAATTGTTCTAATTTAAATTTCTTTTTTAGTGATTTTGAGAATAATTTCATATGTTTGTTAGTAGCTTGCCGTTTCTCTTTTGAAGAGGATCCATTTACCATTTATCTATTGGGGAATGACTTGTTCTTAAGCATTTCTATCAGCAACATGTACATCTTGGATGTTACACTACAACCACATAGGTGATAAAGGACAGAGCTCAGATTTAAGGGGCAGCATGGCACCATGCAGAGTGAACTGGAGTCATATGACCTGGTTTCAACTTGGAGTCAGGAAGACTCAATTTCAAATTCTACCTTTGAAGTTTATTAGCTGTTTGGACCTAGGCACATAACTTCTTATCACTTTTCCTCTCTGAGCCTCAGTTTCCTAAGTATAAATTTAAAGTTTGGAATAGATGTACTCTGAAATCCCTTCCAGATCTGTGATCTTGATTCCCACATTAAGAGGCATGACTTTAAGCAAATCATTTTATCTATCTCTGTGTGTGTGTGTGTGTGTGTGTGTGTGTGTGTGTGTGTGTGTGTGTATCTGAGTCTGGGTAGGCAAGATTTCTACTGAATTGGCCAAGAACATAAGAGTAAAATGTCCTTGGATGCCCATAACACAAAGGTGAATTAAAAATGAAGATAGCCATTGATAGAGATGAAATCATTGAGAGTATGAGGATGAGGCAAGGAGGGCCTCTACAAATGGAGGTGAACAACATTAGCAAAGTAGCAAAAATAGGAATGTATGATGCACGTTGGGACTGTGAGGAGAAAAATGCACTTGGGGCATAGTCTTTGTATACAGAGTGGTGAGATATAGATAGATATATCTATATAGATGTCTATAGATATAGATAGAAACGGATAGACAGATATACATATATAGATAGATACACACGTACATACCCACATACATATATACGTATATGTATATCTACACATACATATGTGCACAGATATATATGCATGCATGTATACACATACGTACAAATATATACATTCATAATACACACAAGTGTGCATATATATGTGTGTATACATACACATATGTTTGTAATACACAAAATACATACATTCCTTAAGTGGCAGTTATGAGGCCTTTGTCTTAAGAAATGATGCAGATAATTCCAGCTAAATTTCCAGTGTATAACAATGTTTTCTGGTTGGCTAGTTAGAAACAAATATCATCTTGTGGTATGATGGAAAGAGTTGAAGTCAGAGGACTTGAGTTCGATTCTCAGCTCTGCTGCATACTGATTTAAATGGCATTATGCTAGTCATTGCTCTTTTCTGGACTTTAGTTTCTTCTGCAATAATATTTGGGGTTTGGCAAGATCATCTCCTCTGAGGTTTCTCTAACATGTGATCCTAGGTAAGATCAGCTGTGTCCAGAAGGTTTTGCAATAGGCACAGATGTGGAATATTGGATTGGATAAGACCAAAATATGAGAGAGAGAGAGAAGAGAGAGAGAGAGAGAGAGAGAGAGAGAGAGAGAGAGAGAGAGAGAGAGAGAGAGAGAGAGAGAGAGAAAGAGGAAAAAGAAAAAGAAAAACCAACTCTAGGAGGCCTCTTGAAGAATCTTCAGTCAGGCATATGTAAATGAAAGTTGTGATGTATGCCTACCCAACCATAAAATAGTCTGTAGTCCTCCTAAGGAACTGTGCATATAATCACACAACTTGGAAAATCTAAATAATTGAGGCAAGAGACAGATAGCTGACAAAACCATGCTCTTGTGGGTTCCCAAATGGTTTATAGTGAGAGAGGTGGGGGTTTGTGTCTCATGGTAAACTTGAGCTCAGCTGCAGGTGTTTTAGTTTATCACAGAGAGGAAATGACTTTTTTTACACCTAATTTAATCTGAAGCTATTCACAGTTTAAAATGCTCAGTAACAGTGACCTTTTTTAATGACTAACACATTGCAGGTGGTCCAGTTGCAGGCCAGTGGTTAATGTTTGCTATCAGAGAGAGAGAGAACTCCAGTCCTATTGTCTTCACTGTGCAGTGTTCAGACAACAGCTGGTTCTGTGCCCTGCTGCAACGAAAGACCTGCTCAAAAGTTTTGATGGTTTTTTTCCCACAGTGAAATGACTGCTCTCTTTTTCTTTACCTCAGATGGCAAAACTAATGCCAGGGCATCAAATAGAACCGCTCATAAATACTGGCCATCCAAATGGGCTGAGTTGTCTGAGAAAATCCTGATTATGTTTCCCGGACTAGCCACAAGACTGTTCTCTGTGGTGCTTAGTCAGGGAAAACAAACGTGCTAGGACGTACTCTGGAAGGCATGCTTTCAGTCAGGTATGACAAAAGTCCTGTGCAAACAACTAACTTAGTACAACAACTTAGGTGCTCTCTCTACTCTTCTGCACTGTGCAGATGTATTGGATAAGTGGATTTTTGTAGTAATATCAATAGTTGGTATTTCTATATGGCTTTACAGTTTGCCAAGACCTTTCCTTGAAACCATCCTTGGGGGGAAAGAATTACAGGAACAACTATTCTCCTTTTTATAGACAAGGAAATAAACTCAGAGTAGTGAAGTAATTTGCCCAAAGTCACCTAGTTAATAAGTAGAATCACATAAGCTTTAATTCCATTTGACAGATGAGAAAATCGAGGTCTATGAATAATAAATGACTTAACAAAGGTTATACAATAAACACCAAAGTCGGAATTTGAACTCAAATCCTCAGACCCTTGAAGTAGAAACCCCACTACATTACTCCATGTAACAGATTTAGAGTTACAAGAGGTCAAAAATATAACATAGTCTAATTCCCTCTTATTACTAATGATGAAACTGAGGCCCAGAGAAATTGTTATTTGTTTAAGGTCACATAGCTAGTATATTCTGGAGCCAGGTTGCCAATCCAATTTTTCTGACTTCCAGTCATGTGTTTTTCCACCATACAGGTCATTTCCCACTCCATTCCAGACTATCCCAATATTAACTAGTCCCCCATCTCCTCCACCCCCCCAAAATCAAGGTATTTTAGATATTTGATCCTTTAAAGATGCTGAGACAAGGAATCCTTGGTTAGAACATCCTTCCAGTTAATCTTCAATATTATTGTTGTTTTGGTTACTTTAGCTCTTCAATTTATAAGGTGTTTCACATTGCTAGTCTCCACAAGTGGTATGGTGTGGTTTGTAAATGGTGTGGATAAGAAAAAAAAGCCCAACTGCATCATACCACACCTTTTCAGGAGAGCTCTGCAACACACAGTGTCAGCAAGTATCATTTTATGTCTACAACTGGAGAAGCAGATGCATTATTCAGTGTCCTGAATCACACAGCAAGCCACTCACTGGGGGCGGGAAGAGAACACTTGACTTTATACTATTCAACCTTTTTATAGCTCTAAAGTGACTCTCATTGTTTTTAGTCTATTCCTTCCTTCTTTAAATTCTACTCCCCACCCCCATCCTGCCCTTAAAAGTGGAACATAACCTTCAATGGAAGGAAATGGAAAAACCAAGGGGGGAAACATTTGAGAGGCCAATGTGAAGAATTTGTAGCTAAGCTAGTGCCCCAGTGACACAACCAGCCTATAATCCTTTTATACAGGCTATTATTGCCCATCTCTTCCAGTTTGCAAGGAAAATGTCATATCCAAGATGCCAATGAGAATGAATTTCCACTTAATTCAATTTATACTTACTTTAGTGATTATGAAAAATAATTTGGCTCAGACAGTACTTATTTTTTATCCCCAACCCAATACCTCAAGGACCTTCATTTTGGTCATTATGGGCACTTCCTTCATTGATTCCTTAGATAGCACCTCTCTTTACTTAGTATGTGTGTGATCTTTCTGAATTTTTATGAACAAAATATTCATCTGT
The DNA here is from genome assembly GCA_011680675.1 of Gymnobelideus leadbeateri. Taxonomy (NCBI): domain Eukaryota; kingdom Metazoa; phylum Chordata; class Mammalia; order Diprotodontia; family Petauridae; genus Gymnobelideus; species Gymnobelideus leadbeateri. Next base: position 349,097 of record WOXC01006908.1, on the reverse strand, counting down.
AAACTTACCCTAGACAAATCTTCTGACAACTGACACAGTGTTGGCAAGACTATACTCAAAAGTGTTCTTGCTTGGTAGGACCTCACATTTGCTTTTGTGAACATAGGGCCTCCTCCATGAATTACTGAAGAATCTTTGTAGGATTTCCCTGGAGGTAGCTTGGCCCTAAGACTTTATTTTAAAAAATGCTTAAAAGATGCCAACACACAATTGTAAATCTTGAGTGCAAGCTATGAACCAGTACCTAGTCTTACCTGCTGGTACAATGCCTCTCACATAGTAAGTACTATATAAATGGTAGTTATTATTTTTATTGTCATGACTGTTATTACTTATGTCTTGTATCTCTGATGTTGCTCTCTTTAGCAGTTCTGTGATGTGTCAGGTAGTTAGGACTGAGAACTTCAGTAAGAACTCAGGGCAAAGGGAATGCATAAAAACAAAGACTTTCTTTGACTTACTACTAAAGAGAACTACAGAAAATATGGGAAGGGAACAGAGCTCTTTCTAGAGGGTTTTTTTTCAGGAGTTCTAATGAGGCACCAGTGGGTATTAAGGAGTGCACACAACCACCAACTCTTTTACACACAGCTTAGTATTGACATCCATGGGAGTTGTTTGAAAAGACTAGCCATGATATATGAGATTGTGCCCTTTATATACAGCCCACACTTATGTACTTTATGTACAGCCCAGTCATCTCAGTGCCACTAAGCAGCCTCTTTGCCTTTCCTTTCCTGACCACCCTGCACTCTGATACCCCAAATGCATTGTTATAGGAACACTTTGGATACTGTAGTCTGCACTTAAAGACCTATTACAATTCTGCATATCTGGCATATTGGTATTAAACAGAAATCCTAAAACCGTGAAAGGCTCATTGCAGACTTCCAAATCCCAATATAGATTTAGATCATTGTTCCTTGGAAGTCCTTTCAGACATGGGGGATTTTAGCCAGGTGGCATAGTTTGATATACTTGGAGTCAGAAAGAACAGAGTTCAAATCCTACCTCAAATACTTACTAGCTGTGTGTGTCCACATTGGTAAAGTGGAGATATTAATACCACCCAAACCACATGGTAAAGATAAAATGAGGAAATATATGTAAAGCACTTTGTAAAGCTTAAATTGCTCTATAAATATTAGCTATTGCTATTATTATTTCGAATTGTCAAGAATTCCGAAGGCTTACACTAAGAAATATCATACCCTTCAATATGTTTATACCTTTGTCTCTATTCACTATTTTCCATCAATGAAATTGAGGATGATTGTGTAGGATCTACTTAGGGTCTTCTCAGAAAGCACTCTTTGTTAGCACAGATTTCCAGAAGGAATGGTGGTTATAACTTAAATGTTTACATATAAAGGGACCTCTAGAAACATTTGATTTTTTTTCTCCCTTTCTAACACATCGTGTGCTAGAAAACTTTCTTCCTGAGTGAGCCTAAGTGCTGTTAAAGTTGGTACCTATATTAATGTGAGTACTTTATTGTCCTGAAATTAAAGCTTTTGAAGTTTCTTCCTTTCAGAGACAAAAAGGAAAGTCTACAGTTGACATCAAAGAGGAGACATTCGCCTGACTAGTAATTATGGTAGCTTAATGTTACTCAATATCCACCCCAGTTACAAGCTGCCTTTACTTTTCTTTAACATGTGCTTATTTTGATCAACACCTTTAGAAAAAAAGTAGCTGCTAGTGCCCAACTACCTATAAAATTCTCACTGAATTCTTTTTGGCTGTTGTTGTTGTGAATCAAAATACTCTCTTAATAATGTATTCTGCCATATATGATTGCTGGGTTCCTCCCCCCCCCCCTTTTAAAGAAAACATTTAATTACTATACGAAAGTTGTAACTGTTAGCTGTGAGTTACCAGATGTGGAACCAGACACAAGGGTGAGATTTTACAATTTCAGCACAGCTGCTTAGGACCAAATCTGGTTTAGGACACCGTCGATGGATTTAAAAACATTACATTTATATTAAAAATAGCAGGGAATCATATGCAGTCCAGCTGAAGGTCTTCTTGGAAAACTTGTTAAACTCTAAAATAGAGTCCCTCCAATCAAAGTCCAAAAACAGTCTTTATGCATCAGTGAATGACATGCACTGTCACCCTCCCACCCCCAAAACATGCTTACGCAAACACATATGCCCAGGCCTCTGTCCTGCTTCTAAATTAAACTCCCAGCAGTTCATGTCATTTGTATGTTATGTGGACAGAGCATCAGAATGCAACACCTTGAAATTTAGCTATAACTTTTATTTTACTGGTTTTAAAACCTCAAAATACGACAATGATGAACAGAGGTTTTTGTTTCTGCTTTTTTAAATTCAAATTTAAATTTTTCATTTTCTCTTTCATAAGCATTCAATTTTCTTTTCCAGATCAGGAGAACATTCACTTGCAGATAGTCTGACTTTAAAAAAAAAATTGTTGGTTTTTTTTTTCCTTTTCCATTAGATTCTTGAATACACAACCATACTAGCTAGGCCTAATTGTTGCTATGCTTAGCAGAGCATGGAGAGTAGCATTGGGCAGCTGAAATAACTGTGTGTGCCTTTTGTACACTGACCCCTGCACCCAATACATAAGAGCAGGAGGACTGGGTCTCTCTCTCTATATATATTTATACTAATATTTTAACTAGACTTCCACAAGTTTGAAGAAATGTATCAAGTGAAAAAAGCTTTCCTTCCCCTTAAAGGGGAAAGGAAAAAGGGTGGGGGGAGGAGAACATTAAACCCTCTTTGAGCCTATAAAACCAAGAAATGTTTGATGTATTGCTACTTTAAAATTGGACTGTTTGGATCGTTTTAAAGGAGTAGGTCTTAGGTTACTACCTTTCTTTTTCTAGCCAAAAGCTTCTCATCTACTTCTGCCTATGGAGAAGCAAATATTTAAAGTGTACTTAATTTCTCTCTCATTTTGGAGCATCTTTGTTCTCATTCAACAAGTAATTCCCTTACAAAATTCAAACACGAAACATGATGGCAGTGACTGAGATTTCATAATTTTTATTCTCTGTGGATTCGATAGGCTACTTCATGAGTTCCTTCTATCATTAACTTTATACACAGATTAAGAATATCTCCGGATTAGCATCCCCCCCCCCCAATCCATCTTCTTCACCAATTCTTTTCTTATCTCTCCTATGTCTTTTGCAAAGATGGGTGTTGGGAATTCTTTCTTTTCCTTCAGTTCTAGACTCTGAACAGCCACCTCCTTTTCTAGTACTCCAGCCATTAGGGAACATGTTTTACCTGAATGTTATGGAAAATGTAGTTAAAATTTGTGCTCTCCAAAGGTAGGATAGACCCCTCACGCTGCTTGTCATCCTATCCTTCCCTGGACATCTTTAAGCAGAAGTTGGTTGATGAGAAGGAACTCTCGAAGAGGTGTAGATTGGGCTGGATAACCTCCAAAGGCTGTTCCAACCCTGGATGCTTTGTAAGTGACTTTCTCCTTCTTAAATTTTATAATATTTGCTGACTGTGCATTGGTATATTTTGCCACTTACATATAAAATCATCAAACATTAGACCTGGAGGGACCACCACTCATTTTTATTATACTAAGTTTATCTCCACAAGGAAACATCAGCCACCTTTGAGAGAATGGACTGGATCTCTGTATCCCTAAAGTCCATTTCATTAGGCTATATGCAGCCAATTCCCAGCAAATGCTTTTCATGTTTATTAAGGAAAGGTGAAATACTCCCTTGCTTTTCTTTTCTTGATTTCAAAATCATGTACTAATTTGGCAAGGGGAAGGGGAGCAGAAGAAGACAAGGAGGTGGGGAAGATGTGTCTTGGTCATAGTAAAATTATATGGTTCAGTATTAGCCTGTATGGCTTCCATTAGTTTACATTATACCTTGTATGTAAACTGACAGCACTGAGGCAGATCTCTGGCTTATTTGCAATATAATTATGCACACACATGTAATTTTAGGGAGTCACACTAAGGTTAAGTGATTACACAAAGAGGTTAAGTGACTTGTCCATGGTCACTCAGCTAATATGGGCCAGAGGTAAGACTTGAGTTTAACTCTTCTTAATATTTTGGTCTTTGTCATCTCTCTGTTGCATATGATTTCTGTTGGACCATAGATTTAGTGTTTTAAATTTCCTCGGTGGTTATGTACTCCAACACCTTCATTTTACGTGTGAAGAATCTGAGGCCCATAAATTATGTCACTTTGCCTTAAAATCACTCATATATAAGTTGAAGCATCAAACAGAACTGGGATTTGCACTAGTCCCTTAGTTGTAAAGCTGTCCCTCTTTCCTCTTCACCATGTTACCTCAGGCACTCATTATGTTTGTGTGTGTGTGCATGAGAGAGAGAGAGAGAGAGAGAGAGACAGAGAGACAGAGAGAGAGAGAGACAGAGAGAGACAGAGACAGAGACACAGAGACAGAGAGACAGAGACAGACAGAGACAGAGACACAGAGACAGAGAGACAGCGAGACAGAGACAGGGGGAAACAAAGACAGATAGATACAAAGACAGAGATAAACAGAGACTGAGACACAGATAGAGAAAAGAAGAGAGAGAGACAGAAAGAGAGAGAGGTAGGGGCAAGAGGGAGAGAGACAGAGACAGAGAGAGCATAAAAGTGAATTCTTGATGGTGAAGGCTATGGTTTGGGGCCCCCCTATTTGGTCATGCACCCCTCACTCTATCAATGGTCTTGGACAATTGCCCTGGGAAAGTAATAATCTCTGTTCTTTAAATCACTGTTTCAGCTGGTTTATAGAAGTGGTACTCCTGCATTTCCCTCCTCTAGTACTAAAGTTTCTCTAACTAATGTTGTAAATATTTTCTCCAATCACAACCCCTTCTCTGGGGACTTGGCCATCTGTATGAGTGGGACTAGGGGGAAACAAATAGGAGAAAGGAGGAGAAATGTAAATGTGAAATAATGGCTTTCTGCTGAAGTCTTCTCCCTCCTCCTACCTCAGCTCACCTGTGCTCTCAGATGCATTTGATTGATTATTTGAAGAAAGCTGCAATAGTTGGTGCCCAAACGGACCAGCTCCAGACCAGGCAGAGACACACACTGAGAGCCTCCATTAGGCAGGGCCTCACTCCACATTCCATCTGGGGATGCTGGCAACAGCACTAAGGCACCAGAGAGAAGCTCAAGTGCTTTGTAAATGTCATTAGAGCTGGGAGGCTGGTTTCACAAGCACAGTTTAGGCATGTTTTGTTCAGAGAGCCTCCCTCCACCTTCCCTCCCACAGGGAATGCTCTTTGTTGGCTCTGGTAGCTTGGCTTCACGCTTCCTCCTCACCAGCCTCCAAACAGCCTCACCTCCCTGGTCTCTGGTTTGCCTCATCTGCCCTTTCTACAATGTTTTAGGGGCCCATGGGTTCCCACAGTCAGCCCTCTCTTGTGAGTTTTTTTGGGGAAATTCCTATTAAACATGGGCAATAGGGAGTGTAAAATCTGAGAGAGACTGGAAATGAGCTTTAAATTTAATTCAACTCAAGCTACATACATACACCACCATATGCAGGCACACTTATATGTTGAGGGAGAGCAAAAGTTTAATAAGATGAGATGATAGCTTACATTTATATAGTGTTTAAGGTAGGGGTAAGGAACCTGTGGCCTTGGTGGCACATGTGACCCTCTAGGTCCTCAAGTGCAGCCCTTTGACTGAACCTAAACTTCACATAATAAAAAAAAATTGTTTGGTAAAACTTGGACTCAGTCAAAAGGACACTGCCAAGGGTCTAGAATTTTAAATCATAAATTAAGGTTTACAAAGTATTTTCCTCATAACAACCCCATGAGCCTCCTTTTAAAAAGAGTCAAGTAGAAATTCAAAGAATCTGAGGGACCTGCTTAACCTCACAATATTACTAAGGAGTTGAGTCAAGGTCAGAACCCTTTCTTTGTGGCCAGCTCATCATTTCTTTGAATGGTGCTACTACTATAAACCTGCCCTCAAGAACTTCAAAGCCTAATAGAGAAGATAAGACAAGATTAAAAATAGCTATGATTCTAAAGATTAGAACATGATACATTTGGCTTTCTTATTTATCAAAAGCAGTGGTTTACCAAGGGTGGCATGGGATGATTCCAGTTGAAGCAGGCTTTCTCGTTTGAATTACCCATAGTGAGTGCCCTCTATCTCTTTTGAATTATGGACATTTAAAACTTTGGTCTTCCTGATTCTCTGAACTTTAAAAACTCGTATTAACTCAAGATTCTAGAGCCTTTTGGGGCAAATTCTGATGGCAATCCCAGCTAGGCGGCTCCCTGAACACTTTCCACCTGACATATTCACATAGATGTTCCATGAACATTTCAAACTGAAACAGAACATTTTGTCTCTCCCTAAACCTCGAATTAAAAATTGCCACCCTTTCCCCTGGCCTGTACAGTAACAAAAACAAAGAACAAGTCTGCTGTACCTATTTTCTCTTATATAATGAAGATATTGTCAGCTCAGTGGAAGAGTGGAAATAGTGTCTGACCTGGAGTCACAAAGACTCACCTTCATGAGTTCAAATCCGACCCCAGACCCTTACTAGCTGTGTGATCCCGGGCAAGTCACTTCACCCTGTTTGCCTCGGTTTCCTCATCTAATCTGTAAAATGAGCTGGAGAAGCAAATGACAAACCACTTTAATATCTTTGCCAAGAAAACCCTAAATCAAGTCATGAAGAGTCAGATATGACCGAAATAACTGAACAACAACAACAACAAATGAAGGTGTATTATCTTTAGTTGCTCTATTGCTCTGAAATTTTATACCATGAATCCCATTGTTATGTTTTTGTGACCATGGGCAAATCATTGTGCTTCTCTGGACTTCAGTTTCCAGTAAAATAAAGAGGTTCGATTTACAGTATCATCTCTAAGATCTCTTCTGGCTCTAAAATCTATAATTCTAGTTTAAAAAATAGAGCAGGGAAAGCAAGCTTGATATGAGCATTAGTGACGAGTAATGGAGACTTATTAATGGCTTTCTCTTTCCATCATGTGTACCCCCTTTTTCTTCTTTTATCCCTTTTCTCCTATATCTCCTTCCTTCTCAGTTTTTTTCTACTCCCTCCCTTTCCTCTATTCAAATCCTTCCTTTCTCTCCTTCCCTTCTTTTCTTTGACAACTATGTCTCCCTTTCCAGTTTCTTTCCCACTTTTCTTCTGTCTACTCCATTCTCTTATTTTATTTCTCTTTCCTTTCCTTTCTCCCCTTCTTTCTCTCCTTCCTGTCCTCCTCTTCCTTCATTTGCCCCTCTCCTTGTTCTCTTCTTCCCCCTCTCCTAATTTCCCCCTCCTACCTCTCTTCCTCCACATCCTCCTCCTCCTTCCAAAGTGAGCATTAGTAGGCCCTACTTGTGGCATCAGGATGAAAGAATTTTCTGACTCCTGGGATAGAATAAAGGGATATTCATTACGAATATCTTTACCATACCCCAACTCCCAACGACACAGCCTCTGCCATTCAGGCACTTAATCACTGCCTGTATTAAGAAGGCATGTTCCTCTCGTGACACTCTTCCAAAAGAAATGATTGATGGCAGGGGAAGTTTAAGTGAAGTGGAACTGAGTCTCCGTTTTACAGAACAAACCTCTCAGAGCTCTTAACTAGCTTTAGATTCAGTGGACTCCACTTCCACTTTCCCCCAATATTTGGGAAGGAATTACTGAAAGGGTATTAATTATTGCTGAACCGGATGCCTGAGAAGGAGGTGGCTCTAAACTCAGAAGTGGTTGCCAAGATGAATGGAGGAAGTGTTATAAAAACTGACCACTCACCAGCTGGGTCTTTTATCAACATTGGGTTAATCTGCTGCCTGGGGAGTAACTCCCCAGAATCCAGATCCCTTGTTCCTTTGCTTCTCTCACTTAAGTTAAATCAACAAATATGTATTAAGGACTATGTGCTGAGTCCTGTGCTAGTTATGGAGGGAGTAAGCATTCAAGCCAGCATTTGTTTTCCCAACATGGATAGGGTGAAGAAAGACAGGGGCAGAAGATGCTCAGCATATCACATGATGGAGAAATCTAAAATCAGTGTAACTGGGGATAAATGGGGAGAAGACTGTGCTGAGGCTCTTCTTTAAATAGAGACTCTGGAGCCCATGACCTTGCCCTCCAGTGAAAGGGTCTCATGAATCCAAACTTCACAGAACAAATTCCCTTAATAAAAAGGATTTGTTCTGTAATACTTGGACTCAGTCAAAAAACCACACCAAAGGGCCTAGAAGGCCACATGTGACCTCAAGGCCATAGGTTCCCCACCCCTGGATCAGAGGAGCAGAAGGGTCCTGAGGAAATGCGAGGAAAAGCAGATCCAATCATAGGGCAGAATGAGATTTTCAAATGGTGAGTTTCCTGGGGAAGGAAGGCATGATGGAGAGGTCCAAAGAAGACCAAAAGTGATCAATCTGGAGCCCATACAGTAAGCAGCACTGCTTCATTTTCTCAAAGGTGAAAAGAACCTTGGTGGTCATTTGGCCTTCATACCTTATTCCATTTGACTATACCATGCTGCCTCTCTTGGATAATGGATGGAAATAAACACAACTTCCACAGGAAGTATAGGACTCCTCTTATGCCTATATAAAATCCAACACAGACTTTCCTTTCTAAACAATCAAGAATCTGGCAATTGGTAAGGTAGGCACTGCTACAATCCTGGGTAAAATCTGTATCTCCCTATGTTTGCATCCTTAGGTATTTTTTTAATTTTCCTTTTTTTTTGGTAATTATTCGAGAGTCTTGTTTGACTAGATGCCCAATAATAAATTCTTCCATCCTCACAGAAGGTCCTTTCAGGAAGAACTGAGGCTAAACTGATGTTCTCCCAAGACAAAGCTGATGAGTACTTTGCATATTTAAATATTTCTTAAAATATTCAAACCATTGAGTGTTGTGAGGTTTACTAAACTTTATTAGGGTGACTATGCAACACTCTTCAAACCTGAAATATCTCAAGTCTCTCTCAGAGCTACTCTTTTGCCTTTGGAAAGCAAAACTTTCGAAGGTGGAGAGCTCTCTTATGGCACCTAATAGATGTAAACAAACAACAAGCAAAGCCAAAAGCATAAATGTCATATTCTTTATATCATAATGTGGCACCTAAGGTTTGCACTGCCAAGACATTTTACAAAACATGGAAAGGGCTCATAGTAAGCCATTTTTGTTGCTATTGTTCAGTCATTTTTCAGTCATGTCAGGCTTTTCCTGACTCCCTTAGGGGTTTTCTTGGCAAAGATGCAAAGAAACTAGAGTGGTTTGCCATTTCCTTTTCCAGTTCATTTTACATATGAGGAAACTGAGGCAAACAAAATTAAGTGATTTGCCCAGGGTCACACAGCTAGTAAGTGTCTGAGGCCAGATTTGAACCCAGGAAGATGAGTTCAGGCACAGCACTCTACCCACTGCGCCACCTGGTTACCTTATACTAAGCCCCTTTTCCAGCCATTCAATTCAACCAGTATTTATTAAGAGCTGACCTTGTGACAGGCCCTGCACTGGAAACTAAAGACCCAAAGATGAAAAATCAACATAGTCTCTGACTTCAAGGAGGCTGGACTGTTTTAGAAGGAATATCAAGTGTGCAGAAATAAAAAGTATACAATGGGAGAAACAGAGAGACCCAGACAGTGACTACAAAAACCTGCATAAAGAAAGACCATTCTTCTGTCAGCAAGCAGGGAAAGTGTCATAGAGAAGAAAACACCATCTTTGGGTCTGACTTGGTGTAAATGGGGCACTGTATTTGAACTCTGGGGAATGAAGGGTTCTGCCGATTACTACTACTACTACTGCTGCTGCTGCTGCTGCTGCTGCTGCTACTACTACTACTACTACTACTACTACTACTACTACTACTACTACTACTACTGCACTTACTGTTTGGACTTGTGGAAGTCCTTTAACCTCTTTGGACTTCAGTTTACTCATCTGTAAGATTGGACTAGAGGATTGTTAAATACCCTTCTAGCTCTAAATCCTATGATTCTGTAATGTCAGAAAGAATTTCAGTAGGCAAAGGTGAATAGAGAACATTTCCCAGGCATGAGAGGGAGCCTGCATAAACGTAAAGGGACATAGAGTACAAGATGAAATGGGGGTAGAACTTAGTATTTCAAATTGTTTGGATTGCATTCCCTTGCCTAGAGTACCAGCTATAAAAAAGATGTTATTTTCTAAAATATCTCATTAAAACTGAAAGGGACTTAAGAAAGCATCAAGTCCCATTCTACCATATTATTGTTAAGGACACTGAGACTGAGAAAAGGAAAGTGTTTTTCCTAAGGTCATATGTTGTCTGCCCTTCATTTTCAAAGAGGACTGATGATGTCATAAGGGATGTCTTGATTTGTATGTGAATTGGATTTAAGTGAGGCAGAGATGAACAAAGTCATCAGCCTTACTCTCTCTTACAGAGTTACTTAAGTCCAGTGGTAAGACAAAAGTCAGGATGACCTGTGACAGCCCAGGATGCAGTGGATGACCTTGGCATCTTCAATGTTTGATCAAGCTCTAAGCCCTCCACATAACCTGTTTCAGGTCTTTGGAACAAATTGTTCTCATTCACTCATTCCACTGGGGGAAATCTTTATGCATTTGGAGTAGACATCTCCCTAACTCACTGATGCGTTTTAGTCCCATCAGATACCCTCCTCTGGCTTTAGCCAGTTTGCTGGTATGGTTTTCTGAGGTATAGCAAATTATATGTTTTTTTGGAGTCACCAGTGAGAGTTGGATGACCTTATTTGCACATCCTACCTCCATGTGAGGGCTTGCTGAACCCTTTTCAGGGATGCTCATCCACTTCTAGTATACACCTAAGTTCATATAGCAAATTAATGATAAAGTCAAAATGGAACATGGATCTCCTGTCTCCCAGACCAGAGTTTGATTCACTGTGCATACTGCCTCTTTGTAAGACAATAAAGCAGAGTTAAGGATAGCTTGTGACTATGACTGTGGAAATCATTCTTCTCTTCTCTTCTCCTCTCCTCTCCTCTCATTTCCTCTTTTTCCCTCTTCTCTTTCCCCCATCCAACAATCCTAAGCAATCTACTGGGGGAATTTGCACTCATGCCCTTGGCCTCATTCTTTTCTCGTTGGTGTTAATTGAAAGGAATAATTGGAGGATTCAAAGAATTTTACCCTTAGAGTTGGAGAAACTTTAGATATTAATGGGTCTACACCACCCCCTCTCCATTTTTTCAGATGAGGAAATCGAGGCCCAAATAGGTTACACAATAAGTAACTGACTCAATGTAAACCTACATGTTATGCCTGCAAATCCTCCAATCTGATATCTCATTGATCTAGACCTGCTTCATCCCTTGAAATTGATCATTCAGAAGTATACAAATTGTCTTCCTCTCCCCTACCCATAGAATATAATCTCTTTGAGGGTAAGAACTGATTTTAGTCTTTGTCTCTTAAGTGCCTGGCACATAATTAGTACTTAATAAATACTTATGGAATTAAGTTGAATAATTTGTGAACTCTCTCTTCCTCACTTGCCCAACTCCTATCACCTCCCTCTCTCTCCCCCCAGTCATACAATAAATTAGGGCCAAGGAATGTAGAGTGTGTTGTAGACTACAAGGCTAAGTTATAGCCATTTAACCTTGCCCTCAAGACCACTCACTCCCCCATCCCCCACCACCAAAGTCAGCAAGAAGTTCCCAATTCACCCTTCTTAAATAAGCAGATGCTAAGGTTGTTTGCATCCTGCTTTTCTTCTTCAAGGCAATTTAAAATTTCACACTTATAATGAATGACTTGTACTCTGTTCCATAAAATCATTTACTGTATTAGAGTCTATTAGCTAGCCTGAAATCATGACCCTCATTTAGCAGTTATGGACTGTGGCAACATTTAATCCATAAGAGTTGATTTGTATACCATTTATGATCTGAACCAGTTCCTTTAATGTCAAAAATCATAGCTATCAGAGTGAATTATGATCCATTAAGAAAGCAAGATCAGCAGTCTCTGATATGTGTGCCTTGTGAGGGAATGCCTGCTCACAGATTTCCTGGAGAATAGGTTGAGTTTTGCCCAGGAGTTCAGGACCTTGTTGGAACTTGATCAGTGTTAAATGGATGGATCATTAATGAGTAAAAAATTGTTAGGAAGATGATGTTAATAATTAGCAGAATGAAGCTGGTTGTGTAGATAGCAGTGTAGCTGTTGAGTCTGTCCTAGGACAGGCTCATCTGGCTTTGAACCTCCTTCAGCTTATTCAGAGCCTGTAATTCCTTGAAGCTGATAACAACGATGGGGGCATTTTAGTCAAAAAGGGACAGTGGCCAGAAAGCTATGGATGAGGGAGGAGCAGGGCTTTCTTAAGCTTCACAATTCCATGAACAGATCATATAAAATGCTGCCTTCAAAAGCAGTAGCCAGCTACCTTTGAAAGCACAAATATTTAGGGCTATAACCTAGGGCCATTTAATTGGGGGTCAGCTACTGCTGGATCAAAGGGCTCCTGAATAACAAAAATCCAAGAAATGATTGAATGCTTTTATTTCCTCAAAAGAGCCAAAGCCACCAAATGTTGTTTAAAAGTAGTCAGCATGGTGTTGTGAAAAGAGTGCTGAATTAGGAGTGAGGATGGGGTTCCAATTCTGGCTGCACTCAGTCTCTAGATATCAGTTTCTCCAGCTCTAAAAGGAAGTGGATGGACTACATAAATGCAAAGATCCCTTCTCTTTCCAGGCCTATAATACAGTAAATCACAGCCCTCTTCCCATTAGAAATCTGAACTCCCCGGATATTCTCTTTTGCCTCCCAGGGCAATCAACAATTTAGAAAATTGCAGTGGCCCTTTGCAACCACCAGGGGCTTCCTCGTGAGTGGCTTGAAAATTGGCAGGTGTTTTTTTCCCCTTCTTTTGAAAATTCTCTATTCTTCTTTACAGAAGTAAATGAAGGGAATTATGTGGCCATCATTATTTTCTGTTTTTCATCCCCATAATATGGCATATTCTCTCAAATTGTATTAAAGATATATGACAGCAGGGGTAGACAGTATCAGAAAGAATGTCTCTCTCATAAAATAACTACATTGCATTCAATACATAGGAATGAAAGACATGTTTAAAGGTATTCTTACTATGCATCGCTCATTGGGCAATTTTTTTCTTTTTTCTTCCTTTTTTATTTTCTTTTTCTTCTTTTTTTTTTAAGCATCTAAGCTGGGCAAGTCAGAATGCTCTGACTTTGTATGGTTTGATATAGTTGTTAGAAGTGAAATGCATTCCCAAAAGAGGTTCTCTCTGCCCATGACATTTCAGGGCTCAGTAATCCTCTCCCAGATGAAAACCTTTCTCCCCCTTCCAAGTTTGTCCCAGAAGGAGTGTTTTACTCTGAAATTATATAAACTCTCAAAATAGACATTGAAGCTGAACTTCCCATTAGGTCTGTGCTTGTAAAAGGGCTTCTTAGACTGTATTATAGAAGTTGCCAACCTCTCCCTTAGCACTTAATACAAGTTTGCACTAGATAGAACTCCAGTTTGTTCCTAATTATGGCATCTACTTTGGCATTAATGAGTGAAAGGGGTGTCAGGGGCTGTAATTGTAAATTAATTATCAGCATTTGTGTTCACTGGGGATCTCATGATTCTTTCAATTGAAAAGTTAAAAGCAGTATCATATAGAATTTTACTCTGACAACAATTAGAAAGTAAATCTCAGAGAGAATTTCTCAATGGGACATGGAGTGGCAGGGATAAAAGAAATAGCATTTTTGCAAAACATCCAATCTATATTTAGAACTAGAAAGGAATTCAGATGCCATCTAGCCCAACTCTCTCATTTGACAGATGAGGAAACTGAGGCCCATGGAGGTTAGGTGTGACTTACTTAAGGTAAAATAGGTAATAAATAGTGGAGGCATAATCTGAACCCAGGATCTCTGATTTCAGCTGATAAACATGGCAATGCATGGATGGACAATGGGAGGGATGATAAGAGAGATCTTTCCTATCCCCCTTAGTATATCAGAGGATAGTACCTACACAAATTTTCTTTCTCTTATTGTATTCACAGCATATAGCACAGTGCCTGTCATGTAGTAGGAGCTTAATAAATGCCTATTGAATTTATTTAATTTAATTTTGAGCCTGGTGATGTATTACTTGTCTGCCATTTCAAGACCCCTCCAGTACAGTTCAGCGAGGCTCAGCTTCAGGTTTGCCAACAAGTGATAAATTATTTTGGTCCTTGCAGCTCACTAAGCCTAAGTGCAAAGGGTTCATGACCTGGGCCAGTACAAGCAGTAGCCTCACTGATGTCATTCTGAAGAGGAAAAAGTGTTGAACTTGGCATTGGAGGATAATAAGATCATTGATCTCTAGAACTAAAAGGGACTTTAGAAGCTGTGTAGGACCAGCCCCCTTCTTTTACAGGTGAAGAAAACCGTGGCCCAGAAAAGTTCAGTAATTTTCCCCAGGTCACAAAGCCAAGTTCAGATTCAAATTCAAACAATCCACATCCATAGTTCTTTCATCTTCTCCATAGCAGTGGTTCAAATCCCCCCTCTCCTATGTGCAACATGGGTGACCTTGAGAAATTCACTTATGTCCTTGGGCCTCAGTTCCATTTCTTATAAAATGAATGGGTTGGATAAGATAAGTTCTTAGATTTCTTCTGCTTCTAAGTGTATTACACTTAAGTTAAAATACTTCAAAGCCAAAACTCAGTGGTTCAGTGCAGGGTTTGTTTGTTTTTAATCAATGAGAGAAAATGTAAAATTTGTGAATCTTTCCTTCAGCAGACATACAGTAAATGCTTAACACTGACATTGCCAAAGCTAAAATATGCTCTCTGTAATTTGTATTTTTAAGACACAGTAAACTACCATTGAAGACTAAATATTTAATGAATGTTGCCCTGAGTTATAAAAAAATTATGCTTACAATATCATCTTTGAAACTCTTGTTCACATATCAGTTACCTGATTCCATAGTAATGCAGTAATTTAGTCACCAGAGACAGTCTATAGATTAAACAGTCCCCATCTTAAAGGGGCCATCAGTACAAATTTGCAGAATTATGGTTTATGATGTTAATAACCCCCTATATTCATACACAGATTTCCTGAGACCAGAATGGCAAGGGTCATTCTTGGTCTAGCCACAGCTCCCTTTTAAAGGTAGTACTAAAACAAAATAAAGAAAGTAAGCTAATCCACATAACATGCCCTAGTATGAATTTCAAGGAGTAGCTGGGATTAAATATTTATCTAAAAATAAGAGGGATATTAAGAGAACTCAATAAAGCACTTTGGGAAAGTATGGAAGTATGAGTTGGTATTGGGAGCATGAAAGAGAGGGGTTTAAAACTATTTCTGTGTCTTTCCTCATGCTGTCTTCACCACCTAAAGAATCCTGTTACTCCTTCAAGCCTCACTTCACATCCATCATAAAGTTTTTTTTTTTTTTCCTGAATATTCCTGACTTCAGTGAATTCTGTGTTCTCAGAGATCAGCTATGAAGGATGGATTGGAGAGGGGAGATACTTGGGGTAAGGAGAACCATTACAAGACTACATCTCTCTGGAATGTTGGTTCATCTTTCTACAACTCTCACAATAATGTCGCATCCCTACGTCCTTGATCATTTCTATGTTGATGATCCTCAGATCTACTTATCCAGCCTTAACCTCTCCCTTGACCTCAGGTCTCATATCTCTAATTGCCTAATAGATATATTACCTGGATTTCTCATAGACAATATTAGATGCAATATCTTCAAAACTAAATTCTTAATCTTTCCTCCCAAAGCCTTCCATTCTTCCTAACCTTCCTATTACTATAAAGGGTAAAATCTTATTCACAGTCCCCAGGTTCACAACCTAGTTGTCATCTTTGACTTCGTACTTTCTTTCAAACCACCCCCCACCCCATATTCACTCTAGTTCCAAGTCTTAATATCTCTCTTATACAGCCTTTCTCTTCTCTGAAACCATCAGCACATGGCTAAGGCCCTTATCACCTCATATCTGGACTACTTTAACTTTAATAATCTTCTGGTAGACCTCCCTTCCTCAAGTCTCACCCCACTATAATCCATCTTAAATCTCAGGTCGGAATCTCTCTCTCTCACACACACACACACACACACACACACACACACACACACACACACACACTCAATAAGCTCTGCTGACTCCATATTACCTCCAGGGCCAAATATAAAATCCTCCATCTGGCTTCTTAAGTCTTCTACAACCCAACCCTTTCAGCCTTTCCATCTTCTTATACCTTGTTCCACTCCACATACCCTAGAATACAATGACACTGGCTTCCTTGTTCTTCTTCACATAAGACACTCCCTCTCCCAACTCCAGGCATTTCACTGACTATCTCACTTGCTTGGAATTTGCTCCTTCACAGCCATTTCTTAGCTTCTCTGACTTCCTTCAAGTCACTAATAAAATCATACCTTCTACAAGAAGTTGTTCATATTCTTCTTTAATATTTGTGCCTTCATTCTGTGATTAATTCCAATTTAATCTGTATACATCTAGTTGGCACAGAGTTATTTCTTATGTTGTCTCTCCTGTTAGATTGTAAGCTCCTTGAGAGCAGGGGTTATTTCTTATTTTTCTTTGTATCACCAGTGCTGAGCACTGTAGTTGGCACACAGTAGGTGCTTAACAAGTGATTGTTGACTTGCATTCTTTTATTTGAACAGAAAATTCCAAGATTTGGTTCACAAGCATCCCAGATGCACCCAATCTCCATAATTCACAAAGTATTGATTTCCCATGCCAGTATTCTGTTTCTTCTTATCTTATTTTATTTTATCTTATTTATCTTATATTTTATTTATTTCATTAATCTTTTTTATTTATGTTTATATGACATTAATTTCTTTTTCTTTCTTTTTTTTTTTTTTTTTGCTTTTTTGGTGGGCAATTGGGGTTGAGTGACTTGCCCAAGGTCACATGGCTAGTTTTTGTGTTAAGTGTCTGAGGCTGGATTTGAACTCAGGTCCTCCTGACTCCAGGGCCAGTGCTCTACTCACTGTGCCACCTAGCTGGCCCCTTTATCACATTAATTTCTGAATTTATCCTGGTCCCTTCTCCTCTCCCTCAAACCATCCCTTGAGAAACAAAGAAAAAAAATATTTAAAATGAAAGAATAAAAAGGTACTACTTCATCAACTAACCAGTGCCTTGACCATGTCTAATAGCAGATAAAATACTCCATATCATAGTAATAATGAAGTTTTCATATTCATTATTTCTTTTAGCGAAGTAATAATCCATAATATTCAAGTATCATAATTTGTTTAGCTATTTCCCAATCAATGGACATATAAGGTTTATAGATTTTGCTACACCAAAAAGTACTGCTATGAATGTTGGAGTGTATATGGTATCTTTTTTCCCTTTGTCTTTAACTAGTTTGGCATTTATATCTACCAGTGGGATCTCTGGGTTTAAGTAACATTTTTAAAAATTTAAAAAGCCTAATTCCAAATTATTGTTGTTGTTTTGTTAGAATGGTCAGACCAATTCACAGCTGCACTGAATGCATTACTATGCCTGTCTTTCCATAGCACCCATAAGGATGACCATCATATTTATCTACCCTTGCCAGTTTTATGGGTTTGAGGTGAGACCAGTGTTATTTTGATTTCTGTTTCTCTTAATTAGTACTTTGGAGCACTCTTTCATATGAATTTTAATAGTCTGCAATTATTCCCTTGAGAATTGGTTATTTGTCTTTATTTTTGCCACTTTCTTGGCAGCTCAGAATTAGAGGTAGTGCAAGGAGGAGGAAACAATGATAGCATCAAGGCCACCAAGAGATAGAGGCAATGTGCAAGAATTACAGCAAAGCATAGTCCTAGCCAACTTTTCTAGAAATGCTCTAGGAACAACAGATAAACTACAGAGGAGGTAAGACCAAACAGGGTCAGCCTACCTAAGAGTGTGGGAGGGGTTGGACCCTGATTCTGTCACAAAATCCCAATTCATGAATTAAAGTTGGAGATATGACTAAATGGAAGGAATTCTGACCACAATGAAAAAAATATTATGGATGAGGAGGAGCCCAAAAGGTAAACTAGACTTGAGAAAAATTAGTACTAGGTACAGCCTCTGAGAAAAGAATATCTTAGTCACAAGAACTCTGAGAGTAACTGGAAGAAATGAAGGGGAAAATGAACTTACTATTATTGAGCTAATAATCTATAAGGAGAATGATGGCTTAGGACAGAAAATAGACAACTTTAACAAAATAGAGAACTCACTAAAGAAAATAAAATAAAGCAAAAAAGTCAATGGTTTCATGAAACAGAAAGCAATATTAGGACAAAATCAAAAGATTGAAAAATTAGAAGAAAATATAAGGAATCTAGTCTCATAAACAAGTGTTCAAAAACAGATGGAGGAAAGATAACTTAAGAATGACTGGACTCCCTAAAAATTATGACCAAACAAAAATCCTGAATAATGTAAAACAAAAGTCATGAAAACAGTAAAATTAAAAAGATCTAGCATTCATTTCCTGGAAGAAATCTCACATTGAACATGACAAGGAATGCCATAGCTAAAATACATAGCTTCCTGGTAAAAGTAAGACACTGTCATCAGCCAGAAAGAATTCAGACACCAAGGAAGTACAGTCAGAATCTATAGTCAAAAGACTATTCTGCAGTGACTTAAAAGACAGAAATCTTAGACTTTGGTGATGCAAAAGGCAAAAGGCAAAAAAAAAAAAAACAAAACAAGGAAAAGACAAAAACTGGGTAGAATCTTTGAAATGAAAATGCTAGAGGTGAGAAAAACCTAGAAAGGCAAACACATTTGATCAAGTGGAAGAAATTAAATGATGACAAACTATTTACATTCTAAAAGAGGGTGGGATGATACAAGTCATGATGATACACAAAAGAGAAAAGAAAATCAGGCCTGGAGGGATGAGGTCTTGCTCCATTTTTTTTAACTATGGAAAGGAAAAAGAGAGGACTAAGAATAAAGAAGGAATGAGGAAGAAAGGGGGAAGGGACTACAGACATTGAATAATTGAGGTGAGGAAAAAAAGAGTATTCAAACATGGAGACAATGGAAGAAGTAGGCTTCTCATGAATCTTATTATTGTCTGAAGTAGACAAAGGAGGAATGACCATGCAAACACAAATAGTTTAATATAGTTATATAATAAATTCAGTAGGGAGACATGTGTAGAACATGAATCAAGAAAGGAATATAGAATTGATAAGAGAATATTGAAATAGACCAAGTTACCTTTGAGCCTTATAAGACACCCACACTATGTTTTACTATTGCCCCTTGATTTCTCTGATCCCTCTATTTGCTTGTAAGAGTCTGAGATTTGAATCATGGTAAGGAAATTACCACTTTTATTGTGAATTTCTAATAATTTTCTAAATAAATCTTAACTTCAGAAGATAAATTATTACAAAGGATTGAAAGAAGAGAAATAATAGTATAATAAGCAATAATTGCTGTGTGCACTGGTGTAAATGTAAGCAAAGTAGTTTTTTGTTGTTGTTGTTTTTCTGGAGTTCTTTCCTAGGCTTAGGATAAATTGTAAACATCTGAAGGATTAATCTCCTTTGAACCCTGATAATTCACAGCTGTACTGAGTCAAGTAGGTTTTATGCCTTCTGCTCTGAACCAATCAGGGGCTGAATCTTTGTTATATATTCTGGGAGGCTGGCATTTTGCCTTGGGGGTTCACTTATGAGAAGGATCTTTTGATTTCCTGGTCAAGACTCTGAGTTGTTGTATATTCAGAGCCCTGGCTGCTTAGATGTGCTCCCTTGATCCTGTGACATATGTAAAGCGTATGACAATATTGCTTTGATTCAAATAGAGCCCTGTCTGTTGGTCTTTGTGGTAATTTCTCTGCTTTTATTTTCTCCATGTTCAGGGTACTGAACTTTCGCCTGAACTAGTGAATGGAAGTAGATTGTTGATCCCTTTAAAAGTTGTCTTTCCTTTAAGAAAAGCAAATCAAAGAACCTGTGCTAGCAGGCTATCCTGGGTGTGCTAGGATCCTTGCTAATACAACTGGTTGAGGGGGCGGGGGCATACCACTTCAGTTATTAATTACCAATGTTAGTAGCATTCTTTTTTTAAGTTACTTCTTCCTTATGAAGGTGTGATGTATGTGTAGAAGAAGCAAAAAAGAGCAAAAATATGTGATATGGTGGAGGGGGAAGCAAAATTAGGAAGTATAAACATGAACTAGAATGGAATGAATTTTTTTTAAAGAGGAAGGTAGAAAAATGCATTGGAAAACAGTGCAACAATATATTGCTTTAAAGAAACTCACTTGGAATATAAAGCCTCTTATGCAGTTAAATTTGGGGGGATAGGGAATAAAACTTAGGTAAATTTTATGAAGAAAAAATGACAACCCTAATCTCAGACAAGACAAAGGCAAAAACAGACATTGTTAAAAGACATAAGCATGGAAAATACCTTATGCTTAAAATCTATAGATAATGAAATAATATACTTTATTCATGTGCCAAGTGGAATATCATCTAAATACTTGAAGGAAAAGCTAAATTATAGGGAGACATAAGTAACATAACTGTCACCAAAAGGGACCTCAGACTTAGACAAATCTAACTAAAAAAGTAAACAAAAGTTATGCAAGTGAGTAGATTATTACAAGTGTTATATTTGATAAAGATCTAGCAGTTACTGAATGCACCTGAAAGGAGTGTGTGTGAGTGTGTGTGTGTGTGTGTGTGTGTGTGTGTGTGTGTTTCCACTATGTGTAGTGCCTTTATAAGCCTGACTATGTTCTAAGGCATAAAAACTCATAAACCAGTAGTGTAATGCAGAAATATTAGCTATATCATTTAATGACCAGAAAACAATGACAATTATATTAAAATAGCATTTTCTATAAAAATTTTAAACTTAAATGGAGACTAAATATCATGTTAAAATATATAGGTCAAAACCAAGTGATAGTAGCAATAGATAACTTAATCAGAAAAAATATGTTCATTAAAACAATATAGCATAATTTGGAGGATGCTCTCAAAGTAGTTTTTGGGGAAATTTTATATCTCTAAAAATCCAGTAAGGCAATCACTTCAGTAAATAATTAAAATATAAAAATAAATTCCCCAACCCTAGCCTTCCTATTACCAATAAAACCCAGCAAAAAGAGATAGAAAAAATACATTGTACTCAGAATAACCATAAAATATGTACCCTATCTAATAAGATTCTCCATATACATATATATATATAAAATATACAAAGAATATGGATATATGTACAATTCTTTTTTCAGAGAAATAATGGAAGATAAATAACTGACAAGTTATAAATTGCTTGTGATTGGGACATGCTACTTGAATAGCTATACACACATATGTGAGTGTGTGTATATATACATATATATGTATATACACACACACATACACAAAACTATATATACATACACATATATACTCATATTTGTAATGTATGTTTATGTTGTTTTATATATATATATATATGTGTGTATATATATATATATATATATATATATATATATATATATATATATATATATACACACACACACATATATCTCAACATTCATCTGGAGGATAAATCTCCAAAAGATCAAGAGTCTCAAAAAGAGATAATAGAGAAAAAGTTTGAAATAAAGAGGGCCTGGCAGTGCCAGATCTCAAACTACGTTACAAAGCAGTAATCATCAAAATTACCCAGTAATTTTTTAAAAGAATAGAAAATTAGATTAATGAAGATTAGAAGCACAAGACCCATAAACAGTCTAATACAATAGTAGAGTGTTCAATAAATCTATGGATACCAATTACTGGGTTAAGGAATCAATATTCAACAAAACACACTGGGGAAATTTTAAAACAATATGGTAAAAATTTAGGTTTAGACAAACATTTCATACCATATATCACAAATAGTTCCAAATGATAACTACGAAAGGTCATACCATAAATAAATTACAGGAAAAGAGAAGATCCTTCTATGCAACCATGAACTGGGAGAGATTTGGCTAAAAAGTAAAGTTTGTAAATGTTCTGGGTGAAGATGATGATGATATAGAAGGGGAAAGAATGGGACAACCCTTCCAGCTCTAAATCTATGTTCTGATGGCCCAATGTGTTTATAGTGTTTTAAAATTTATAAGACACTTTATAAATATTATCTCATATTATCTTTACCACAATCATGTGAAATATTTGCTACAGGTAGTATTCATTCCATTTTGCAGAGGAGGAAACCAAGGCTCAGAGATGTTAAGTGACTTGCCATAGACAGCCATAGAGAGCAAATATGAATTAGAGGTATAATTTGAACCCAGGTCTTCCTAACACCAAGTCCAGCACCCTCACTATTGCCACTTCATTGTTGTTTATATTTGAATTGTCTATATCACCAAGTATAATTCTTTTCATATTAGAGGCCCTTAAAGTATGACTTCTTGGATGACTAAAGGATTGAATGAATGAATGAGCTGTGTTGTAGAAAATATAAAAGACAAAGTCTGAGAGCTGACCAAAAGATTGAGTAAAATAAATCACAAATGCTAATAGCGCATATTTCTATAGCAATTAAAGGTTTATAAAATGCTCTTCTCGTAGCAAATTTGTGAGGTAGGAAGCACAAAGAATGACTGAAGATTGGTGCTCTTAGGAACTTTTGATGGGAGCCTCTCTTCCAGAACCCCCCAACCCCAAGCACCATTGAGTTCTTGTCCCAGACTGTGTTCTGTCTAGTGCTGTAGAGGCTGTATCACAACACATCCCAACCAAGCAAATCCAAATAGATTCCATCATAAGGGAAAATGGGTTGGAATTGACAGAAAACTGGAGCAAAAAAAGCAATGTAGAGGAATAAGTCTGGAACCTTTGCTTTATTTTTATCATTATTAACTCTTTTCCACCAAACCACAAAACTATTAACCCTGTGTGTGCCCTAGAAAGTAAAGTTTGCAAATATGAGTGAGGACAAGAGCAAGGTAGAAAGGGAGAGAGTGAGACAAGGCTTACTTAGTTTCGAGGCATCATGAAGCCACCTTTCGAAATAGGTTCGGCCCAAATTTGCTACCACATGCTACCTCCTGAGCCTACCTCATAAAGCATGTTGTTTTCTGAGACTTTCCATGTGATACAGCTCTATATATTATATTACACTTATAAAATACCACCAAACCCCTATGAATTAAAAGATAATTAGTGGTTCAACACACATAAGACATTAGGCTAGAAGTGTCGAAAATGTCATGAAAGACCATAAATCATAGTCTGCTTGCATTGATCCCTTATATAGTTAGTTTTTAAATCATCTCTTTAACACCTTGTAAATGTACAAACAACTACGAACCCAAGGGAAACTTTAATATGTTTTTCATACATATTTTAATTTCATCTCAAAGTGCTGGCTGCATAAAAATTAAGTCAGACTCACAAAAACTCATTGATTTCTTCTGGATAAAACCCATCTGTCCAAACTAATTTAGAACCTTTTGGAGGCTGTAAAGTTAGTCATGCAACACTGAGGTCATTATGGACATCCTGTACTGTAGGAACTCTAGTGTAATTTTAAGAAGGTAATTTTGTTATATTTACTGTATTTAAATACAGTGCTACTTTTCAGGAACAAAAGCTCCACTGTGTAACTATATTGAAAGCCAACCAGAAGCTGTGAAAAGTGAGATCTGTTCTTTTCCTTGTGATTAATGCACCTTTCTGCCAAAATTGAAACTTCTTAACTGAGCTCATTTAATACAAAGTAAACGAATTCTGCTCTTTGGATTTGATCCTTTGGCTAAGCCCTATAGATAAGGGCTGAACAGTGAATAGCTTTCATTCTAAACAAAGGATGTTTTGATAGGAAGGTCAGAGCTGAGGTCCTTTATATTGTGATAACAGGAAAGGGAAATGACATATTAATGGCCAACCATGCCATGGTGGTCTCTGACCAGAGTGGACCAAAATGAGCAAAAGATGCTTTGGACATGAGGTGAGGTACTCACAGAAGATGAGTCACTCCAGAAGCCTCAAGCTTGAAAAGAAAGCATCACAAACACCATTATCTGTTATTGTCTTCTGGGGGCTAAGCACAATTTTACCTAGATGTGAGCCACAGGAAAGTTGAAAAATTGTGCTCCCATTGATCTGGACCCAACCCTTCACCACTTGGAGCCAAGCAGAATATTAAGTAGGCAAAACCACGATGAGTCACAGATGTAACAAATGGTGATCTGCAGCTAATTTTTATTATGGTATAGGCTTTAATTATATGCCAGATCACCTGAATAGGGCAAATAAGTTTGAATGAAGATATTCTCTCTGCAGGAGGCTGTTCTGGGCACATGTTTCCATCATGCTTGGCTGGGGTTTTCTGGCACTAGTGGAGGATTTGTCATCTCAGAAACTGTCATACTCTCCTCTCTCTCACCTCTGTCCCACCCCATATCTTGGCACATCTAGATAGCAATATAGACCAGATTGTCACTTAGAGGAATTAAAAGGGTCTCAGAAGGATTTTTTATCCCACCTTTCAAAACTCCTGAATTCTTTTTTTCCTTCTGGCTCCATTGCTCCTCAGGGTATGATTGTCTGACTTGTCTCCCCTTTTTTCTTGCCACTACACCAACCATTTACATATCTCTACACCCTATCATGCATGCAGTTGAGTGCTGACGGTTCTGCATGTCTATTTTTTTGGCATGGTTTTTATAATTTTCCATTCTATTAGCAAAATATTTTAAAAATCTGCCAAAACATAGAGCTTAAAAATATAAGCATCCATTTTTTCACTGTCTCTGTAACACAATAAAATTTCAAAAATTTGCTTTATTCTCATTTATCTTGTACCAAAGAATGCTGTTCATATTAACCATATTTAATGAAAGCAATTTCTGAAAACAATTCCTTGAGTTCAAAATTAAGACAAATTAAGGAACAAACAGGGAACCTTCTTCCAAAATAGGAGAGCATGGACTTTCATATGTATAAAGAGCATAATCATTGTGTTCATCAGATTAGGATTATCTACACTATGGCCAAAGACACTGGACATTCCAGGATAGTCTTGATTTCAAGAAAATAAATGGGTTCTCTGAGAGGCTTTAGAAAAGGGCTATTCTTCATCCAAATACAAGTCCCAGTTTTTGGTTCTGCAGCTCTGTGGCCATCATAATTACGTGTTATATATAGCATTAAACAAACAAACAAAAAAACCCAAACAAATATGCTCTTCTTCTGTATTATCAGATCCCTGAAGTATGATTCTATAAATCCCCCTATTGTATAGCATTACATGCACTTTAAGTAATGAGGAAATAAATATTTCTTCCTGATAACTAGGATTTTAAAAATTGCTAATATCTTACATTCTTTTTAGTAACGAATTATAGGATCACAGATTTAGAGCTGAAAGGGACTGTGAAGGGTTGAAGTCCAACCCTTTCATTTCACAGATGAGGAGACTGAGACCAAGGGACATTAAGTGTTTTCCCCAGGATCACACAGCTAGTGTCCTAGGTGGGATTTGAATGTAGGTCTTCTTAACTTTGGGTGTTCTACTTACTTATGGCATATTACTTCTTGAAGATACAAGTTGTAAGATGAAATTGATGTTGACCAAGGTCTTAGCTCATGTCAGATTTGACTTTTAGAGTTTAAGACATTATAAATAGGGGTGGCTAGGTGGCACAGTGAGTAAGAGCACCGGCCTTGGAGTTGGGGATGACCCGAGATTGGATCCGGCCTCAGAAAATGATTACCCACACACAAATAATGACTGGCCCTGTAACCTTAAGCAAGTTACTTGACCCCAATTGCTTAAAAAAAAACATAAATACTAGTTGAACCTACTTAATATATCTGCATAATGTCTAAAGCTAAACAGTGGAAGCTTATAGAACAAACTAAAATGACAACTATTAAACAATTCATGGTGAATGCTATTAGATCTCTTCCTTTTTCTGGTTGGGGGGAGAAACTATGGGTATGGAATACAGCATAGATTATCCGACTTTTTCAATGTTTTGGTTAGTTTTGCTAATTTGTGCTTTTTCTTCCTTTTTATTCTTTGTTATAAGGGAGGGGAACGGAGAAGAATATACAAGTTGGTATAAAAACAAGATAGAGTAACACAAAACATTTTTCATTCTAAAAAATGAAAGAAAAAAATAAAACACGGTCAATCAAAAGGAAGCTATACAATTTTTGGCAAAAAAGCCCCCAAAACCTTGAGATATGATTGAAGTATGGAGAGGTGAACACAAGTGGAAAAAGCAATGCTCACCCCACATATGAAGCTGATGTGCATTTTTTCAAATAGTGCATCCTATTCCCCATTTTCTTATTTGTGTACAGAATGTCGACTGCCCATTTTTATCCCATTTAATTCTTTCACTTTAGAACCATAAAATGCAAACACCACTCTCGCTCTCGCTCTCTCACTCTGTTTTTCTTCCAATCAGGTGAATTCTTAGCTATATTTTGCTTGATGCTGTTGCTGTTTGTCCTTTGTTCTCACAGAATACTATGACATCAGGGAGGTTACCCCATGACATGCAAGTGAATTGTATTTAAGTGAGGTGCACACACCATCACCAGTCTCACTTTCTCCTCCACAGCCATCGGGTCCAGTGGCCAGATATGGATCAGGGCAACTGGAGATGACCCAGGATGCAGTGGGGGACATTGGCTTTTTCAAGCTAAGGCCTTTAACAGATCTCAGTTTGACCGAGAAAGCTCCCGTTCAGTGATTAAGGCTCTCTTAGCTAAGCATGTGACTATTGAAACTTAGACACATAAAGGGATATCTGTGGCGATTACTTCCCCTGGCCACAGCCTATCCATTCCTTCACATCCATTAACTTCTTCAAAAAGAATACACTTGATCTGCTAGAGATAAATATTGATATTCATAAGTTTTGCAAAGAAATATAGTAGTGTTTAAATGTATTTTTCCCAATCAATTTTTGTTAATCAACCTATTTTCTATATGGAGGAGCACTTCCCACCCTCATCTGCCAACAGTCTCTCTTCGACCTTCTTCTTTAATCTCAAACTTGGGTTTACTCATGGCATTCCTTTAGACTGCACCTCTCCTCCATGAACTTGGGGTCCTGCCATGGCTGGATTAGTGACCTAGAAGTCAAGGAGACCTGAGTTCAAATCAGACGCATGCTTTTTGTGTGACCTTGGTCAAGTACTGGGTTTCAATGTTCTCATCTGAAAAAAAAAGTCAGATTGTTAAATCAATGGCCATACAGGTCCCTTTCACATCTAGATCTATGTCCCTATGGTCTTTGACTCTCCCTTACACCTTTTTTTATATCCAATCAGGTAATATAGAGTCAATCTTCACAATATCTCTCCAATCCATTCCTTTCTTCTCAGTTCCCAGCGCCACCCAAATACTGGCTATTATGATCCCCACCCCCCACCCTGGACTATTGTAATGGCCTTCTAATAGGTCCTCTTACCTTGTCTGCCCAATCCCATCTTTCCTCGATATTGCTACCAGAGTAATCTTCCTTAGGCTTATATTTCCTACCTCAGCCACCCACAAAAGTCAATTACATCTTAAACTTTACCATCACTCTTGAGCATTTTCTTCTCTGTGATCTTAAACTTAAAATGTCTGTGTATGATAATTGTGACCTTTCTTTCTGTCTTCTTCTGAATATATGTATTTTCTCATAATCTTCATGACCTCCACTGTTTTTCAATTTTTCCAAAATTATCTCTCTGGTTGTGATTTGCCTTTTTTTCTTTTGATAGTCTTTAATTTATATTTAACTAGGTCAAGCCGGTACTGTTCTTTGCCCTTGGATCCTTTCCCCTCTTCCTATTCCATTGTCATTCATAACCTGCTAACAAAAAAGCCTTGGTCACTCCAACAAAAGACCTTCACAACTTTACTCCAAAGTACTTTTCCAATCTTATACATTCCTCCCCTCCCCAAACTCAGTTGTCTAGCCAAACCATATTCTTGTATTCCTCAGACTTGACACTACATTTCTCATCTCAATGCCTTCCAAACCCTAGAACTCACTCCCTCCTTACTTTTGTCTCTTAAAATCCCTTATTTTTTTTAAAGATTCAGCTCTAGCTCCAACTTCTATGTGAAGCCTTTCCTAGCTACTTTCACACAACTGCCCCCTAAATTACCATATATTTATTTTGTATATATTTTGTATATGTATATGTCTCACACACACAAAAAAATGTTAAGTTCCTTGAGGTCAGTTTTGTCATTGCATCCATAGTAGGCACATGAATCATTGTTAATTGATTCTCCGTTTATTGCTATACTGGTTCTTTTGAATGATTTCATGGGAACTGTGCTCATTGGCTATGAGACAAATAAGCCTTATGTAATTTTAGCTGGATCATCAGTATTATATAGCAATCATTTCATACTTCCCTAATTGATTGTCTACCAACTTACTAAAGTAGCTATTCCAAACTTTTTCTCTTCATATGTTCCACCTCCACTTTTCATAACTTTCCCAGCAGATGATCTCATGTTCTACTTTACTGAGAAAATTTAGGCCATACATCATTTGAGGCCTCTTCTCTCCTTCATATATCAAAACTTCTGTATGTCTTCACTCTTTTCCTTTTTTTTTCTTTTTCTCCAGTTTCAGAAGATAAGGTAGTCTTTTGCTTTGCAAAGGTAAAGCCATCTAGTTGTATCATGAAAGAACAGAGTATTTAATAAATGCTTTGTTCATTCATTCATTCATTCATTCATTCATCTTTTCATTCTTGTGTTCATTAATGGATACTACACCTTTCTATCTACTTTGAAAACTTTCCCTATTGCTAAGTCTTTGTATCTTTCTCTATCTCCGTGTCTGTGTCTGTCTCTCTGTGTGTGTCTCTGTCTCTGTGTGTGTATCTCTCTCTCTAGTGCTGACTATTCTAATGCTTAAACATTGCTTTCATATATACTCATATCTCCTTCTTCATTAAAAACAAGCAAAACTTCACTTGACTCTGTCATCCCTTCAACTTATGAATCTACATCTCTCATCAGTTTTATAGCCAGACTCCTAGAAAGAGCCCTCTACATTTGCTGCCTCAGCTTCCTTACCTCACAGGTACTTTTCAGCCCTCTTTAATATGTCTTTCACCTCTATCACTCAACTGAAACTTCTCTTCCCAAAGCTACCAAACATCCTTTAGTGCAAAATCAAAGGACTTTTTCTCCATTCTCATCAGCCATGAACTTTCTACAGCTTTCAACACTAGTGATCATACCCTTTTCTTAGATAATCATTTCTTACTTGGGTTCACTGACACCTCTCTTATGGTTCTTCTAACATTATCTTTCCTTTCAATCATGCCTCTCTCCCTAACTCTGTTATTTTCTGTGAAAGGTGCCACCATCCTTCCAGTATCCAAGGTTATTTCAACCTTTGAGTCCTCCTTGACTCTTGCCTCTCCATCATCATCCGACATCCAATCAGTAACCAAGTCATGCCAATTATACCTCCACAATATCTCTCACTTCTATGTTCTTCTCATTCACAGTGTTGCCATGATAGTTCAATGCCTTATCATTTCAAGAGAGAGAGAGTGCTGGACCTATTAGGAAGACTGAGTTCAAGTCTGACCTCAAACAATTACTGGTTGTATAACTTTGGGCAAGTGATTTAAGTTCTGTTTGGCTCAGTTACCTCAACTGTAAAATGGGCATAATAATAGCACCTACTTCCCAGGGTTGTTGTGAGGATCGAATGAGATAATATTTGTAAAGTTCTTAGGATATTACCTGGAACATAGTAGATGCTCTATAAATGCTATTTATTTTTATAGAGACTATTGCTTTATGCTACCAAATTGATTACCCACCTCAACCTATTCTTCACACAGGAGCCAAAATAATATTTCTAAGGCACAGATCTGACCCCATTATTCACCTGCTCAAAAACCCTCACTGACTCCCTAATTGACTCTTCTAGCATAACATACATTTTTGTCTCCCATTTAAAAACCTCTGTGGTTTAGTTTCAACCTACCTTCTTTACCATATATCAAGCCAAACTGGACAATTATTTATTTCCTAAACTCAACATTCCGTCACTTGCTTCAACTTTTTTTTTTCTTTTTGGACAGCAATTGGGAAGCAACTTGCCCAAGGTCACATGGCTAGTAAGTGTTAAATGCCTGGGGCTGAATTTGAATTCAGGGCCTCCTGACTTCAGGGCCAGTACTCTATTCACTTTACCACCTAGCTGCCCCCCTTTTTAAAATTTATTTTTATTTATAAATTTATTTACTTGTTTTTAGTTTTCAACATTCATTTCCACAAGAATTTGAGGTAATTTTTTTTTATCCCTGTCTTTCCACTACCCCCACCCCAAACAAACTTACTGAATACCCCTTCCCCAATCTTTTCTCTCTTATATCCTTCTCATCACCCCCCTAACTTTCTAGCAGGGCAAGATGGATTTCTATACCCCAGTGCCTGTATATCTTATTTCCCAGTTGCATGTAAAAAACATTTTTTTCAAACACTTGTTTTTAAAATTTTGAGTTCCAGATTTTTTCCCTTCTTCCTCCTCACCCACCCCCACTGGGAAAATAAGCAATTCAATATAAGTTGTACATGTGTAGATACCCAAATTTTTCCATAGTAGTTATATTGTGAAAGACTAACTATAACTCCCTCCATCCTATCCCACCCCCCACTTATTCTATTTTTTCCTTTGACCTTATCCCTTTACAAAAATGTTTGCTTCTAACTACCCTCTCCCCCAGTCTGCCCTCCCTTCTACCATCCCCCTATTTTCCTGTAGGGTAAGATACCCAGTTGAATGTGTATGTTACTCCCTCCTTAAGCCAAATTCAATGAGAATAAGGTTGTCCCATTCCCTTTCACCTTCCTGCTCTTCCCCTCCCTTATAAGTTTTCTCTTGCCTCTTCTATATGAGATAATGTACCCTAGTCTATCTTTCCCTTTCCTCCTCCTAATAAATTCCTCCCTCACCTCTTTTGCTTTTTAGATATTATCCCTTCATATTCAACTCATCATGGTACCCTCTGTCTATGTATGCATAAACATACATGTGCCCCCGCTCACATATATATTTATACACACACACACACACACACACACACACACACACATATTCCCTTCAACCATCCTTATACTGAGAAAAGACTTATAAGTTACAATTATCATTTTTCCATGTAGGAATATAAATAGTTCAACTTTAATAAGTTCATTATGTTTTCTTTTTCCTGTTTGCCTTCTCATGTTTCTCTTCTTGTATTTGAAAGTCAGATTTTCTGTTCAGCTCTGGATTTTTCATCAAGAATGCTTGAAAATCCTCTATTTTATTGAATGACCATATTTCCTCCTGTAGCATTATACTCAGTTTTTCTGGGTAGGTGATTCTTGGTTTTAATCCTAGCTCCTTTGACCTCCAGAATATCATATTCCAAGCCCTTTGATCCCTTAATGTAGAAGCTGCTAGATCTTGTGTTATCCTGATTGTGTTTCCACTATACTCAAATTGTTTCTTCCTGACTGCTTGTAGTATTTTCTCCTTGACCTGGGAACTCTGGAATTTGTATATAATATTCCTAGGAGTTTTCTTTTTGGGATCTTTTCCAAGAGGTGTTTGGTGAATTCTTTCAATTTCTATTTTGCCCTCTGGTTGTAGAATATCAGAGCAATTTTGATTGATAATTTCTGGAAAGATGGTGTCTATGCACGTAATGCAAAAAATTTTAAATTATCTCACCTAGATCTATTTTCCAGGTCAGTGGTTTTTCCAATGATATATTTCACATTGGCTTCTATTTTTTCATTTGTTTGGATCTGGTTTATAGTATCTTGATTTCTCATAAAGTCATTAGCTTCCTATTGCTCCATTCTAAGTTTGAAGGAGTTACTCTCTTCAGTGAGTTTTTGAAATTCCTTTTCCATCTGGCAAATTTGGCTTTTTAAGGCATTCTTCTCCTCATTGCCTTTTTGGACATTTTTTGCCATTTGAGTTAGTCTGTTTTTTAAGGTGTTATTTTCTTCAGTGTTTTTTGGGTCTCCTTTAGCAGGCTATTGACTTGCTTTTCATGATTTTCTTCCATCATTCTAAATTTTTTTCCCATTTTTTCCTCCACTTCCCTTACTTTAAGACTTTCAAAATCCTTCTCGAGCTCCTCCATGTCCCGTAATCAGTTCATATTTTTCTTGGAGGCTTTTGATGCAGGAGTTCCGACTTCACTATCTTCCTCCCACTCCATGCCTTGATCCTTTTTGTCCCCCAAAAGGATTCTATGATCTGTTTGTGTTTCCTCTGCTTGCTCATATTGCCAGTCAATTACTTGACTTTTGAGCTCTTTGCCACAGTAGAAATCTGCTCCCAGAATGGAGAGAACTTTGTCCCAAATTGCTGTGGTTTTCACGGCTGCTGGAGCTATTAGGAGGTTGCCCTCTCTATAGCCCCCATAAGCCCTGGCTCACTGGCCACACACCCTAGGACCACCACCCAAGACTTGGATCCAGATCCAAGAAGGTTAAAGCAAGATTAATTACCCTCTGAATGGTTGCTTGGTCTCCCTATGATCTATAGGCCAGGAACTCTGGAAACAGCCACAGGGTGGTGGCTACACAGCCACAGCACCCCTGACACTTCTTGCCCTGGGGGCAGGTTCCAAACCATACTCTTTTGTCCCCCTACCCCCCATTCCAACAGAGTTCCATACTGACATTTTACTTTGTCTTTGGCATTTATGGGTTGAGAAGTCTGAAAACTACCACAGCTGCTGGTGATTCACTCTCCTGAAGTCTGCTCTGGCCACTGCTGGTTTGCTCCTCCCCTCCCCCCGGGGCCAGAACTATGACTCACGAAGGACTGTGCTTGGCTCCCAGCCTGGTGTGATAGTCCCTTCCTGTCTGCCTGCCGGGCTTCCTTCAGCAGGAGATTTGTTTCTTTCTGTCACTTTGTGTGTTCTGTTTCTCTAAAGTTTGTTTAGAGTCATTTTTTTTGCATGTATTGGAAGTGATTAGAGTGAGAGCCCATGCCAAGTTTGTGCTTCTACTCTACCATCTTGGCTCCCACTTGCTTCAGCTTTTGCATAAGCCCTCCCTCATACCTGGAATTCACTCTTTCTTCTCTACTTTGCAGAACTGTTACCTTCCTTCAAGATTCAGCTCAGATATCACTTACTCTGTAGTGCCTCTCTACCTGCACCCACCCCTAGTACTCCCCCTAGCATTTGTTAATACCTTATCACCTTTCAATTTTCCTAGTGCTTTTTATCAGATCTATCCCTCCTACTCTTGCTTTCTTCCCATTTATTATACTTACCTGTGCACGTTAGATTGCCTAATATGAAATATAAACTCCTCCAAGGCAGTTTTTGTCTTGGCATCCTCACCACCTAGCATAGGATTTTGCACTTGCTAAGTGATTAATTAATGCATGTCTATGAACTGAAGTGAATCAAATGCATAGAACTCAATTTGGCTCCCTACAGTCTATCAAATCAAGTCAAGCTCATTTTCCTTTGGATTGATGAACATTCAAGATTGTTCATAATCCAGTGCTGCCTCACCCTTCCAGCCTTGCCACATTACTCCTTTCTGTGTGCTCAATGTCCAAGCCAAATTAGACTAAAGCTTCATAGTCTTGTCCATCCCTACTTTTCTCCTCATCTTATACCTTACTCCCCTCCATATGCTCTGCAGTTCAGAGATACTCCTCTCCTTTGCTGTTCTTTGCACACGACATTCTATCTCTTGACTGTGCAATTTCCTTGACTGTCTCTCATAGCTGGAATGTTCTCCCTCCTCATCTTTGCCTGTTGGCTTCCCTGACATCCTTTAGGTCTCAACTAAAGTTTTACCTTTTGCAAGAAGCCTTTCCCAGTCCCTCCTAATCTTAGTGCCTTCCATCTGAGATTATCTCTGATTTATCCCCGATGTATCTTAGTTGTACATGATTGTTTGCATGTTGTATTCTATATTTGAGTGTGAACTCCTTGAGAGCAGAAACTGGTTTTGTTTATTTCTTTGCTTCATCTTTATATCCCTGGCACTCAGAATGGTCCCTGACACATAGTAGGTACTTAATAAATGCCAGT
>WOXC01006908.1:172500-310000 GCA_011680675.1 Gymnobelideus leadbeateri | reverse complement strand
ATTCTATACCCTGTGGCTTAGGTGACCTTATACTCAACTGATTTCTGCCCATTTTGAAACAGCGTTCACTAATATGTTTGCTAAAGTCATCATAGAGTTTAATGTATTTTTAAATGCCATATAATGAAATGCTGTTAGTAGGAAGGACATGGGATCAGGATCCTCAGAGTCAGACTTAAAGAGGATGACATTTTAATGTTGATAGAGATATCTGGTGGTATCTTAGGATGGCTATGAAAAATATCATGGGGTAACTGAAGATAGTAGCATCCAGGATTGAGAACTAGAAGAGTCCAGGGTCCAGGTTCTAGTTAACAGACTCATTTTATAATGGGATAAATAAGGTCCAGAGTAGATAAAGAACTTGCCCAAGATCACACAGGTGGCAAGTGGCAGACCTGGGAGGCAAACCTAATTTGGAAGTGTTTTGGGGTAATGGGAATAAGCATCTATTTAGCACTACTATTGCCAAGTACTGTGCTAAGTACTTTTCTATAAATATCATCTCATTTGATCTTTACAACAACCCTATGAGATAGATGCAATTATTATCCCCATTTTACAGCTGAGAAAACTGGGGCAGAGATTAAATTACTTGCCCAGAATCATCATAGTAAGTAATCAAAGTAATAAGTATCTGAGGGCAGATTTGAACTTCCTGGTTCTAAGTTCAGTGCTCCATCCACTGGGATACCAGCTAGGATAGTGGAAAGAACACTCTGTAGTCAGAGAACCTAGGAGCAAATCATGCCTCTAATCTATGGGTCCAAGACACATAACCTCCCTGAGCTTCAGTTTCCTCATGTATAAAATGAGTTGTTTGGTCTAGATGATCTCTAAGGGAGTTTCCTGCTCTAGGTCTGTGATTCTAGGGTTCTGCTAGTCATCTGCTTCCAAATCCAGGGCTTTCATTGTGCCATCATTATTTCACTCTATTATGGCATGGAGAGGAAGAGAGAGAGAATGAAAGAAGTCTTTCCCGTTCACTTTGACTAGATTTAGTGGCACTAGCAATGGTATCCACCATTTTATAGGTAAAATCTCTGAGCTTTTTAGAAAAAGAATATGTATAAATTTTCCTTAAGGTACACATTTTTTAAAAGGTGGCATTTGGGTAGAGCATGGATTGAGGGTTGAGAACCTGGATTTATTTTTTTTAATTAATTTATTAGTTTAGTTTGAGTTAACAAGATTCAATTCCATAGTCCCTTGATTTTCAAATTCCTTTACTTCCCTCCCCCCTCCCCCCACAACAGCATATAGTCCAGTATAGGATCTGCAAATACATTCATATTAGACATTATTCCAATTACAAAGGCATATTGTACTAGGTGGGATGAAAGATGGTAAAGAAGAAATAAAACCAAACAATGAAAAGAAAAAGATCATTTAGTTTGCTTCCATCAGGATTCAGGCTCAGTTCTTTCTAGTTATTTCTCTGGATGGCGCATTTCTCTCTTTCTTGAGTCTTTCAGGATTGACTTATATCACTCCTTTGTTGAAAAGAGTCCAGTCTGTCATAATTGGTCATCACAGATACGGTATGTCTGTGATTGTATACAAATTTCTTCTGATTCTACTCTTCTCGCTCAGCATCAGTTTGCATAAGTCTCTCCAGGCAATTATGAAATCCGTCACCTCCTCATTTCTTATAGCACAATAATATTCCATTACATTCATATACCACAACTTGTTTAGCCATTCCCCAATTGATGGGCACCCCTTTAGTTTCCAATTCTTTGCAACCACAAAAAGGGCTGCTAAAAATATTTTTGTACATATGGGTCTTTTTCCCACTTCTGTGATCTCTTTGGGATATAACCCTAGAAGTGGTATTGTTGGGTCAAAGGGTATGAAATTATTCATAATCCTTTGGGCATAATTCCAGATTGCTCTCCAGAATGGTTGGATAAGTTCACAACTCCACCA
This sequence comes from Gymnobelideus leadbeateri, assembly GCA_011680675.1. NCBI lineage: Eukaryota > Metazoa > Chordata > Mammalia > Diprotodontia > Petauridae > Gymnobelideus > Gymnobelideus leadbeateri. The sequence goes on along the minus strand of WOXC01006908.1, from coordinate 308,071 downwards.
GCAATGTATTAGTGTTCCAATTTGTCCACATCCTCTCCAGCATTTGTCACTTTCTTGTTTTTTCATCTTAGCCAATCTGACTGGAGAGATGTGGTATCTCAGAGTTGTTTTGATTTGCATTTCTCTAATCAATAGTGATTTAGAGCATTTCTTCATATGTTTATATATATCTTTAATTTCTTTCTCTGAAAACTGCCAGTTCATATCCTTTGACCATTTATCAATTGGGGAATGACTTGTATTCATATAGATTTGGCTCAATTCTCTATAAATTTTAGAAATGAGTCCTTTATCAGAGACACAAGTTGTAAAAATTCTTTCCCAATTTCCCACCTCCCTCTTGATCTTGGTTACATTGGCTTTGTTTGTACAGAAGCTTTTCAATTTAATGTAATCAAAATTATCCATTTTGCATTTTATAATGCTCTCTAATACTTGTTTGGTCCTAAAGTCTTCCCCTCTCCAGAAATCTGTCAGGTAAACTATTCCTTGCTTTCCCAAATTGCTTACAGTATCATCCTTTACACCTAGATCATGCACCCATTTAGACTTGATTTTGATATATGGTGTTAGATAATGGTCTATGCCCAGTTTCTGCCATACTGTATTCCAGTTTTCCCAGCAGTTTTTGTCAAATAGTGCATTCTTATCCCCAAAACTGGGGTCTTTGGGTTTACCGAACAATAGATTACTATATTCATTAACTGCTGGGTCTCCTGCACCTAATCTATTCCATTGATCCACTACTCTACACCTCTGCCAGTACCAAGCAGTTTTGATGACTGCTGCTGTATAATAAAGATGAAGATCTGGCATAGCTAGTCCATCTTCCCTAGCGTTTCTTTTCATTAATTCCCTTGATATTCTAGACCGTTTGTTTTTCCAAATAAATTTTGTTATTATTTTGTCTAACTCTAGAAAGTAGTTTTTTGGTAAATTGATTGGTATGGCACTAAATATATTGTTTAGTTTGGGTAAAATTGTCATCTTTATTATATTAGCTCGACCCAGCCACGAGCAGTTGATATTTTTCCATCTATTTAGATCTGATTTTATTTGTGTGAGAAGTGTTTTGTAGTTGTGATCATATAGATTCTGGGTTTGTTTTGGCAAGCAGATTCCCAAATATTTTATAATATCTACAGTGACTTTAAATGGGATTTCTCTTTGAGAACCTGGATTTAAATCCCTCTTCTTACACATACTTTCACAGATAGTGTCAAACTGGGTAGGTCACTCCTACTTACCTTTAAGGCATAAAGGTCCATAAAGGGTTCGGTCATAAAGGGTTCAGCTCAGCAAAGCCTTCAGCTAAAGACATCAGATATATTTGGATAATTACATATAAACATTGTTATTGTCTCATGGTAGTAGAAAGTCTGTGAGCATCAGAAGTGCCACTTCAATGAATTGAGATTGGGGGAGGAGAGACTTGTTGTTTTTGGTTTTTGTTTTTGTTTTCTGATGTAGCATAGTATCCTAGTGAGTTATATTGGCTGAGAATTGAGACCAGATACTATGAGAAAGGGTGGACTGATTGGGTCTGAGACATCATTTCCCTCTTTTCTTGCCCATCTTTTGCAAGAAGCCTTTCTTCATTCTCCTTAATGTTAGTGTCTTTCCTCTTGAGATTATCTTCAGTTTAATCTCCATGTATCTCATTTGTGTGTAGTTTACCTGTTAACACCTTCCTCTCCCTCTCCCCCATGTAGATTGGTAGCTCCTTGAAAACAGGGATGCTTTCTTTCCCCTTTCTTTGTAGCCCAAGAGTTTAGCACAATGCCTGACACAATAAATACAAGTTGACTTGACTTCATTTTTCTTGGGTTATTTGTTATTGTGCCATTGTTTTGGGGAGGTAGAAGTAGGAAGTGAGGGAATCCCTAAATTCAGGACTTTCCCAAATATGTTAATAAATTTTTATGTAACTCCTTTACTATTTACTATACTCCTTTACTGTAAGACCTTTACTGTTTTATATAACACGAGACATCCTATCTACTTGAATGCTAAATATTTAAATGTATTCCTTTTGATTGGGGAATGGCTAAGCACACTATGGTAATAGAATATGATTGTTCAGTTAGGAGAAAAATAATAAATTTGCAAAGAATTCACTGAAAATGGGAAGATTTGTACTTAATGATGCAGGGCAAACTAAACAGAGGCCAGTCAACGACCACAATAATGCAGGAAAAAGGAAAAGGGCATTAAGTAGAAGTCCAACTCTGAGTAAGAAGCAGTCTTAGTCTTGGTTTTGTAAAACAGATAATAAAACATACCTCCTGCTTCTCTTCCATGAGGAAGAGGATTATGGGGACAGAGTGTTACATCTATTATCAAATATGGTCACTCTATTGTTTATTTTTTTGTTATTTTTATTTTTTAATTTTATTTTATTTCTTTTAATCAACACACACACATTCTCCATCCCTCTCTTTCCATCCCATTAGGGGGCAAAAGTTCCTGTAATAAATATATGTAGTGAAGCATAATGAATTCACACATTGGCCATGTCTAAAAAATATAAGGGAGGGTTCAACTGAAGAGAGAAAGGGAGCAAGAGAGGGGGCTGCGAAGAGGCCAATATCCAGAAATGACTATAGTATAAAAACAAAAACAATAAAACTTATAAAATTTAGATTTAATTAATATTTATTTTAAAGCATAATGATTTCATATTCTAAAATCGTATAGCATTAGAAAATGAATAATTCTGCTTTGAGTACTTTTACACTAACCACTGCATTTAAAGATCTGCCTAACAACATTCCCACCTCTCCTGGGCATGATTAAAGCCTAGTTACATAACATTGGCAGGGTTCTAGCTTATCAGATGAAAACTCCCAGCCTTTAAGGTTTCTGGTTGTGAAAATCTCTCCATGATGGCAGTGCCTTCTATGAGTATGCAATTAAAACCTGGCTAACACCCAAACCTCCACAAAGAAGTCCATTTCTCAGTCATGTCCATATTTAGATGCTTGGAGGGCCTTGCTGTGCCATTGGCCTGATTGAGTTAGCTGATTGATATGAAATGATATTTGTGTCATCCCCATCACCTTGGATATCAGAAACCCAGCAATGGGAATTACTTATGAAGTATGCTGAGGATCTGTGTAATCAAAAATCAATGATCCAAACGGAGGTCTGCTGTTCTACAGACTGGCCTGTGTAATATTACAATGCCAATCCTAATAGAGTTAAATATAATCCATCAAAATATCAGGATGCAAGGGTCAATGGGGAATGCAATGCCTCACTTCCCAGCAATTACCACTTATTACTGGGGCACTGCTCACACTTTGCTGTTCAGCTCGCTTCAATAAACAATATTAGGCGACCCTGCAGCTGTAGTCAATAGAGTACTGTTTTCTTGTCACTGCTTCATCGGCAGATCAATACCTGGTCTTCTGAGACTCAGGAGAAAGCCCCTGAACAGTGCACTAATGAAATCAAGTGTTTTTATGGTTCTGAAATTATACATTTTATTCACTGCTCATGTTTAATGTCAGCCCTGCTTTTAGCAAGGCCCCCTGTTCACTAAGCTTTTATGACATTTATGCTTGTAGTGAGAGGGTATCTGTGCTGAGTGGTGAGACTGGGTTATAGTGGGGGACCTGCATCGGCAGTGCTCTTTATCGTTCCTGGTTTGTGCCCATCCTCCCTCTGAAAGAAAAAAAGAAAAGAAAAACAAAAGCCTAGAAACAGACAAGTTTTCAGAGCATGAATTTCTTATCCCAAATGAAAAAATATCTAGGTACATAACAAATTGACTTGCTTCATTTTTCTCCCAGGGCCTTGTCTACATCCCTCCCCTCCTCCAAACTTAGATATTTTACCAAAGTGTGGAGGGGTGTGCTGGTAAATGTTTAATGACTGACTCTCAAAAAAAAGTACCAGATTTTTAAAGTTTAATCTGCATGAACTTTTTCTTCTTCACTTTCTTAAGTCTAGACAATCAGCAAAACAATAAATCCCTGTTTTCTAGCTTTTGCTGATTTCTGGGGTATGCAATGCTCACAATGAAAATTGAATAATTCAATGAGCCAGTTCAAGCTGTTACCAGGACCCCACTGAAGGTATTCCTGCTCCTAGCCCAGCAGAGATTTTAGTCAACCCTGCTGCTAGGTCTGTTGAAGGTCTCAGCCCCCATCAGGATCTCAGTCCTAGATTTTGTTCTGGCATGGTCTCCAGGCTGTCCCCCCGGGTTAGCACTGCATTATATTTCTTTAGAGCTATTGCATTCTGCAATGAGGAAGGCCTTTATTTATCTCTGCTCTCCAAATATTGCTTTCTTGGGTTTTAGGAAGTTCAACTTTGATTTGGTAGCCAACTCCTTCTGCTATGATTATGGCTCCTGGATGTCCCACTTATAAAGTTTTTCTCAAGCATAATTACATACCATTTGTTAACCTGTTTCTTAAGTATAATTACTCCTCAGAGGACCTAGTACAGTGCCATTCATATAATAGATGTTAATTAAATTTTGGAAACTAGCAAAATACAGCAAAAAGAACACTGAATTTTGAATTGGTGACTTGAGTTCAAATCCTGGCTATGTCACTATCTTTGTAAATCTGTACAAGATATTTAACCACCATCTCTTGGATTTAGTGTCTTTACCTTTAAAATTAAAAAATGGACTAAACATTTTTCAAGTTCCCTTTCAACTCTAAAATCCAATGAATTTACATAACCAATAGAAATCTTAATTCTGTCTAACAGTATTTGAGTTACCTCTGACATTTGCAGGTAAATCTACCAGAATCATAATAACTACAAAGCAAAAGGGACTTTGTCTGAGGGTGCTCACATCCAGGGGGTTGGGGGGTGGGAGGCAGTGACTTTTTTTCCTCTCTGGTAAGACATAATTCCTTCTCTAAGGAACTGTCAACCTGATGCTACGGCTCATCATCTTTTAGCTATGAACTAAGCAACCAACCCTGGCTATCATCCCCTGGAACACCAGTAAGATGCCTCCGAGGACCAGAGGTTCCATTCCCACAAACCCTTGGAGGACCAGGGTCTATATCCTCTACAGAGAAAAGCTTCCCCCTCTATTAGCATGACTACACCCCCAGTGACATTGTTTTCTATGCTGCTCAGCCACAATTTAGCTCCTTAACTGAAGTTCCCTTGGGTATAGTTATGGCTGAAACGTTCCCTTTCTTTGGGAAATAGAATTAGATAGATAGCATTTGGTTTAGCAGAGGGAACATTTCACTGTTTTACTCTTATAGTTTATACAACTTTTATATGTGACATCAAACATATTGACCACATTTCCTAAAGAGAATTCCATTCAGATTGGCAAATGCCTAGGGTTTATTCTGGAACCCCTGATTTCTTTCATAATCCAGTTCAAGTGCCACCTTCTCCTTCAAACTTTTTCTTATCTGTCTCCCATCTCCTTGTTCCTCCCCAATCCAAGCTACTAATGTTCTTTATCTAAAACTGCCATTTGTTGATTTTGTAAATATTACAAAATAGTTGCATATATGTAAACACACACATATATGTGTATGTATATATCTATATATAAACATATGTAGAAATACATATAAATATATTTAATACACATGTAATACCATATTATATATAGAATATAATAATAAATATATAATAAAAGTAAATATATGTTAAATTTCACAATTAGAACATAAGCTCCTTGAGGACAGGAAATTATCATCTCTTGCCTTTTATCTATAAAGCTTAGCAGAATGCCTGACACAGAGCAAATGGTTAATAACTGGTGGTAACTGATTGGTCCTGTAAATGCCACAAAATATATGAAATCCAAATGCTTTTTATACAAATCCATTCCTATCACATCCTGATCTCGAACAATAACTGGGAATGTACTAAGGAGAGGAAAGGGAGAAGTACTCAGATACATTTCTAGACACTGAACTAAATGAATGAAGAAGAATTTATGAATTTGTTGCTCTGTGTCAAGCACTGTGCTTAGCTGCGGGGATACAAGTACAAAAGAAAAGATGGTGGAACACATAAGAGACTGGTGGCTGAGGGGAGTAATTTTGTTTGCAAATTTGTGGGAACTATGAATAGATCCCTAGGGCAGTAGATTTCTATGTCCTTTCCAGGCACAGTAAAAATATTAATTTTATTATGGTTACAGAATTAAAACGGGGGAAAGTGAGGATATGCAAATAGAGGAAAGGCAATAATCCGGAAGATGGATGGGAAGAAAGTGAAGTCTGAAGGCCTAGATATAGTGAACTAAGCACTACACTCCCAAAGAAAGAGAGTAGGGATCTTAGGGCAGGAATTTTGGAACTGAAAGCTGCAGGTCTTCCAAAGTTGCTATTCAGATTGCTATTCCAATAGGTGGCTCTTCTGAAGATCATAGATTTACACATTGAATCAATCAATGAGATCACCTATTTCCAATCTTCATTTTATTAAGAAAATAATACATCCAAAAAGAGAAAACAACTTGTCCAAGGTCATTGAGATAATAGGTGACACTGCTGAGATATGAATAATAATAATATAGTGTTTAAGGTTTGCAAATCTCTTTTTGTATATGAGATCATTTGATTAGAAGCTTCAGCAATGGAGAAGATGGCCACCAATGAGACTTGAAGCCCAAACCCCTTGCCTGGCTTGCCAGAGAATGTGGACTTTAAGAGAGATAAGGTGAACTACAAAATGTCCACTCAGCAGTCCTATTAACTGCTTCTCATTTAGATGTGCTTTAAATATCAGTGTCATAGTAGATTGTAACATCAGGTATAAGTTAAGTTACTGAAGCCTGTTTTAACTTTTGTTTTCTCAGATGAGCATATTGAGAGTTTAGTGTTTAGCATTCATTTTGTATATAGGAAGTAAATACATAGCTCATGCCTGAAAAGAGGGCAGCTAGGTGGTACAGTGCATAACCACTGGGCTTAAAACAGAAAGACTCATCTTTTCTTTTTTTTTCATTTTCAATAAAACTTTATTCAAAGACCTAGACAAGGAATCTGAAGTTATTTTAGGGTTTGACATTGAAGGTCACTGTGAATTTGAGCTGCTGGGATTTCCCAAGGTCCTCTCACCACCTTACCAAACTACCCAAGCCTGGTGATACCACTCATAGAAGGCACCAACACTGACTAGAAGGGCATGTAAGGAACAGTATACCCCTCAGAGTTAAAGGAAAGGAAGAGGAAGACCAGTATTAGGTGAAGGTCTGCTCCATCTGTACTGTGATGAGATTCTTATGAGTATATCCAGGACCACAGTACTCCTCCAAAAAATTTAGGGTCACCTGGAACTCAGGGGGTGGGGGCAGACCTTTGTGATATCAGGTGGAATTAAAGACCTCTATGCACATTTTGTCCTATAGCAGAGGGGTGCAGGGCCCCATCCAGGAGATGGGGATGGCACAGAGGTGCTACACAAAGAGACATGTGGTATTACTAGCTATCAAGATGCCATGGTGAGAGTGGCTCAGAAGGTTCTCTGTGGATACCTGGAGACGTGGCTCAGATAATACAATGGCAGAAGGGAGCACCACCTGCTCTATCCTCTTCCAGGATCCTGAATATCTGGCTAGGAGTTGGCAGTCAGTCTTTGCCCACTGTGGAGAAGGTGAGCAAAAGAAAGAAATCTGCATCTGAAAGGGTAGGCAACTGTCAGATTTCTTGATCATCTGGTAAAGTGACATCAGTAGAATCAGCAACTTCATGGGGCTGATGCTCCCAATGCCAGAATCACCCATGTGCTGAAAGCTGATGCTCTTCCCTTCCTTGAAACCATGCTTCCAGGGCAGTTCTTCAGTGAGGGCAGGAGAGGTATACAACTCTATTTATTCTCTACATTATCTTACTCCTCCAAGGATAATAAAGCATGGTTTCTCTTTGGCTGAAGTTTCTGGATAGCTTGTGGAGCTGTGGGAACACCAGAGGAGTCAGGGCCTGGAGTGGAGGTTAAGGATGAATCAGGAAGGGTACCAGAAGTCAGGAGCTAGTACACCTTGTAGGGCTCAGGCACTTCCATGTGGCCTTGCTCTGGGACCTCCTTAAATTTGGGGCTCTTGTTGAAGGCACACCAAATGAGTTATCTTCCAGGCTGCAGGATCTGCCTGGTCTCCTTCTCATTATTTCCCTTTGAATATTGCCAAGATCTTGAAGAAGGCAGCATCTTGTTCTCTGAAATCCTGCTTGCCCAGATGCTTCCAGGGAATGTCGAATATGATCTTGTATGCGTTATCTCAGTACACTCCTGGGAGCTTCTCACTCTCCATCTACTCAAGAACTCAGTTGCAAAGTTTTTTTTAATACATCTAGCCTGGCCAGATGCCATGCTGTGCTGGCAGTCAGGTGCCAGTGACCATGAAAGATTGGTGTAGCTTGGCTCCCCATCTGTCTGTCTCTCTCTGTCTCTGTCTTTTTCTCTCTGTCTCTCTCTCTCTCTCTGTCTCTCTCTCTCTCTCTCTCTCTCTCTCTCTCTCTCTCTCTCTCTCTCTCTTTCTCTCTCTCGACTCATCTTTAGGAGTTCAAATCCAACTTCGTTTACTAGCTGTGTGACCCTGAGCAAGTCACTTTACTGTTTGCCTCATTTCTTCATCTATAAAATGAGCCAGAAAAGTAAATGGCAAGCCACTCAAGGATCTCTGCAAAGAAAACCCCAAAATAAGATCACAAAGAATCAGACATGTCTGACCACCAACAACAATACTTGAAAAAGTAAAATCTAGGCCCATTGCACTTTTCCACAATACCATGTTTCATCCCTCATTGAGGACCACTATCGCAGAGGACCTCTTATCCCAAAGACTACATTGAAACCAGTTAAAATACGTTTTTCCATTTCTGATTGTTTCCTGCTTCCAAAGGGTTTCAGGGAGGTAAATAAGAACCTGCTGTAAGATTAAAGCTCAGTTCCATGACTCAGTACATTGAGATAAATGGCACCTCTTACCTTCTCTGAAGGTGTTGAGAGGCAAATAGATCGGCCCCTTCTGGTTCTCATTTTAAATGGGTCACAACATTGCTGGAGCCAGATCATTCACTCCAGTCCACTACACTTAGGCACCTCATAAAGTTCGTACTCAAGACTGATGTTTTCCTTCTCCATAAGCAGTGTTTGCAGGCATCGACGTGTTCTGAGTTGGAAGTATGTTGCTTTGAATGAAAGAATGTTTTGCCCAATACTGGCAGAGAAGGAGAAGAGGGCAATTCAGGTAGAGGGTAGCAGCAGTAAGTGAATAAATAAGAGAGTGTTTCCTGGAGAAGGATATTAAAGAAGAATACCCTACCTTGGCCATGTAAGAGTGAAAGAAGGAAGACTGACGTTGAATGTCGTGGACATTGGACCATTTTTATGATGGGGACCAAGATATTTGAAGCATTGGCCAACTCAATGAATGAGTAATTTCTCAATGTGACTTTAAGGTTTAACTAATATACCAATCCCATCAACAATCACTTTGAAATCAGAAATGTCTTAAACTCAAAAGATTTTCTTTTTTAAGCTAAAATGAGCTTTGGTTGCAAATATTTTCAGTGCTTATATATACTTAGGGTGAGGCAAAAATCAGTAGGAAAGTGAATATATAATGGTGTCTTCAGTTTATATCTGTAGTTGAAATAAATTGCATACCTTATATTTTGCTTATGTGGTTTTCTTTATATTAGTAAGAGGCACACATCTGTAAGTTTTGCTTCACTCTGCAACTATAAGAGACAGTGACTGTATCTGTGACTCCATTAGTATAGGTATCTAACAGGTAAGGAAATCCCCTCTAACAAAGCAACTCAGCACCTTTTCAGCAATTTATAGTCTTAGAGGTTAGACTACACAGAGAGATTAAGTGGTTTGCCTACGGTAACAGCATGGATATATCAGAGGCAGGATTGGGTGGGAAACCTGCAGCCTTGAGGCCACATGTGGCTTTCTAGGTCCTCAAATGTGGCTCTTTGACTAAATTCAATCTTCACAAAACAAATCCCCTTAATAAAAGGATTTTTCCTCACCCCTGCAGGACTGGGTCTGGGATTTCATTGGTACATGAAACCCATGGGTGAGGAAATTCCCTCCATCAATGCAACTGCACATCTCTCCTGCACCTGATAATATTAGAGAGATGCCAGGAGAACTAAGAGGTCAAGTCATCTGCCCAGAGCCACAATTGATATTTATTGGTCATTCAACTTGAACCCAGGTCTCCTTTCCTTCAAGTCTGGCCACCTATTTACTATACCTCACTGCTACAATCTACATTTTATAGATTTGGAAGTGGTGTCCCAGAGAGCTGAAGTGGATTTATTAAAGGTTATAAAATTTATCAGTGGCAAATCGGGACTAGAAATCAAGTTCCCTGAACTTCTTCTTTCTATAGGTATAGTGACAGTCAAAATGTGAGTAGGTCGTTATTTCTGGAGGAGTATTTTGGGAATCATAAGTATTTTAGAGAAGTAATCAGAGATCATATTCCAGTGGTGGAATGCTTTGCCTTAAGGATGTTTGAGCTTTTATTGTTGTTGCTTTTGTTGTTACTATGTTTTTTTTTCCTTTTGTTTTTGTTTTTCTTTTTTTACCTGCAACTTATAGTCTTACAAAGTCTCCTGAGGTGGTGAGAGGTAGAATTGGCAAGTTACTTAAATTTGAAATAAATAAAAAATAATACTAACAAAAGCTTAAATTGTATGCAATAGTAATTTGGTTTAATTTGTTTAAATTTAGTTTAAAAAAACACTTTTTTCTGTTCTTTGAATAGGAATGGTTGATAAAAAGGAAAATTTAAAGAGAATATAAAGAGGGAGAAGAAGGGAAGGGGAAGGGAGAGGGAGAAGGAAGGAGATAGGAAAAAGGGAGGATAGAAAAGAGGAAAAGGGAAGGAGACAGAGTGAGGGAAGGGGGGAGTGAAATTCTTCTGTCTTTGAAATTCCATGAATAAGCAATCCCTACAAGAAACTGACCACCCCCACGTAGCAGCAAGTGGCTCTTACCCTGAAAAACAGGTGTTGCTGTAGGCATCAATGGTGTTTTCTTCCTCATGATCCCTAACTGGAAACGTCAGAGGGATACATTAACATCCTTCAAAAAAGCACATCTCTTCAAACCAGGGTCTCAGTTAGGCTGCCCATAGGAGTGGAATTGTTTGACCGAAGTCTGTACTGCCAAATTACCTGGTATGCATGTTTCTCATCTCTTTGTATTTTTCTTAATACTCCCCAGTTGTATTTTTCCATGACCAAGGAAAGTAGTTAGTTATTCCCAGGCCAAGTATGTTTCTTATTTCTATAGTTATCCCACATTCTCACTAACACCTGGTCAAATAATACTTCATAAACTGTAACTTCATTGTAAATATCAGAAAGAACAATTCTAGGAACTTTTTTCTTCTATACCAAGAAGTTGGTTCCTTTATACTATGCATGGGTATTTGCATGCAATGTGATGTGTAGGTGTTCATGTATATCTGTGTTGGACCCCCTGTGCCAATTTATTGCTTTAATAAATAGAAGGTGGATTTGCTTTTCTGGACTCCTGAGGACCAGGGAGAGAAACAGATGATTACTATAGCTCCCACAGACTTGTGGCCCCAAAGCCATCACTTAATTATGATCCAGGCTGTAGTTACCTCAGTCTGAGGTGAATTCACACATTGCTTGTTTTATGTTGACTGATCCTGCCCAGTGTCACAAACTATATGGAAAATATTTAACACCTTTTAAAACTCTATTCAGCCTCGATGTAGTGAGAGAGGTTAGTGCAATAAATAATTCGTAGAATCCATTTGTGGTCCATTTTGCTTAAAGTATATTAAAAATCTCCTGTTATTTGAGCTTACCTTATAAAATGTTTACATGCCATTAAATGGTACTAACATCTCCTGTGTAAATTAAACAGGCTGGGATGGTCCCTATTCCAAAGAGTAGCCATAGTCAAGGTTGTAAAATACTTTCATGCAATAAATCCAATGCCTTGCTCCTAAAAGCTGGCTTATAAATAGAAAAGAGAACAATACTTAACCGGATATCTGGGCCTGGACTACTTTGCAGGTACAAAAACATATTTTAGCCTGAATATTTAATGCCCTTGATAAACTTCTGTGGAGTGGTAAGTTTTTTAAGAAAGTTAGTGTCTGTAGATGCTACTTATTTAATTTTTAAAGAAGGAGCAGATTCATATGCATAAACAAATACATACACACACATGCAAACACACACAAATCCCTTTTCAATTCAAGGACAAGTCTTTGAAAGCAGCAAGTTGGACCACACAAAACCTAGTCTCCTCTGCTGGGAAGATTTCACTAAATAGCTTCGTGGCTGAAAAGCCCTTAGAAATTTGACTTGAGACCCACAGCATACACACTGTTTCTTTCTGGACTGACTCTTCCCTAACACTCAGCTGTAACCTCAATGGACTGTTTTCTTGCAGGCACTGAAAGTTTAATGGAGCTTAAGTGAGACACAGGCCATTAGGACAGTATCAATATTTATTTTCAGTTTCCATAGAAATAAATATCAGCCAATGGGATACAGGCTGTCCCAATCTGCCCCAAAGAATCTTTCATATGGCTAGTATCATCTGTTTATTGTTTTGGAGTTGCATCAGGTTCCTAAACCATACTTTATTTAATAAAAGAAACCACACAGAGGAGTTAACACTCATTGAGTGCTAGGCCCATGTAAGGAGAGACAGTGGCCCAAAGGTCCTTGCTCTAGGTAGAGTATTTTCAAAGAGACTTCATGGCAGCTATTCAATCTTCCCTGATCATCTTTTCTCTAAGGACAATCATTTCAATGTTTTTCATTCTTTTCATCATGATCCTACTTTTACACCTGTAAACCAGTTTTGTTGTCTTGTAGAAGAACAGGTCCGCTCATACTAATCTAATTTACTTCTGTGACAAACTGACAGAGGTAGTAGTAGCAGAGCAAGAGATGTAAGACCTAAGTTCCTGGGCTTTCGTAGGTTGGATTTGCTTCCATAAAACATAGTCATCATCAGGCACATCCCTGAAGATTTTTACTTAGGTATAAGCCTGTGTGTAAGCATATAGTGAAGAGGCTTAGACGTGAAATCAAGATACATGGATTTTGGTCTCAGCTCTGCCATACAGTTGACTCAGTAGGGTTGGTCAAGGTCTTTGACCTTGACTATCTGAGCTTCAGTTTCCTCATCTGCCAGGCTAAAGGACTGGGCTAGTTGATCTCCAAAACCCCTTCCAGACCTAGAAGTCTATGTTCTATATTCCCCCATTTGTGTTCAAAGTTCAATTCCAATTCTGATATTCCATGGATAAGCATCACTTCTACCTTTGACCTTTCTTGGTCTATCTTCATTCAAATAGAGACTTTGAATGCCTGTCTTAAAAGGCCAAATGTTCAGAGGCTATACAATTCCAGATATAAAGGTAAAGATGTAAAGATGTAAAGGCTCTTTCCACTCTGGCATTGTGTGCTTTCATCCTTTCTAGACTATTGTTTTAAATCAGGTTCTTTTTACATGATGGCTGCCATATTGCTGAGATCCTAGAATCTTTTTAGTGGTTGCTCATGTCATGTTATTTTTTATTTGGGATTTCACATTTTTCATCAATATCTCCCAATGAAGGTATACCAATGGGGATATCAAAAGAAGTATAGTCAGTGAGTGAACTAATATTTATTAATTGCTTACTGTGTGCCAGGCACTATGCTAAGCTTTGGAACTACAAAGATACCCCCCAAAAAACATTCCTGCTCTCCTGAAGGTCACATTCTAATGAGGCAGACAACATGTACAAAAAAGGGTACACATTGGATACATTGGGAGTAATCTCAGAGGGAATATATTGAGATTAAGAAGGATTGGGAAAAGAGTTCTTACTGAGGGTAGGATTATAGCTGAGATATGAAGGAATTCAGAGAAGCTAGGAGTAAGAAATGAGGAAGGAGTGAATTCTATGTCTGAAAATGCCTAGAGTTGGGAGATGGGTTGTTATGTGCAAAGAGTTAATAAGAGGCTCAGGTATTACAAGATTGCAGAGTATATGGAGGAGAGTATGGTGAAAGAAGAGTAGAAAGGGAGGAAGGGAGGAGGTTATAAAGGGCTTTTAAAGCCAAAGGAAGGATTTTATATTTGTTCTGAGAGGTAATGGGGAATCAACTGAGTTAATTGAATTGAGGAATGATATGGTCAGATGTGTGATTTAGGAAAATCTTTGACAAGTGCATGGAGGATGGAATGGAGTGAGAAGAGACTTGAGTCAGTGAGACCAAGTAACAAGATATCAAGGCATGAAGTGACGAGGGCCTACATGAGAGTGGTTGCAACATCAGAGAAGAGAGTATACATGGCAGATGTTGAGAAGGTAGATAGAACAGGACTGGACCACTGCTTTAATATAGTGAATGAGAGAATGAGGAGTCAAGGATGACCCCTGAGTTGCCAAACTGGGCAACTGGAAGGATTATGGTACCCTTGATAATCACAGGGAAGCTGAGTTTTGGGGAAAAGATAATGACTTCAGTTTTGAACATATTGAGTTTAAGATGTTTCCAGGACATTCAGTTTTGAAATGCCAAAAAGGGTGGTGGAAATGTGAGACTGGATTTTGGAAGACAGGTGAGGGTTGTTCAAGAGATGAGAGCTGGTGAAATCATCAAGTGTGTCTATATCCCATTCTACCTTGGACCTTGTTTATGTATATTTTATATTGTAAGCTACCACTTAACATGGTCCTTTACCCATATTAGGCAATTAAAAAATGTGTTGAACTGAATTGATCTAAGTCTTTGACATGACCTGGGAAGACTCAATTTCACAGAGTCTGAGTTTTTCTTCTGTAAAATGAGCTTTCACTAGATGATTTGGAAGATATCTTTCATCTCTAGATTTATGATCCTATGATGATGACAACACTTCTGTAATGGAAGAATCTTCAGGAAGAAATGGATACCTGAAAGTCCCTGTTCCTTCCCAAAGATGCTATATAATCTTTGAAGAATCAAAATTTCCAGTCATCCAGAGAGAGGCACAATGGGCACAATTAGTCTGCCGAGTATTGTGTTTAATTACACACATGAACTAGTGTAAATGAGATCATCAAAGAGATGTATGGAGCAAAATGGAAGAATAGATGTTTTCTGCTAATCTCTACACTCTAAAAACCTGACAAAAGGAAATATGTACTCAGTATAAGCTAACTAAAACTAATTTCCCAAGATCAGATATAACACATGAATTACTGCTTCCATTTAGCATGCCCAATTACAGATGCAACCATCATCAGTAGTCTCATAGACTTGTGTTTGATCTTTAGTATATAGAATTGCCTTCTCATTTTCCCATGGCAGTGACTCACTCTTGAGCCATCCTAACATTCACAAGAGGTAGAGGTCACTGATTCTGACTAATCAATAAAGAAAATAGAATGTAAGGGAGTGTTTTTTTGGGGGGGATAGAGTGAAAAGCAACATAATAAGTGGGGAAGCCTAAGGGACTTACCTGCCCAAGGGAAAGAGAACTAGAAGGCCAAATAGTCAGTCATCTGATCTGTTTGATCTGTGTAGTTTATCCTGGTTAGGAATATAATCAAACTTTCAAACCCCAGAAAATAAGGAGGCAAAGAAACTGAGCCTCAGAAGATTACAAAGCAATGGGAAGAGGAAGGAGGCAAAGAATAAGGAGGAAAGCTGGGGGGGGGGGGAGTAAATTGGAATATAAGGCAAAAAGAAAACAAGCCCAAGAGAGAAAGACTAGGATTAAACCTAGTTTCAAAGCAGAGAGACCAACAAGACTTATGAAGAAGAAAAAAGGGAAAAGTATTAAAAATTCAAAGCAGGGTCACATAATACACATTGAGCAACTATCATAATATAAAGTAAAAAAAGTAATTAAAAATTCCTAGTGAAAAAAGAGAATTCTGTAAATTCTCTAGGGATTAAGGAGCAATAATAAGAAACACTAGAGTAATTTAAAAGAGAAATAAAGCTATTAAAAGAAGAATTTGGGATAAAAGGGGTCATAAATCAAAGCTATGAATGCAGAATTAAGAAAAACAAACGAGAGGGTTTTAAAATTAAAGTACACAATGCAGAATTTCTTAAGAAACAAAGACTTGGGGCAGCTAGGTGGTGAATAGAGCACCGGCCCTGGAGTCAGAAGGACCTGAGTTCGGAGCTGGCCTCCGACACTTAATCCACACAAACAAAAACCTAGCCATGTAACCTTGGGCAAGTTACTTAACCCCAATTGCTTAAAAAAAAAAAAAGAAACAAAGACTTAAAATAGAGAATAAGATCTAAAAATAAGAAAATCAGACATGGAAGAAAATATGGCAGAAGAAAAGAAAAAGCCAATAACTTTAATAAAACATATGACTTCTGTACAAACCAAGGCAAGTAAACTTAGAGGAAGAATATATAAGAGGTCACTTAATATCCGAGTTCATAGTTGTCCCAAAGTAATCTCATAAGCTTAAAAAAATCTAAAAATAATACTGAAGAAAATAAAGCAATAGAACTCTTGGACACAGAAAAAAGTAATTATTTATCAAATCCATAGATTTCCTGGGGTGGGGGGAACATATGTTTAAAACTCCAGTGTATGTAAAAGTTAAGTTTCACAATTACAAAATCAAACAATGAATTTTGCAAGCATACAAGATGGAAGGACTATAATTAGTATGGAATATCTATTTAAGCAACTGAGTATTTCTCCATAGACAAGAAATTTAAAAAAGGAATATGATAACTTCAAAGATGAAGCTTAAGTTAAAACTAAAAATAACATATTCTGTAATTGAGAATAATCAAGAAAAGGTTATGATTCTACAAAAAGAGAGGAATTTGAGGCTTCCAGGAAAAACAAATGAGAAGCAAAAATACAAGCAAAATATAATATCATCTTCAAACACTACAAATGAGGGAAACAAAATAAAGTAAATAATTGCATTTGTCAAGAAAAGACTTTGCAATGAGATCAATTTTCTCATGTTTATAGACTAGTGCTTTAAAAAAAGCAATTTGGCTGAGAGATAAAAGAAGAAAGAGGGATCATCAAGGAGCAAAATAGATCTAAGAGGATAAAGATTTAAGGGAATTATATAGAGGTTAGTCTGAAAAACTAATTAATATTCTGCAGACTAAATCCTATGCTCCACCATATACCAAAATAACCTTTGAATAGATATGTGATGGATATAAAATATTAAATTATAAACAAATTTGATGAGCAAGAAAGTAGCTTTTGCAACTACAGATAGGGGAAGAAAAAGCTCATGACCAAACAGCATAGGATCACAGAACATTAAAAAAATTGATTATATAAAATTAAAATTGCACAAGTAAGAACAATGTAATTGAAATGAGAGGGGAAATAGTTAATTGGAAACAAAAAAAAATCTTTGTAGCAAGTTTCTTTAAAAAAAGTTTTATATGTAAGATATATAAGGAACTGATCTAGAAAGATGTATATGAGCAATATCCATTTTATATTAAATAAATGATCAAGCAGTTTTTATCCAAAATATCAACAACTATGTAAAATATATCCAAATTGCTAATCATTAGAGAAAAGAAGGGGGAAGATTCCACGAGAGGTCTGAGGGAAAGATTGTAGCCTGGAGAGAAATTGAAGAGGTGGCTAAACTGGTTTCTCTTCTTAAATGTAGGTTCTGGAAGGAACCATCCAACAAAATGAGAAGCTGTTGTGGACAGAAGGCACTTCCAAGGCATGTATTCTAGGGCTGAAATAATCTTCAAGGATAAAGAAACTTCTGGGTGGAGAAGATATCTGTATGAAGAGTTCATGATAGAGAAATCTGAAGTGTGCCTGGTGAGAAATGAATGAAAGATGGATAGATATTGATAGATAGATAGATAGATAGATAGATAGATAGATAGATAGATAGATATGTAAATAAGAGTAAGGCTAGAGAAGAGCTCCTGAGAATATGTCAGCTTTAAAGTAGTATAAACAAAACTAATTACAGGGACAAAGTGTTCAGAAAATGAGGACAAAATCAACACAAAATAAATAAAGGGAGGAAAATACAAATCAAACATGCATAGTCCTAAATGTGAATGAATTAAACAACCCCATGAAATGAAAGAGAATAGTAGAATAGATAAGAAAACAACACCCTAAAATGTGCTACACACATGAAACAAACCTAAAGAAAAGGGACATACAGAATGAAAATGAGACTAAAACAAACTTTAGCAATACATCAAGGCAAAAACAAAAAAACAGCCATGCTATCAGAGATAGCAAAAAATTTTAAAAAATCACAATATTAAGATGGACAAATATGGAAACTATATTATTCTAAAAAAGCATCATAGATATGAACTAATATAATTGCTAAATATATATGTACAGAATGGCATGTCATCAAACTTCACAATAGAAAAGTAAATTGAATAGTTTATAGCTATACAACATAGTGATACAACAATTGTAGGACACTAGAGACTTTAATTTTCCTGTCTCAGAGCTTGATAATCTAAGAGAAAAACAGAAAGGAAAATATACAATTAAATAATATGCTGAGAATATTTGAGCTGATAAACTTGTGGTGTCTCCTGAATGGTAATATTGCATATACTAATTTCTCAGCATCATAAAATACTTTTGTAGAAATATATTGTGTACAGGAGCACAAGTAAATTATAAGTAAATGTAAAAAGGCAAAAATACCAAACATATCCTTTATAGACCACAATATAATAATAGCAATTAACGCAGGGAATATAAACAAACAATATCAATTTAATAATAACATTATTCAATGAATCAATGATCAGATAATAGAAATGATAACTATGTGAAAGAGAATGATAATAATGAGTCAATATAATTTTAGATAATACTACTACCTATTAATATAATATATTAATTATATTAGAATATAGGGAATAGAGATAAAACAGCCCTCAGGGAAAATATGTATAGATTCAGATAGATGTAGATGCATGTACATATTCATACAGACACATATATGCATATATGTGAACATGAAAATGCATTAATAAAATATAATAATAAATTGTACACAAAACTATTGATGGAAGCATTACTAAATTTTGCTTTACCCTCTCATTTTCATACTATATTCATTCTGTAATCAATAAATTTATAAACCCAAAATGAGCATGAGAAGAAATCTTTAAAATTACAGGAGAAAGATAAAATAGAAAAAAGAAAACCCTAGAATTGATAAATCTGCTGGCTGTCTCTTTGAAAAAAAAATTACAAATTGATAGAGCTTTAGCAAACCTAATAAAGTATAGAGGATAGTCAAGGAAACAAGATAGAAATGAAAAAGATGAACTCACATTAAAAAAATGAAAAGTCTTATCAGAGCTTACTATATACAATTATATGTTAGCAAAACTGAGAACTTAAATCAAATGGTACCCTTTTCTAACAGTTTCATTTACTGTTCTTTCTTCTTTATTTCTATTCACTTCTAATCTGAACTTTGAAATTAATGATGCTAAAATGGTTCAACATTATGACAACTATAATATATGCTATTTAAAAAACTCAAGTAAATGCATAACAGAAAATGAACCTGTAACAATTAAGTAGCAAAGGGAGAGGGATTACAGATGGATGCCTCTGTGTTTGTGGCTCTCTGAGCCCTAGAGAAAAGCCCCAAGGATTCTTACAAAAAATAAGAGGATCTGGATTCCAAACTTGAAGTGACCTTGGAAATCATCTCTTCCAACTTTCTTAATTGTGAATGAGGCTGAAGTCCTTGGGACATGCCCAAGGACACATGGGTAATAAATGTCTGAAAAAATGTTCAGGTCTTGAACCCAAGACTTCTGGCTTTCAACCCAACAACACTCTTTATATTGTAGCAATAGCATTTAAATTCTTTTGCTTGCCTGTCATTTTCAATTGCACACTTTAGATGGAGCTCAAATCGAAAAATGATGAATATGTTCCATAGCAAATGTCTAAAATAAACGTACTGAAACTCCTAAGAAGCCAAAGCCATCTTGGCTGCCCTCCATGTAGCAATTATCGAGGAGTCAAGGGAAACTCCACAAGTAAATACTTGTTGACTGACTGATGGACAAGCTAGCCTCTGAGGTTTGCTCTCCCCGGGTTGCTGCCAACACAGCATATCCCATATTTATGTTTGTGAGTATTGGCTGGCTCTCTCTGAAATGATAAAATGATTAGTTATTTTATGACCATAAAGCCACAAAAGGTGCTGAGCAGTCTCTACTTCAAAAGGAAGCTTCAGACCCTGTGAATGCACAAATGACTTTCCTTGACAGTCTCCTTCAAATATCTAAAGATGAACCATGAGCAATTAGGTGCTGAGCAAATATAATTTTTTCTTAATGGAATCCATATCCAGAATGACACACACAAGAAAAAATCCAAGCAATAAAGTCGATATGATCATGGTGCCAATTTTCAATGCCCCAGATATCTGGATTACCTTAGCAACAAGGAAAAGATGTAAACTGGGGATCAAGAAGACTAGGAGTGAGGTTTCTAAAGCACCAGCCTTAACCTGTCTTTATATTTCAGGAAAAGTAAAACTGTTTAATTTTTAAAAAATGAATGCCTTATTTTATTTCCATCCAACAAGTATTTCTTAAATAGTTACAATGATCAAATTCTTGTGTTGGGTGTTTAAGCATAGTTTTGGCTTTTATATTACCACAAGGCCCCCAAATAGCCAGCTAATTCAATCAGATAATATATCATATGAACCAACTTTAGTACCAGTAAGGTAGCATTTATTAAGTGCCTGATATATACTGGTGCTGTGCTGCAGGCTGTGGATACAAACATAAATATGAAACAGTAATAATGCTTGAGATGCTTACACCCCATTGGAGCAGATGAATTTCACATATTTTTATGTGAATAATACATGCAAAGGAACAAAAATGCATTATTTTTGTTGGGGGGATCATTAGCAAGTAGAGGATGAGTGGATAAGTAAAATTTTCATGTAAAAGATGACTCTTGAGCTGAGTCTTGACCAAAATTAGGAATTCTAAAAAGTGGTCATGAAGAGGGAATGAATTCAGCACATGGCAGACAATTGTTACAAAGTCACAGAGTCAGGAGAAGGAGTGTCCTATTTAATGAACATTAAGACCAGTTTGTCTGGGCCTTAAAAGATGTGATGAAGACTGATATCTAATAAAGCTGGAAAGGTAGATTGAGAACAGATTCTGAAAAGCTTTGAAAATCAAATAGATTATTTTATATTTCATCCTAGAGCAAATGGAGCCACTGGCAATAGTCAACACCAAGATGACTGACTTAATTTTTTACTGATACTTTGGACTGAGCATAGACATGACAATACTGTGTTATCATTAGATGTGTAACCATATGGGGGGATTTGGGGATGTGACAACATTGGAGGACACTGAAGCTTCAGATGGAATTATCTCTCTTCTACTCCTTGTCTTCCCAGATATTTATAATGTAGTGAGAGATACAGTCATTCAGCAACAGCCTGAAGATGCTTCAGAGTTTACTGCTACTCTATCATTTCAGTACTCACCTCCAGTGAACAATTGTATTATCTTATGTTATAGAATGAAAAAAAAGAGGGAAAAGTCCACCAGAGTCCTCCAGAGACTGACTGAGCCCTCAGTCAGCATCACACATTAATTTATTAAAACCATTCTGGGATGTCCTAATGCCAGTGGATAGCTCAGTTAAATAGTAACATTAGCGGAAAGAGAGTAAGAGGACACTTCTTACCAAGATGGCCACTTGAATGGGAGACTAATTGCCCAGATCCCACATATCTACTTCAGCAAAAATCTTGTACTTCAAGCTGGACCAAATAATGATCAAGAAATCCAATGAATGAGAAGTTCAATTAAGTGATTTCTTCCACTCCAGAATGGCACAAAGAGTAAGTGAGAATCCTACATATATTTGGAAAGAGGACCCCTCTAACAAAGTGAGTACTGGATCTACAAAAGATGGGCTACATATAACTTGTGTCTAGAGACAGCATGAGTTGAGAGGAAAGCCCTAGGTGGTAAGAAAGTCCCAGGTCAAGACTTCAAAATCCCCTTGGAGTGGCAATAGGCAGTAACATAGCCTGGTGTAGACCAGCACAGTGTGAACCAGTGTTGAGTAGTTCAGACCGGGACAGGGAACAGATGAGAAACAGTGACTTCAAAATAAAGGAACAAATGAATACAAAGAAAAAAAACGGGGAGGGGCGGGGGGGGGGGAACAACCAACCAAGAACATTGAAACATTTTTTAAAGATGTACAAAAGAGAATAGAAGTTCAAGGAAATTCAGAAGGAGTTCAGGCAGTGACAGCTTTTAAAGTACCATGTTGTGTTTATTATATTTACATATATGAATACACATACATGCATGCACACACATGTGTTATAATCTATAGTGCATTGGACCAACTTAGAAAGTTCTAAATCTAAATTCTGCCTTAGGCACTTCCTAGCTGTGTGACTCTAGATAAGTCACTTATCATTTCTTTGTCTCTGTTCCCTTCTGTCAAATGGGGAAAATAATATCACCAACCTTAGAGGGCTGTTGTGAGGAGCAAATGAGTTAACATAAGTAAAGTGTTCTATAAATGCTCCCTGTTGTTGTTGTTTTTCTTGTTATTATTTACTTCAATAAAGCAAGTGGGATGATATGGAGAGCCACAATTTTGTATGGAAACGTGTGTGTGTGTGTGTGTGTATTCTGCTGTGTATATGGAATTTTTTTTCCCTGATTAGAATAAAAAAATACAAAACTAAATAGGAGAAACAGAGAGGTGGAGACAGAAAGAGGAAGAAACAGACAGAAAGATGGAGAGACAGAGAAAAAAGGGAGAAAGAGAAAGAGGGAGAGAAAGAGCCAAATACATAATACATTTATACAGATTATTTCTATTGATACCTATGTATTTAGTCAAATTCAAATGTATTTGTCTAGTTCTGTTTTCTCCATAATTCAAGAATTCCCTCCAAGAATATAGATTGCAAACTATCCATGCTTGCCTATCCTCCCATCCTATACAACTTTTGTCCATATCCTCCCAAAATATCCTCATGGGGGTCCATCCAGGGTTCCAAAAGTCCTTCTCACTTTCTTCTAATATTATGAGAATGCCAATGGAACAAGCTGCAATCATTGTATAAGATGATTGAACAATGGAAATAGGTTATTTTTTAAAGCATATGACACTCTAAGTCTTACAATACCATTTGTAAAATATTGCTTATATCAATGTTATCCTAAGAGTGTAAAAATTCTACTAAAGTGTGAGAGCAGAAGTTGGAATGGCACACAATCATGGAGTAAACTGTGGAGACTCATGAAATGCCAAATTAAGTACTTATTAAAGTTAAGTACTTATGGGCTTGGAGTTCAGCCAGAAGAGAGAAGAGAAACATGAGACTATAGATTCTGATTTGAAAGGAATCTGAGAGATCATCTAGTTCAGTCTCATTATTTTTATAGAAGAAGCCTAGGTACAAAGAAATTAAATGACTTGGCCAATGTTGGTCATACCAACAGTTGGGAATAAGGGCCAAATTTTAACCTTCTGCCTCTGTCTGGCATTTCATTTTACAATGAATGGACACTCTAATTATTGGATTATTCACTATTAATTTTCACATTTCCTCTGAAGTCTTTCCACCCAGACTGATGTTTCTTATTCCCTTTTTAATGATGTGTGTCCTGAACAATTATAACATATTATATATATATATATATATATAAGATATATGTTATAACGTATAACATATAAGAGTTCTCTTCAGACTGCTTCTCAACATTTTGTCAGAGAGAAGGTTATCCTGAATGCTTTTCTTCCTGTGAGTGACGTTATTAAAATTACCCTCAATGGAAGATGTAAAGATGAACTGTATACGTCATTTGTAACCATTAAGGAACAATTTCAAGTAATTTATATAAAGAATATAATTATAAGTCTTGACATCCCCAAAGGGGACTCATTTCCATTAGATTTCCTAGGTCTTAGAAGGTCTGTGCCTCTGGGTATTTTAAGATAGGAATTTCATTCCATGTTCCATGTGGAGTCTATCCATGTACTTTCCCCCTATCTCCACCTACCAACTCCAGAATATAAACTTCTTATGGTCATGGACTATTTCCTTTTTGTCTGTATCCCCATAACTGGATCACTTAGCACTAGGTCAGGCCTATAGTAAGTGTTTTAATTGTTTGTTGATTGATTATTTGAGATCTGCTAGATATACCACATCCCATTTGGGGATTAAGCTCTGGGTCTGGCACAGAGTGTGAGTTCACTCCAGCCTGGGGAACTATAATATCAAATATTGATTGATCCAGATACCCCAGAATTCCTAGAGAACCACACCTTGAGATGGTGAGTGTTAGGTTCCAAGCCTATGGGAGTTTATACCACTGCCCCTCCCTCAACATACTCCATCACTGTACTCAGTATACCTCAGTGTACTCATTGTACTCTGGTACTTCTACCCATCCCTAGTCTCCCATGGTCCCCCTTTCGGTCTCTTTTACCTTCCTCACAGTCTTGAGCTTACCAGGTCACCTCTGGACCATTCTCTACTCTTGAATACTTTGCTTTTTGTCCTCTCATCCCTTGCTAAATTCCTATCATATGCATTCTCTGCTCCTTGTATGCTGCAAAATGTTGTTGGAGAAAGTCACAAGACAAGTCAACTGAGCCACTACAACTTTCTGTTAGTCTTGACTGGCCCCAACCTCAGTTGCATGATAATTTTTTTTTATTCTTCTCTAGTTACCTCTCGATTACATTCTCAATTGTGTTGACTATCACCTTCACCGTAGCAGTTTTTCACAGATCTTGCCTACCTGCTCTTCTCAAGCCCCCTACTCTATTTTCTCCCTCCCCCCTCTCATTAAAGGACTACACTCTCATATCTTACAGAGAAAATTGAAATTATCTGAAGTGAGCTTCATTTCATAGCTGTGTCACCTTGGGAAAGTCATCTAATCTCTTTGTGCCTCTGTTTCATCTATACAATGGGGATATAATAGCACTGATGTCACTTTGTAAACCTTAAAGTTCTATATAAATGGTAGCTACTATTATTATCTCCTTTGAGTCTCACAATAATCTTGTGAGATAGATTCTGTAGATCAGGGGTGGACAACCTGTAGCCTCTAGGCCACATGTGGCCCTCTAGGTCCTCAAGTGTAGCCCTTTGACTGAATCCAAACTTTGCAAAACAAACCCCTTAATAAAAGGATTTGTTCTGTAAAATTTGGACTCAGTCAAAAGGCTACCTCCAAGGTCCTAGAAGGCCATGTGTGGCCCTGAGGTCACAGGTTCCCCATCCCTGCTGTAGGTATTATTTTGCTGATGTGGAAGCTGACACTCAGAAAGGTTAAGTGATTTGTCTATAGTAATAAATGTCAAAGGTAGAATCTGAACTGCACCATTCATAATTCTAAGCCTAGAAGTTTTCCAGTATCCCGAGTTGCCTGTCAGCCTTGACTTCTGCAGTAGCCTCCTGCGCAGTCAACTCATCTCTAGTGTTTCCCCACCATAATCCATTCTTCCATAGCTTCCAAACTGATCTTCCTAAAAGCCTGATCTGAGCATTTCAAATTACTGCTCAAAAAGGTCCTGTGGCTCTCTTGTGCCTAGAAACTCTTCTCTTCTGCATATGAAGAAGCCCTTTGTGGTCTGGCTCCCTCCACCCTGTTAAGCCTGCCCTTCCTCTTCTTCATGCACTCTATGTTCCAACCACATGGGCACCCTCATTAATTCCCTGTGCACAAAATTCTCTCTCCCACTTTTCCAGTTTTCATGCCTTAGTATTGGTTTCCAGCTCCCCACCTCCCCAGCCACTCCCCTTTCCAAGCCTGCAATGACCTCGCCTCTCACCTCTGCCATGTAAAATTGCTACTTTCCCTTCTTAGTTCAACACCAAATGAAGCCCCTTCTGATCCTCCCAGTTCTCTCCCAGACTTTCCACCTGGAAATTGCTCTGTATAAATATAAAGAATCAGAGAATCAGAGATTTGGAGCTTAAAGGGACTTTAGAGGTCATTGAGTCTAACTTCCTCATTTTACAGTTGAGAAAATTAAGGCACAGAGAGGTTAGGTGATCTGCTTCAGATCACACTGGAGGTATATGCTGTAAGATTCGAACTCAGGTCTTTCAATATTCACTAAAGTACATTTTTTATTTTATATGTATTTTATGCTTATATATGTGTGTATATATATAATATATATACACATATTGATTAATTGATTGATTGATTGATTGATATATTTTGGCTCTCCTCAAGGGAATGTAAGCTTCTTGAGATCAGGACCTTCTTTTATTTTTTTTGTCTTTGCAGCTCTTGTGCCTAGAACAGTTCATAACATGTAGTAATCAATCAATAAACATTTATTAGTCACCTATTATGTGCCAGGCCCCTTATTTAATGCTAAGGTTTTAAAAAGAAGGAAAAGACAGTTTTTGCCCTCAAGGAGCTTACAGTCTTATTGGGGAGACAAGCAAACAATTAAATACAAAGCAAACTATATGCAAGATAAATGGGAAATAATTAACAGAGGGAAAGCACTAGAATTAAGAGGAACTGCGGAAGGCTTCCTGTAGAAGGTGGGGCTTTAGTTGATATTTAAAGGAGGCCAGGGAGGTCAGGAGTCAGAGATGAGGAAAGAGAGTATTCCAGGTATAGGGGACAGTCAGAGAAAGAATCCCCAGGGCAAAGACGTGGAGGAGGATCTTGTTTTTGGAACATCCAGGAGGCTAGTGTAACTGAATTGAAGAGTATGTTGGGGAATAAAGCCTAAGAAGATTGGAAATGTAGGAAGGGGTTAGGTAAGGAGGGATTTTGGATGCCAAACAGAGAATATTGTATTTGCCATTGCAGGCAATAAGAAACCATTAGAGTTTATTGAGAAAGTGCGTGTGACATGATCAGACCTTCACCTTATGGATACCATTTTAGTGGCTGAATGGAGGATGTGGAGAGAGGAGAGGTAGATACAAATAAATATTTCTTGAATTGAATGAATTGGTATGCATTCCTCTAGTAGCAGGTAAGCTACTGAAGCAGGGGTATCACTGGTACCTTGAATTTAGTAGGCATTTAGCAAATATTTGCTGAGTTGAACTGAAATTTTGTCAGTGGAGAAGTTGCAAAGTTAACCTACATAATATTTTAATGAGTGTTGTATGATAGAGCTGGAAAATTTGCCCCTTGCCATCATAGTATTAGAGTCAGAAGGGACTTCAAAGTTCATCTAGTTCCATCCCCTCATTCTATAAATGGGGAACCTGGGATCCAAATAGATTCAAGAACTTGCCCAAGGTCACACTGCTATTAAGTGGTGAATCTGGAACATAATCCCAAATCTTCTGATTTCAAGTTCAGAATCATTTTTTTTTACTCCTAGCAGAAGGTTCCAGAAATCAGTACTTACTTGTCTAAAACTGATTTTTTTCCTATTTTTAATTCTGTGGACTTGCTTTCTGGCCTGGAGTCAGGAAGACTCAACTTTCTGAGTTTGAATCTGACCTCAGGCACTTAGTAGCTATATAAATCTGAGCAAGTCACTTGACCCTGTTTGCCTCAGTTTTCTTATCTGTAAACCACTCCAGTGTCTTTGCCAAGAAACCCCCAAAGAAAAGTTGGATAGTACTGAAATGCATGAACAGCACTTGCAGCCCCAGATTCAATATAAGGTTCGAGGACCAAGAGGCACTCAATGGATAGAAAACGTCTTGTTGACATACATCCATACATACATCACATAGACTCTGTGTGAGACCCAGAAAGATTTTTCAGAACTAGATTTATTCTTATTCCCTCTTCTTATTCTGTAAACTAGTTCAGGTCAAAGCTTCCTTGCGCTGCCTCTTCCTGACTTACCGGGATAATTCCAGATGTGTAGACATCACCTGGGAAGTGGTTAACACGCTCCTCTCATGTGGCTCCCTGGGGGATTAATTTGTGATGTAGCTTTCTGAGATTGTACATGCATAGGTGCTTATGCATAGTGGAGGAGGAGCAGGTTGGTAGTGATGATGTAATCAGAATCCAAGCACAGTAACAGCAAGAACATTTTGTGGGTATATTAAATTTTACTGCAGAGCCAAGCCACGCACACTCTAGAAAGTGCTAGGGGCACACTGTTATTGACTGGATGGAGTTACTGGGTGCTCCCAGATGGGTGGGTGACATCCATTTCTTAATTCCATAATGTTATCTGTAACTGACATGTGATTATAATACAACAATTCTCCTTAATGCAGCCTGTAAAAACACATTGATTTTATAGTTCCCCAAACCGATTACATTAATATCTGTGCATAATTAGTTTACACATTACTAAATTACTGACAGATTAAAAGTGAAATAGGGCAGTTCATACTCAGCCGCATAACTGCCAGAAAGGAAATTAATATGGATTCAAATGGTCCTCGGAGACTCACGTTGAAATAGCAGAAATCTATAAAGACTGCTTGCATTAGGAAATTTCTATCACCAACATGTTTGTGGTTGATGCTTTCCTAAGTTGTTAATACAGGCAAAATGTAATGCAGGAAATGATACGTGAGCGATGCTTTGGCTCTTAGTAGCTCAAGAATGGGTTTATTAAAAAGCAAATTCTTAATTGTGGCATTAAAAGAAAGCAAAATAAAGAAACCAAACTTTAAAGTTACACATTAAACTACTTTTGGTTTCTAGGAACCAATGTTTTGAATGGTCTTATTTCTTAAAAATATTCTCAAATAGGGCAATGGAGTGGGGGAAGAATCTGCATTTGATACTCTCCCTCTCCAGGTTCCCCCAACCCCCACCAGACACATATATACTGAATTTGTCTCCGGAGTCTTATTTGCATTTGTTTCTCCATGAGTGGCTAGCTAAATGTGTTTGTGTGTACCAGCCTACCACATAAACTTACTCATGGTGAATTGGTGGAAATGTTTTTTCTGGTCCTTTTTTTAAAAAGCTATCCTTTTCTGATTGGGGTTAATGTTTACTAAATTCTCAGAACTATGAAATCTCATGAAACTTGTGCTTGAGAAAGCATACCCTCAACAATACATTCAACAAATGACCAGAAGAGGCAGATTACACCAAGATTAAGAAGAGACATGGAGTGGTCCTCGAGGTACACAACACCCTCCTGATCTGGTATAGCCACATATTTTGATTCTGATGGGAGAGTGGCAATATTATTTATTCTTCATTATCTAAGCCCTGCCCCAATCTTAACAACCCCACTAAAAACCCAATACTGAACCATTTTTTATAAGATCCTATTAGTCTATTACACCCATTTCTGCTGAAGGAGTTGCTGTGGTGGTGAAAAAAAATGCTTGGGAAATCAGTGAGATAAGGCAGTCTGGTGTAATGTCTGGAGGGATGGATTTGGACTGGGAAACTATTATCACTTACTATGTGTGTGACCTGTGACAGGTTAGGTCACCTTTCTTTATCTCAGTTTCTTCAAATGGAAAATGATGGGGCTGAATAAATGACCACTGTTGTCCCTTTGAGCTCTAAATCTGTGAGATTATGCAAAGGTATATGACTCTGTAGACACAGTGAAGTTGCCTAGAGCCCTGAATAAGAGCAAATAATTTTTACATAAACATATGTGTGTATATATGCATATATATGCATGTATACATGAAAATGACTCCAATACATACTGGCTGGGTGACTCTGATAAGTTATTTAACCTTTAGATATACTGCAGCACTCTGAGAATATAAATTATACAAAAGCTGCTATCTTACATTAGTAGAGAGTATTTTCTCATTGGGGAATTCCCTATATCAATGAAATCCCAGGTCTAGATATTATCTAGACACTATCCCTATTTATACACACCTATACCATATATACATGTATATATGTTTACACATATATATATACATATGTTATATTCCTTTGCATATGTATACATAAATGTTATAAATAATTTTTGATAGGTATTGCTAAATATATATATATGTATGTGCATATATGTGTGTATGTGTATATGTTCTATTTTTATATTGTGTATATATATCTATACATGTATATACTTATATTTCTTTATCTCTTCATCTTCCAAATTACTAATAGAATCTGTCTCTTCTCTCAAAAGTTCAAATATTTTTCATCTTATGTTGCTATATTTCTTTTCCCTGATTAAGAAATATAATTCCCCAGTGCTATAGACAAGAAAACTAAAGCCTAGGCATCCTAAATAGTTAACAAAGATCATACAGGAGTAAACAAAGATAACTAAGGATTCTGAGTTCCCATTCTGATGGTTTTCAAATATTTGACTCTGTAAAAAGCTGTAAGATGCAAAAGCACTTGAGATCAGATTCATGCTTATTTTTTCCTTTCAATCACTTCTCCTAATAAAAACAAGAAGGATGTATAATTTTTACTTTAGAAACAAATAATTATTTTGCTTTTTATATGTAAAACAATTGTTATTAATTTAATAATTATTTGCACTATGTATGTAAATTTCAAAAAATGACTATATATTTTTAAAATGAACATATACATTATATTTATATATGTTGATTTTTGAACTTTTAAAAAACCACTACTTTTCCATAATTTTACTTATGAACTCCATAAAGGATGATAGCAGTCTCTGTATCATAATTGGAAAACCACAGTTATAAACAAAAAGCTAACGTCATATATTTTCCAGATGCTTCTTGTGGGAAAAATACAGTTATAACATAAATATATCAAATTACATATGTAAATATGAAATAATAAGTTTGAGAAACAACAGTCCCATAACCCATGGCACTCCATTTCCATAAATGGTTAATGGGCTCTGACTATCAGGAGATGGTTAAAGAAATACTTCTCTAAAAGGATGTTCAGAACTGTCTCACCTGGATGTGGTTGCCATGGAAACTAATTTCCCCTTATTTATATTTTCTACCCCCCAAATTACTATTACTAATAATTTTGGCAGTTATTAAAAAAGACAAGGAGCAGGCCATGTGAATCCAGGCAAGAAATGAAAAAATGGAATGAAGAAGGAATGTTAAATGGAAAAAAAAAACTGATGTGCCATCAAAACGATTTCAATTAGCCCATGGGATTGCTCTCCTTGCAAATAAATGCCTCTGTGTTAGTGTGGAAGCAGGAAAGATGAGTAATTAGGGAATTACTGGAGAGAAATAAGATTACCATCTCTGCACTATATATTTTAATTCAATTCAATTCAACTAACATTAAGCATCTCCTAAGTACAAGGCACTACTCTAGGCACTTGGGATACAGAGACAAAGCTGAAATTGTCCCTGCCTTCAAAGAGCTTACATTCTGAGAGATAGAACATGTACATATTAAATTAAACAATGAGAGGGGGGAGGGGCAAGAGAGGGAGGGAGAGAGCACAACTGGAGGAAGAAGAAAGTTGTATAGGAGGTAACACCTTCTACTTATCTACATAGTAGTTTTATCTTTTCCTTCAAGGGAACTCTCATCATGAAAATGATGATATGGTGGTATTTTACTGGGTTGTCCTATAGCTGCTTTTGATTTCCTACCTTAATCATATCCTGATCTTTATCTCACTTCTACTTCCTCCAACATTGGTGTGGGTATGTCAGTGCCTTATTCCTTTTTCTGACAGAATTACTAAACTAACTGATTATGATTACTAAATGTCTTAATGAGGAGAATGTGGTATGTATAGTTTGTCTAGATATTAGCAAAGCTTTCATGGAGAAGTTATGGATTAAGCAATAATATAAGAAGACAGAGCTAGAACTGGTTAGATGACAGAACTGAATGATGAGTCATTAAATAAAAGCACCAACATGGCAGAGGGTCACAAGTGGAGTATCCCGGGATCTATGCTTGGTCCCATGCTACTTAATATTTTTATCACTATTGTAGACAAAGACATAAGTAGTATGCTCATCCTATACGTAGAGGACACAAAACTTAGAGGGATAGTTAATACAGTGGATGTTACCATTGGGATCCAAAAGGATCTTGGCATGTGAGAATATTGGGCTGAATATAATAAGATGAAATCCAATAAGCATAAATGTAAAGTTTTATACTTGGCTACCAAACATCAATTTCATAAGCTAGGGGAGGCATGGATAGATAACAGTGGTTCAGAAAGAAGATCTGGAGATCTTAGTGCACTACAAGCTTATTATGAATTAGTAGTGTGACATGGGATGATGATGATGATGATGATGATGATGATGATGATGATGATGATGATGATGATGATGATAAATAATAATAATAATATATTGGACTGCATTAAGAGAAGCTAGAGGAGTTAAGTGGTGCAGTGAATAGAGCACCAGTCCTGGAGTCAGGAGGACCTGAGTTCAAATTCGACCTCAAACACTTGATCACCTCGTGCCCTGGTTTAAGAAAGACATTAACAAACCGGAAAGGAGGGCAACCAGAGTGATAAAGGTCCTTAAGTCAATGTCCTACAAAGATCTTTTGAGAAACTGAATATGTTTAACCTGTAGAAGGGAAGACACAGAGTGAGTTAGAAGTGCTGTCATGTGAAGGTGGAGTCAGTATTATTCCACATATCTTTAAAAGGCACAACCAGGGCAGTGGTTGACAATGAAAAGAGGTTGGCAGGAAACTGCTTAACAAATTAATATGTTCAAAAGTGGGATGGGAATGGGATTCCTAGATAAGGGGGTGGGTGCCCTCTTCTTGAAGTCTTCAAGGAAGAGTTGCATGAACACTTTTTGTATTTGGTATAATAAAGCTTCTTTTCATGCACTGACCAAAATCCTTCATTCTTTACTGGATTATGTCTCTGATCCTTTGGACTTCTTTCTCTACCACTACCAAGTGCTTCCTCAACCTAGAATATCACTTCACTCTTGTGACTCCGTCCTTTGAATGGTCAGTTCCTACCAAGACCTTCATTAAAAAAAAAGGGGAAGGGGTAGTTCAAAGCATTAAGAGCAGCACAGTGTTCTGCAATAGAGAAGTGTTGCTGTCATTGTACTTTGCCCTCATCAGACCCTACCCAGAATATCGTGTTCAGTTTTGGGTGCCATATTTTAATATGGGCCTTAACAAGGTGGAGAGGAGAGCAACCAGATTGGCAAAGGACATGGTTAAGAAAGAAATTTGGAGATGTGTACATTTGAACAAATATCCTTTTTCCCCTTCTACTTTCAACTTCTTTGGATGTATTGACTTCTCCCATTAGGATGTAAGACCTTGAGCTCAGAGACTGTCTTTCTTTTTGCTTGCATTTATATTTCCAGACAGAGTAGATAATTGTTAATAAATGCTTTTTAACTTGATTTGGCTTGATGACTCTTGAAGTCCTTTTAAACTCTTGAATTCTGTGATTCTGTTTTAAGGGGAAAGGAGAGATGCACGCAAAGTATAAACATTTAATGAGGGAAATTTTCAGCTAGGTGAATCAGAGAGGGAAGAGGGAGAAGAAGAGAAAAAGAAAAGAATAAGAGGGAGGGTGACCAAGGGGGGGAAAGAGAGAAGGAGACGGGGGGGGGGAGGGAAAGGGGGGAGGGAGGGAGAGAGAGAGAGAGAAAGGGAGAGAAACAGACAGAAACAGACAGAGAGACAGAGACAGGCAAAGGTGAAATATTTCAGAGGTGGGATCTGCAAGACTTAGAAAATCATTGAATTATTTGATGTAGAAATGAATGATGAAGATTGAAGAAGCTGACCCTAAATCTTCAACCTAAGTGACTGGAAGAAGAGTTTTCCCCTTTACAGGGGAAATGAAATATTTAATAATCAATAAAAATAACTTATCAATTGATAAGTATTTATTGAGCACCTACTGTGTATCAGACATTGTGCTCAACAAAGGAGATGCAAACACAAAAAAAGAAAAAAATAGCATATAAGTGTATACACTTATCATGTTCTACAAGTGCTATGCCATGCCCTGAGGTGTGGTGGTAGTGGTTGTGGGGAATATGGGCTAGACAGACAGATCTTGTCTTTTTAGATTAAATTTTAACTTCCTGGCATCTTACCTTCTTTTAACATGTCTTGTTCTTTTTCCTTTTTAGTGTAATGTTAGGGGAAAAGCTCTAGTTAATTGAGCAGCATCCTTACCATAGCTCTCTTGTTTCATTGTCTATTAGGGAAACAAGAACAAATAATGCTTTGGAAAGGTTTTCATGAGGATGACTCTTAGAAATACTATTTATACATCTCAGAGTCTTACCTACTCCATATACTACAGAGAGCATTTTTGCCGGATGAGTAGTGTTGACATGGTTACACAATTGGAGTAACATTATATATAGAATTCTATATATTATACATATATATAACATCATATATACATACAGACATACTATATGTGTATATATATATATATCATTATATATTTGTGTATATACCAAATAAATAGAAGTAATAATATACATAGAAGTTTCTTTCAATCAACAATAATATAACTGATTTATATAGTACTATAAAATTTACTAACTACTTACTATGGGATGCTTTTAGTAATAGTACATCATTACAAAGCCTAGACGGCGGTGGGGAACCTGTAGCTTCAAGGCCACATGTAGTCTTCTAAGTCCTCAAGTATGGCCCTTTGACTGAAGGATGTAGGTTCCCTACCGCTGGCCTAGAGAAAGTATTTTCCCAATAACCATCCCATGAGGTAAGAAAAAATGTTTACAAGTTTTGACCGAGGTCACATGGCTCCTCAGTAGCAGAATAGGGTCCTAAACTCAGGTCTTCTCTTTGCAAGTCCAGTGCTTTTTCTACTAGACCCTGATCTCTAAATATATAAATAAGCATATTTTTATCTTTTGATGTATGCTGATTTATAGTCATCTTTTTCTTATGCCTATGCAGTAAGTTATCCAAAAGAGGGTAAAGACGAGAATTAGAATGTCAAAGATTGGTGAACCAAAATAAAGAAAGGATAGTGGTGTGGAAAGAGCACTCTATTTGGAGTCAGAGGATCTGGGTTCAAAAATCTGCCTCTATCACATACTGAATCTTGGATAAATGACTCATTGACTCTCTCTAGGCCTTTGTTTCTTTATCTGTAAAATAAGAGAGTTGGGTCAGGTGACTCTTAGGCCCCTCCTGATTTTAAATCCATGAAAATAAGACTGTGAAGTTTGATTAATGTAAAAAAAAAAAAAGAAACTTTAGCTAATAATACAGCACAGAATTAGCAAACAAGTACCTGGAGAGCATTTTGTTGTAATGATGGAACCATCCACTTATGCTGTTTTCTTCTTTTGTTTTTGTTATGCTCCAAAGAGCAAATGTTTGGTATTTAGAAGCCTTTCTTTCTTTTCTTTCTTCTTACTTGAAAAGACGGACATCAATGATTTTACCATTGCTTTGAAAACTAATCTTCTAAGGCTAGGGAAGAAATCGTTCTAAAAACCCAAATTAAATTCTCCTTTCCCCCTTTTTTGTGATTTTATTATTTCTGCTGTTACTTAAGAATGGTGAGAAAGTTTTATGGCTCTGTGGAAGAGTGATGTAGTATTTTCTTCACAACTATCAAAAGTAGTTAATCTGTTTAAATTGTTACATGATAGTTCTATAATTGAGTGGGGGGAAAGTAAAGGTTGCTTTGAATTAAGGGAAGGGGGGACCCACTTAGACCAATGATGTAGACATGGTATTAGTGATGTCATTATAACCCCAAGTCAAGTCCATTAGTGGGAATTACCAGTCCTACCATTTAGCGTGCAACTCTAGTTTTAAAACCCTCCTTTTGAAATGATCACTGTGGAGTTTATTATCTTAAAAGTGCATATTCACTTTAGGGTCTCTAAATTCGTTTTTAACCAACCCAATTTGCCTTTTAACCAACTTTAGGTCCTTTGTACATGCTTAAGAGAAAAATAAGATGGCCCTGGGTCACTTTGATGCCAACGCTCTGAAATCATTTGGTCTAAGTAGTGAAGGTCTGAGCCTTAGCTAGCTCTTTTTGGACCGTAGACAAGAAGCACTGACTGTAGTGCAAAATGTGCTCTGGTGAGACTTGCCAGAGTTTGAAGGGAGGTGGATGGGAGGGGCCAAGGTGAGAGCAGACCAAAGAGCAGCTTACCTGAGACACAGCTGCTGAGGAGAGAAGCTGGCCACATCTAGCAGTTCCTAATCTTAGCTAAGTATTCTTCCTAGCTAGATGTTATTTCCAGGCTGCCGAAAGATTTCAAGACTACAAAGTTTATCTAAATTCTGTACTCAGGTACAAATCCTCCATCATCATACCTTAGTCATATTCTAATGATGGTCTTAGGTCTACCATCATGGCGCCATATTCTTGCACAGAACAATAATAACTCACATCTGTATAGTACTTACTATGTGCCAGGCACTTTGCTAAGCACTTCACCTTTGTTACCTTATAGTTGTTTGATCCTCACAACAATCCTGAGGCATAAGTGCTA
Organism: Gymnobelideus leadbeateri; assembly: GCA_011680675.1. Classification (NCBI taxonomy): domain Eukaryota; kingdom Metazoa; phylum Chordata; class Mammalia; order Diprotodontia; family Petauridae; genus Gymnobelideus; species Gymnobelideus leadbeateri. Next base: position 271,716 of record WOXC01006908.1, on the reverse strand, counting down.
TTATCATGCCCATTTTATAGATGAGGAAACTGAGGCAGAGTTAAGTGACTTGCCTGGAGCCACATATCTAGTAAGTGTCTGAAGCCAGATTTGAATACATGTCTTCCTGACTGCAGACCCAGCAAACTTTTTTTTTTCTTTTTAGAGGGTGGAAGGCAGGGCAATTGGGGTTAAGTGACTTGCCCAAGGTCACAAGGCTAGTAAGTGTTAAGTATCTGAGGCCATATTTGAACTCAGGTCCTCTTGACTCCAGGGCCGGTGCTCTATTCCCTGTGTCACCTAGCTGCCCCCAGACCATTCTTTAGTATTCTAGGCATGGAAAACATAAGGTTAGGTGGCTGCTCCATTATCTTCTCCTTGAATAACTTCTAGTATATCAGAGTTCTTTCTCTAAATCAGGGCACATGTGCATCTGTGCTAGAAATATGTGATGGCAAAAACGATAGGACAGTGTACATGCACAGTATTCACTACTTACCATTTACGTTTTGATATAGATTAGCATCTGTTTACTTATGTCTCCAAACTGGCGATTCTGGAGGGCTACATTTAGACAGTTTGGCCAACACCAGAAATGTGTTTGCTGATCTAAAGCTGAAGTAACAAACAGCTCTCACAGAGCTTCTCCATTAAGAACTGCTTGGGCCAGAGTATCAGATTTCCTGGAATGTGACCCATGTTAGAAAAAACAAATTCTACATGTTGTAAATCAGAGTTTCTGATTAATGTATTGAAGAAAGAAGTCCAGGTAATTTTTTCCCCTCTAGTTCAGGGTACACATTCAAAAGAAAAAAAAATTCTTACTGTTCTGATTTGAGAAATACATCTTTCAATTGTTATGCCCAGTGGCTATAAATGGCTGTAATTGTGCTGCAGACTCGTTAACAAGTTTGTTGAAGGTTCACATTATAATTTTAAAGGAGTTAATTGAATACTAATCCAATGTGCAGCACAAAAATTATTTGAACCATTCTTGGAAAGCCGAAAATCCCACAAGCTGCCTTGGTTCTGCTAAATCCCTACTCCTGTGAAACTGAGAAAATGAATATTCAATATTTTTTCCATTTGAGTCTCTTGACATCCTATTGATTCACCTTATTTTCCCAACAATTTTCTGACAGGTTTCCCAATGTGGATTCTGCAAATTCTTTGATATTCATCTGGTGATTGCCTTTGAAAATGAGAGCCCTGGCCAATTTTGGGCTAGGGTTTAGAACTCTGGAGCTTCCAGCTCCAAGAAACTGAGACGCCTTCATATTATAGCAAGAGGCTTGTGCAGAAACGTCCAGAAGTCCTCATAGAGGGGGATTGAGGGTAAAACACTAGACTGGGGAAGATTTCTAAGGGGTTCATGAAAGAAGAACTGTTTGTCAATCAACACACTGGACCCTTGACTGACTGATTACTGGAGGTACAGAAATGTGCTTTGTGTCTGAGTGAACCCTTGCTTCGGCTGATGGAGGTGATACATGAACAACACACACACACACACACACACACACACACACAGAGATATCCTGGGAAGGCTATTAATAACTTGCTTTCACAGGATTGAATCACTAAGTTCACGGGATCCTAAACTTCAAGCTAGGAAGGACCAGAGAGGTCATGGAATCCAAGCCCTTTACAGACAAAGGCTTGAGTCTTAACTATGTTAAGAGACTTGATAAAAGTCACCAACTGGCAGAAGTAGGATTCGAAACCATCTCCCTTGGCTCCCAAACCAGCAGATTTTCCACTGCGCCATGATGCTTCTCTAAGGAATTGCATTGCTAGCAAAATATATAAAAGAGAAAGAAGGAAGTCACATATTTTGTTACTGTTTCTGGTACTGAGAAAATATTCAGCCAATGGTGTGTCTTATTAGGGAAGATAGCAAGCATTCTTTTGGGGGGAATTAAGCTAAATTAATTCTTTATTCAAATAGGGCACATGCCTCCTCAAGAGCTATATTTTAGTAGGTTGTTACAAAGCTAGGTGGCACCGTGGATATAATGCCAGTTTTGGAGGCAGAACGATTCATCTTCCTCAGTTCAAATCTGGCCTCAGACATTTACTGTCTGGGTGACCCTGATCCCTCTTTGCCCCAGTATCCCATCTGCAAAATGAATTGGAGGAGATGGCAAACCACTCCAGCATCTTTGCCAAGAAAGCTCCAAATGGGGCCATGAAGAGTTGTCCACAACTGAAATGACTGAACAACAACAACAACAAACAACACTCTAAGGGCAGCTTGGTATAGATGATGGAGAGATGTACTTAGAGACCAAGAAGACCTAAGTTTGAATTGAATTTTAGAATCAACTAAGTATATGACCCTGGATCATTAACTTTACCTCTCTCAGTCACATCAGTAAAATGAGGCTAAGAGCATCCATCTCAAAGGATTGTTATAAGGATCAAGTGAAATAAAATATGTAAATCATTTTGCAAACAGTATAGTATATGTAAGTGTTAGATATTATTGTTACAATTTAGTCTAATAACTTCCTGATATAGAAGAAGAGATTAAGGCCTGGAAAATTTTGGGTTTGTACACAGTAACACAGGCAGTGAGTGAGAGAACAGAAATTTGAATTCTGATTCTCTGAATCTAAGTTCAGTAGTCATTCTGCTATACTCAGACTTCCTCCATGGACAGAAAGCAAGGAGCTGAATATGGTGTCAAAAGCCCTGGGTTTGAATCCTGACCCTCTTCTTTGCTGTCTATAGGATCTTAGACTAAGCAATTGACCTCTCCGGGCCTCAGTTTCCTATTCTGTCAAAATTATCTCTCTTCCAGCTCAAAATCTTTGATCCTCTGATCCATGTTTCTCCAAGTGGTTTAGTTTTAACAACCTTCTTTGAAAATATGTCTGTAGGAATAATGGTCAACTTATATAAGTTTAATAAATTACTCAAATGGGTTAGTTAATATGCTGAGTACATGAGCATTTGAATTCTCTCAGCAGTAATAGTTCAGATATAACCAAGTTTTCTCTAGGCTACTGCCGAAGCAAAGACTGAGAGTCAGACATGAATGCCTAAGCTGCCTGTTATGTTGATCTATGTCTTGTTATAGCTAACTGAGCAGGAGGCCACTTGAAAAAAGAATTACCTTCATGGCTCATAGCTTTGAATTGTTTTTGTTGCTTGGTCTTTCCAGTTGTATCCAACTCTCTGTGACCCCATCTGGAGTTTTCTTGGCAAAGATACTGGAGTGGTTTACCATTTCCTTCTTTATCTCATTTGACAGATGAAGAAACTGAGGCAAGCAGCATTAAGTGACTTGCCCAGGGTCACACACCTAATAAGCATATGGAGGCCAGATTTGAACTGAGGAAAGATGAGTCTTCCTGGTTCCAGGCCCATGCTCTGTTCACTGTGGTGCCCCCTAGCTGCCTCCATATCCCCTCACCTTTAAAGTTTCCCACTTCTACACTTTAGTCCCTTTCATATAGACTCCTTTTTCACTCTTTACCAGGTCAGATCCCATGGATACTTCAAGATTCATCACCAACTCTACCTTCTTAGTATCATAGATTTGGAGGGGGACAGGACCTTAGTTGCCATTTATTTTTACCACACTTCCCTCATTTTGCATATGAGAAACTGAGGCATTAGAAAGATAGAGATTTGCTTAGGGTCACACATGCAGGTAGTGGAAGAGCCACGGTCTGAACCCAGGTCCTCTAACCTGAAATGGGTCGTTCATTCCACTGCATTCGTTGCCTTTCCTGACCCTGTCAATCAGATATGACCCCTCTATCCTCTGAATATCTACAGCACCCTTTCTTCCTCTTTCCTGACATTTAGCACTCTAAACCTCGTATGCTCATCTTGGCCCTCCCTTGGTCAGTAAGCTCTTTGACAGAAAGGGCCAGACCTTTGCCATCTGGGCATCTCTTGAAGTGCTAAACACAGCCCTTTGCCCAAAGTCAGCATTTGAGAAATAACATTTGATTGAATTTCATATCAGGAGGCTTGTCTTTGAGGAGGAGGCTGCTCAGACAATTGCCTTTATATCTGAAAAAAGTCCCAAGCTTTCAGTTTGCATTCATATAGGCAACCAGTTCAATGGTAGTTTGATTTAGAAAGTAAATAGTTCAAATAGTTCCTTTGATTAACAATTGACTCAATCAATTTCTCCACAACTCCTGGGTCTCTTCATCTGAGATTTGTAAATAATCATATTTTGCTACCTCACAAGATTAACAATGGTGAATTTTGGAAGTGAGTCAATTTATATTTAGTAACGAAAGCTCATGTTTCAATCATACTTTATATTACAGAATGTTTTCCTTATAACAACCTGCTGAGAGGAAAATAAAAGAGAAGGAAACAAGCATTTATGAATCATATGGAGTTAAATGCTTTACAAATATTACCTCATTTGATTCTCACAACAACCCTGTGAGGTAGGTGCTGTTATTATCCCCATTTTATAGCTGAGGAAACTAAGGCAGGAAAGGTTAAGGGACTTATCTAGGGTCACACAGCTAATGAGAATTTGAGGCTGAAACTGAACTCAGATTTCCTCACCCCAGAACTAGAACTCTATCCACTGTGTTGCCCTTGAATTTGGTCTAGTGCAAGAATCTTTGCCCCCCATTTACAGATTCAATTCAATGTTATTTTTAAAGATTTATTAAGATGTTTTGTTTTTACATTATATACATTTGTAGATCACCTGACTGTTTGAAAAAAGTATTTTGCAAATTAAAATGGTTGAGTAATACTAAAAATAAAGTGATCTCATTTTAAAGTTCATATAATATAAAATTCTACATCTGTAATACTTGCCCATTTTGAATTTTTTAAATTAAGAAATCTAATTTTTCTCCTTCCCATCCCACTGAAAAAAAAATTCCTAGAGACAAATATGCAGCCAAACAAAAATTATTTTATTTACTGTATAAAATATATACATATATATGCCTGCACATATACACACTATATATATATGTTTAGTGTCTATGTATACATGTATACATTCTTGTATGTGTTTGTATGTGCATCTATGCGCCTATGAGTATTATATTTATTGCATGGGAACATGTTTATCTGTATGTATACATAGATGTATATGCATGTATGTGTCTATATGTACATATGTCTGTGTCAGAGGCATATGCATGTAACTATGCCTATGCACACGTACATGTAGATGCATTGTAGATGTATGTGCATGAGCATATATGTATATATGTGTGTGTGGTGTGTGTTTGTGTGTGTGTACATATATAAATGTATATATGTGTCATTCTGTATCCAACATTTGCCACATTTCTGTGAATTTATGGATAGAATGTTTCATTATTGGTCCTCTGAAATCATGGATGGTCACTGTGTTGATCCTAGTTTTTACAGTTTTCAAAGTTGTCTTTCCAGTGTTGTTTTTACTGTAGAAATTGTCCTTTTCATCCTGGTCATTTCATTCTTTATCCGTTATCAAAAATCTCAAAATATTTCATTTTTATAATATAAAAGTTACAGTATAAATTGTTTTTCTGGTTCTGCTTAGTTCACTCTCATTCAATCATATGAGTTTTTCCATGTCTCTTTCAAATCATCTCTTTCCTCATGTCTCACAGCGCAATAGTCTTCTATAATAGTCATGTGCTACAATTTATTCAATATTCCTTAGTTAATTGCCATCCCTTTAGTTTCCAGATTTTGTTTATGTGTTGTTGTTGGTTTTTTTGCTACACAAAAAGATCTACTACTATTTACATTTTTGCACATGCAAGACATTTTCCTCTTTCTTTGATCTTCTTTTTTGGTATAGGCTAAGCAGGGCATAGCTAGTTCAGAGTATGCACCAGTTAGTAACTTTTATTTATAATTCCAAAATGCTTTCCAGAATGGTTGTATCCATTCACAGGTCCACTAATAGTTCATCATCATGCTTATTTTTCCAGTACAACTCATCCAACATGCATATTTTTCTCCATTTTTTAATCTTTATAAACAGGTTGCAAGACTGAATTTTAGAATTGCTTTAAGTTTCATTTTTCTAATTAGTAGTCATTTGGAATATTTTATCTTAGCGGTATTGACAGCTTGGGTTTCTTCCCTTGAGAACAGCCTGTTCCTATCCTTAGAACCATTTAACAATTGTGGGATGGCTCTTATTAGTATAAATTTGAAAAAAGTTCCTTATATATCATGGAAATGAGACTTTTATCAGAGAAATTTGGTGTATAGATTTTTTCCAGTTAATTATTTTCCCTTTAATTTTAGCTTTATTGTCTTTGTGTAAAAAACTTTTCATTTTAAATAATCAGAATTTTCCATTTATTTTCTATGATCCTCTCTATCCTTTATGTGCTCATAATCTTCTTTCATTTTCCAGTCTCAATTTAATTTTATAAACATTATTAAACTCCCATGCTTTGCAAGGCCTTGTGGTCAATGCTGGTGGAGATACAAAGATCAGATCAGACACAGTACCTGCCTTCATAGAATTTCCAGTAAATATAGGGTCTCTGACCTAAAATCCACTTTAACCTCCAAAAAATTCATAAACCTCCATTAAATATCTAATGTAACTTAGTAATTATGTATTCATTAAGTACTCCCTCCCTTCCCTAATGGAAATTGGCAAGCACAGATTGTGAGTAAGTTGTTTAAAGCCCTGACAAGTGGATTATAAGCTGGTCTTGGAGTATGGAAGCCCTGGTTTCATGGTCAACTGTTTTTATCTACTGGCTTGTCTGACTCTGGGTCACTCAGTCCTTCCATTTGACTCTTTTAAGACTATAAATACAAAGAAGACCTAAATCTACATTGGTAGAGGGAATTTCCTCACTAGAAGTTCCCTCTGAAATCCTCAAATGAATCTATGATATTAATGATTCAGAAGTTTCTTCCAAATATTTTGCCCATCATGTGCAACTCACTATCCATATTTTCTCATCATTCCCCACTAGGAAATCCCCCAATGTGCTGGAGGTTTTCCCTTTTCCACTGATACCTCAAGTATGCCTGTAAAGCACTCTGGCTGCCCAATTGTTACCACTTGCCCTTGTCACATAACCACCCCATCTTTTCTTCATATTCTACATTTCCATGAGGACATCTTTCACTCCAATTTACTTTTATTCTTCTTCAAAGCTCCACATGAGTTGTATATTGTATCCTCCTCATAACTACCATGTGACTTTCCAATGACCTCTGTATGATATTCATTTTAATTCTTTAGAGATAATTGTTCTCTATATCACACTATCATAAAGCAACATTCTGGTATTAAATCTTGGTATTAAGAGGATGATCCTTTGTTTTCATGGGAATGCTGGGGTCATCGAAGGAGCTTGACATTTTTTCAAAGGCAATTGAACCCACTCTTCTGTTACTGAACTCTGGTCTCAACTCATTGTCTATATGTACTGTTGGTATCAGAAAAGTATTCTAATAGGCAAGCTCAAATTTACACATCCAAATCTGAACAATAGACATTCTTCATCCAGTTTGTCCCTACATAAGTGAAATCATAGGTCTAGACCAAAAAAGGCAAGGGCACTATGGTAGATATAATACAAAGGGGAAAACAGCATTAGTTTCCTGTCTCAAAATTTTACATTCTGTTCTTGGTTAGGGGCATGGGGAAGGGGGCAGGAAAAGTGATACATGGAACACCTAAACAAATGCAATAAGAACAACTGATGTTCTTCCTCCAATTGGTCCCTAAAGAGATGAAATCATAAACCTGGACCAAAAAATGAAGGGGGAAGCATGCTAAGCCCTGGGACTATAAATACAAAGATAAAAGAGAAAACAGCCCTATTCTTAAGAGTTTGCCTTTTACAGGGGATAGGAGGCAGGAGAAGGGAGTATAAACAATATGTAAAGAAAAGAGATATAGAGAATGATTTGTATCCTTGGGGTCTAGCACATTTGCTGAGACACAGTAGGTACTTAGTAAGTGATTGTTGATCGATTGATTGATTGATTGATTGATTGAAAGATACTACTACCAACTAGAGACACTAAGAAAGGCTCACTGTAAGAGGTTTCATATGAACTAAGCCTTAAAGTAAAATTTTTGGGAAAAAAAGTAAAAAGTGTGATCTCATTCCCTCAAAGCTACTGCCACAAACTCCTATTATATCCATGATATAAAGCATTCTCTAGAGGGTGATTTAAATTTTTATTAACAAAACAAAACAAAACAAAAACCTGGTAAAATAATAAAAACCCATCGTGTCTTTCCTTCTGTGGTGAGGAGTGATAGGATGGCACTCACAGATGTCTATCTACTGCCATCCCCAACCAATCCTAAGTAGGGCCTCTGATGTATTTTGTATTCAAGAAGGAGAGGTTAGGGATGATGAAAAGAACGAGAGTAGAGCTGAGTGAAGCTTTGGGTATAGGGACTTGCTCGTGCTCCCAGGCAGGCCTCTTTGCTGATGGACTCTGCATCAAGAGAATAGTATATAGGGCCCCCTGACTGCAGCTCTCAATCTCCTGTTTCAGAGTCCAGGGAGATTAATTTTGTGTCAAGGCATGAGCTTTCCAGCAACACCGGGAGCCCAGCAAACCACATTAACTGTCACCCTGGCAGGTTGTATAAACAGAGAGTGATGCTTTGGCAGCATCATCTCAGGACCCTTATGAGTTAAGCAGTTTCCTGTGGAGAAAGTGCTTTCCTCCTCAATACTTTATGATAGAGAACTTTCATCTCCTAACATGACTGGTGCCTTCCAGTCTACAAAGGTTCTGGTATAGCAAGAGGGGGGAAAGGCAAAACAAAGCATTTCACCTTAAGTCATAAGGGAGAAATGATTCAAACAATAAATAAGAGTAATGTGATAAGATTGAAAAAATAATTCTGCTAATGACTTGGTAATTTTCATAGTATTTTTTAAAATTTTATTTAATATTTTATTTTTCCCAATTACATGTAAAAACTATTTTAATTGTTTTTTTTTTTCAAATTTTGAGTTACAAATTTTCTCCCTCCCTCCTCCTTTGAGAAGGCAAGCAATTTGACATAGGTTAGATATGAGTAATCACGCAAAACACATTTCCATGTAAGTCATTCAGTGAAAGAAAACACAAACAAAAATAAATAAAATGTATCTTTTATTTACATTGAGGAATTCTTTCTCTGGAAATGGATAGTATCTTTCATCATAAATTCAACAGAATTGTCTTGGATCATTGTATTACTGAGAATAGCTAAGTTATTCACAATAGATCATCATATAATATTGCTGGTATTGTGTACAATATTCTTCTAGTTCTGCTCATTTCACTTTGCATCACTTTATGTTTAAGTCTTTCCAGGTTTTTCTGAGAGCATCTTGTTCATCATTTCTTAAACAAAATAGTATTCCATCACAATCATATACAACAACTTGTTCAGCTATTAATCAATTGATGGACATCCCCTCACTTTCCCATTCTTTGCCACCACTAAAAGAGGTACTATAAATAGTTTTGTACACATAGGTCCTTTTCCTTTTTGTTTTTTATCTCTTTAGGATCCAGACCTAGTAGTGGGATTGCTAGGCAAAGGGTATGCATGGTTTTATAGCCCTTTGGGAGTAGTTCCAAATTACTCTCTGGAATGGTTGAATCAGTATACAACTTCACCAATATTACATTAGTGTTTTAATTTTCCCACATCCCCTCAAATATTTGTCATATTCCTTTTCTCTCATATTAGCCAGTCTGAGAGGTATGATATAGCAACTCAGAGTTGTTTAAATTTGCATTTCTCTCATCAATAGTAATTTAAAATATTTAATATGAGTATAGAGAGCTTTACTTTGAAAACTGCCTGCTCAAATTGAGAAATGACTCTTATAACTTACAAAATTTATAAATTATAAATTTAACTCCCTTTTTTATGTTTCTATATGTTTGAGAAATTAAGTCTGTATCAGAGAAACTCACTATAAATTCATTTTCATAGTAATGATTACCAACAATGTAATTTCCTTCCATCCCATTTTCTCCATTTATCCTACTTTCTCTCTCCTTTTGCCCTGCCTGTTCTCAAAAGTGTTTTGCTTCTGACTTTAACTCTCCCAAAATGCTCTTCCTTCTATCATCTTTCCATCCCACCCCCTTCTCTTATTCCCTACCCTTCCTACTTTCCTATATGGTAAGAAAAATTTCTACACAAAGCTGACTGTGCATATTATTCCCTCTTTAAGGCAATTCTGATGAGAATAAGATGTATGTGCTCCCCTCCTCAATTCCTCCATTTTCCCCTCTCTTTCAAGCCTCATTTATGTCAGATAATTTATCTCATTCTACCTCTCCATTTCCCCTCTCCCAGTGCCTTCTTCTTTCTCACCACTTAATTTTAATTTTTTTAGAGAATCATGCCATCACATTCAACTCACATCTCTGCTTTCTATGTATACTCCTTCTAACTGCTCTAATAATGAGAAAATTTTTAGGTGTTATAAATATCATTTTCTCATGTAGTAATATAAACAATTTAACCTAATGAAATCCCTTATGATTTCTCTGTCCAGGTTACCTTCTTATGCTTGTTTTGCATCTTGTACTTGATTGTCAGATTTTCTATTAGGCTCTGGTCTTTTCATCAGGAATGCTTGAAAGTCCTCTATTTCATTGAATTTCCATTTTCCCTCTTTAATGATTATACTTAGGTTTGCTGCATAGGTGATTCTTGGTTGTAATCCAAACTCTTTTGCCTTCCATAATATCATGTTTCAAGCCCTCCAATCCTTTAGAGTAGAAGCTGCTAAATCTTGTGTTAACCATACTCTGGCTTTGTGATATTTGTATTTTTGCTTTTTGGTTGTTTGAGTATTTTCTCCTTGATTTTGGAGGTCTGGATTTTGGCTATAATATTCCTGGGAGTTTTCATTTTGGAATCTCTTTCAGGAATTGATCACAGGATTCTTTCTATTTCTATTTTACCCTCTGGTTCTAGAATATCAGATCAGTTTTCCTTGATAATTTCTTGAAAGATAATGCCTCAGCTCTTTTTTGATTATGACTCTCAGGTTGAGAGTTCAGTTCAATGGTTCTTAAGTTATCTTTCTTGGATCTATTTCCCAGGTCAGTTTTTCCAATAAGATATTTCATATTTTCTTCTATTTCTTTTCATTCTTTTGATTTTGTTTGATGGTTTTCTGGTGTCTCATAAAGTCATTGGCTTCCACTTACCGAATTCTAACTCTACCAAATTATCTTTTTCAGTGATCTTTTGACCCTCTTTTTTCCATTTGGCCAATTTTACTTTTTAAGGAGTTCATTTCTTTGGTGGATTTTTGTATATCTTTTTTTTTTCATTTGGCCAATTCTACTTTATAAGGCATTCTTCTCTTCAGTGGATTTTCGTGTTTCTTTTACTATTTAAATAGTCTGTTTTTTAAGGTGTTATATTCTTCAGTACATTTTTGTACCTCCTTTATCAAATTGTCATTTTTTTCATGATTTTCTTCCATCACTTTCATTTCTCTTTCCAATTTTTTCCTTTACTTGTCTTATGTGATTTTAAAGATCCTTTTTCAGCTCTTCCATGGCCTGAGACCAATTCATATTTTTCTTTGTGACTTTGGATGCAGGAATTTTGAATTTGTTGTCTTCTTCTGAGTGTGTGTTTTGAGCTTCCTTGTTACCATAGTAACATTCGATGGTCAGAATTTTTTCTCTAGTTTGCTCATTTTCAAGCCTCTTTCTTGACTTTTAACTCTATGCTAAAGTGAGACTCTGCTTCTCAAGTGAAGAGGGTATTGTTCCAAGCTTTGGATTTTTTGTGCAGCTGTTTTCAGAGGTAATTCCAGGGACCTATAAGTTTTTGGCTCTTCTAAGGTGGTAGGATCTAGGTAGAGGTGTGTTTACTGCTTTCCTGCACTGTGCATTGGTTTATGAGTAACCATAAGCACACTTTTCAGCCTGCAGCTACATGTTCTGCTGAGCTAGTGCTCCTCCTCACACTGGAACTAAGACCCAGGACTATGACCCAAATCCAAGTATAGGCAATGCAACAGAGTCCTTCCCCTAGCGCCACCAAAGGGACCCCTGCAAATCTCCTTCTGATTCATTGTCTGATTCCCTTACTGTGTCTGTGGGCTCAGAAGTCTGGAAACCACCACTACTGCCTCTGATTCAGTCGCCCTAAGGCCTGCTCCTGGTTTGCTGGGGCCTTATTTACACTGGTGTGACCTGTGCTAGACTGCCCTTCTCTCTCACCCTGGTGCAACATACCTTTCCTGCTGACATGCTAAGTTGTCTTGGGCTGGAAATCATTTCACTCCATCATTTTGTGGGTTCTGCTGCTCTAGAATTTATTTAGAGTCATTATTTAAGGTATTTGAAGGGGTTTGGGGGAAACCTCAGGCAAGTCCCTGCCTTTACTCCACCATCTTAGCTCTGCCTTGTCAGCTTTCACAGTTTTAAGTGTGCTGACTTTAAAAATCTGTGGGAGGTCAATAACTTTCCCTCTGCCTATCACTGAGCTGAGGGTGCTTCTAATGTACCTTAATTACAGTACCTAGAGGTGGAGTATTATACAGTGATTATTAATCAAGATGGATTTACTGAGGGGAATAAAACTGTTAGCATCCTTGGAGTTGAACTCTTATCAGGCAAAGATGATGGGAAGAGTGGGTAGGCCATTGGTGTTAAGTGGAGTGAACCCAAGGAGGGAAGCCAGACTTCACAAGTGGGCTGCTTACTGATTCTCATCTCTGGGGTGCTTCCTTATTACCTGGGTTTCCAATACTTTCTGAATTCCCTAGGAATTCCACTTTTTTTCTTTTTTTTATTTATTAAGTTGTTTGTTTACTTTCAGTTTACAAGTTTCCTCAGTTCTTTGAGTTTCCAAGATTTCTCCCCTTCTTCCTGCCCCATGGAGGCATACAATCAGGTATAGGATCTGCAGATTAGACATTGGTCAGGTTGAAAAGAAGGATTGTAACGGATGGAATGAACAATGGGGAAAAGGAACCAAAACCAAACAATAAAGAAAATAGGTAATTTGCTTCTATCTGCATCAAAACTCTGTTCTTTCTGGTTCTTTCTCTGAATGTAGACATCTCTCTCCATCATGAGTCTTTTGGAGTTTACTTATAACCCTGTATTGCTGAGAAGAGTCCAGTCTATCAAAATTGGTTGTCACACATACATTGTATCTGTAATTGTGTACAAATTTTTCCTGGTTCTGCACTTTTCATTCAGCATCAGTTCGTATAAGCTTTTCCAGGTAGATATGAAGTCCATCTGCTCTTTGTTTCTTATGGCGCAATAGTATTCCATTGCATTCATATACCATAACTTGTTTATCCATTCCCCAATTGATGGACATCCCCTTAATTTCCAATTCTTTGCCACCACAACAAGAGCTGCTATAAATATTTTTGTACATATGGGTCTTCCTCCTGCTTCTGTGATCTCTTTGGGATATAACCTTAAAAGTGGTATTGCTGGGTCAAAGGATATGAAATTACTTATAGCCCTTTGGGCATAGAGGAATTCTACTTTTGAGAACAAATCTAAGACTCATCTATTTTGAGAGAAAACTATTTTGTTGAGTTGAACTTGTGGGTCTACGTTCTGATAACAGTTTACTCTCCATTTTCTTTGGCTATGGAAAACAGGGAAAATGCAGATTATCTAAATGCACACACACACACACAAACAAACACACACACACACACACACATATCATGGGATCATTGAGTAAGAGCTGGAAGGGAACTTGGAAATCATCTAGGTTGACCTCCTCATGTTACAAATACCCAGAAGTAAGTAGATTTCCCACCAAGTAAAATTTCCCTAAGTAAAATGGTCAAGCCAGGACTCATATCCGGATCCTCCTGGTACCAAACTGAGAGCTTTTCCCATTGTACCTCACTCGTCATTCCAGCCTCTCCCCTGTCAAACCTGTTTGCCCTTGTTTAAGTAAGATGAAGAAGCGGCTGGGAATAACAGGAAAATGGCCATATTTCAGGCCAGCTCTCATTGTGTGTCAAACTGAGAAAAAAAGCCTAAGGTACTCAGCTTCCACAAGCAGGCTGTTTGTGATTTTTAAAGGCAACTTATAAAACCTTTGGGGTTTTTCTTTCTTTTTTTAAGATGATCTTTCAATAGTTAATGATTTTTAACTAGTAGCAGAGATGTTTGACATAGATATCTATTGGCAAAATGTGTTTATATCTTTATATGTTTTCTTTTATACTTTGCCCAGATGAACTCCAATGTTTGTTTGGCTAATAAAGCTTCTGAAACCCTCCTATTATCTTTTCATCTCAGCACTTTTACACACTTTTTGATTCATTAAATAATTTGCTTTCTGAATCTGTCTAACTTAGTCCTTATAGATATACCACACAGTTTTCAAAGAATTTTAGTTGTAGTTAGATCCCTCCTGCTCCTTTATCCTCCCCACCCCATACCTCAAAGGATCATTAAAAAAAACAGCAACTCTGTATTACTGTTCTTGTGACTTCAATCCTTTCAACATCAAATGAGATCATATTTATAAGGTGCTTAGCACAGTGTTTTGTACATAATAGGCTTTGTTCTCTTCACTTTCAAGATTGAAAGCTACATGAGGGCAAATACCCTATCTTATTACCCTTTGTATATCTCCCAGTATCAAGTATAATATTCTATACACAGGAAGAATTTAATAAAAGTTTTTTGAAAGAATGAGAGATAGACAGACATGAGGATAGGAAAACATTAAAATAAATTTAACTGATATAGGATCTTGGAAAAATAGTTTTATTCTAGAAAAGGAATGATTTCCTTTGAACAATTTTATATTTTCCCTCAAATTTACCCCCTCATTTCCCAAGATACATAATTTTGTCTAATATTACTATGTTAATTACCCCTCAATACTCAAAACAGTCGATAGAAATAAGTCCACAGGAGACTGTAAACTCCATGAGGGCAGAGACTCTTGTCTTTATCTCTACATCCTATCACAACTCCCTGTACTATGGTAGGTGTGTAAGAAGTGATTGTTGAATTGAACTGAAATGAATTGAATTAACTAACCTGAATTGAATTGAACTGAGTTAAATTTAACCCTGGAAAGAACATAAATGAACAGGTCCCACCCATGTTATTTTCTAGGCCTCTCTCCTGTCCAAACAAATTGACTATTTTTATTCAAAAATTAAAATCTCACTGAGGCTCACTGTTCTTTTGTATTCAAATGAGAAATGTGAATTATAAAACCTGGTGGGAATAGAACCCCTTGTAAATGAGTAGTTTGGCCTTCTTGCTTATTCATACCAATTTCAAAATACATCTTTCCTTTCTGGAAACAGAACTTTGGATCATTTTAAAATTTTGCCCATTCCATCCCCCAAGCCTTATTGATCAGGCCATGTAATTATGATGCACTTCAAAATGGCCCAAAGTATTCCCACAATTAATTCTTATTTCTCTCATTCTGTATGTCAGCCAGAATGAACTTGTTGCTATTACTATCGCAGGAATTCTATCCTGCCTTCAGAGAGCTTACACTATATTAGGAGAGCTTACAAATTGACCTAAGACTTTTGGTACAACCTGAATAAATCAGAATATACAAGATAACTACTGAGAAAATGGAATGTGACCTTCACTAGCAGCTGAGGGGTAGGCACAAGTGTGCAATATTACATATAATCCAGGGAGGGAAACCTCTGGCCTCAAAGTCACATATGGCCTTTTAGGTCCTTGGGTGTGACCTTTTAACTGAGTCCAAGTTTTACAGAACAAATCCTTTTATTGAGGGAATTTGTTCAGTGAAGTTTGGATTCAGTCAAGGGGCGGCACTTGAGGACTTAGAGGGCCACATGTGGCCTTGAGGCCACACGTTCCCCATCCCTGGATATACCATTAGATGTGAGATCTACTAAATTCTCTTTAAAAACAAAATCTTTGTTACAAGGGATGGCTTACTAAATAAATGGGAGAGGATACAGATATATGCATATTGAAATAAAGATTCTGCAAATAATAATGATACAATGCGAATGAACTAGTTTTGAACTTATGGAAAGAACTTCAAAGTAAGTTTATGATAGACAGTTCTCTGAGGGCAAATGATTCAACTTGAGAATAGAGGAGTGAGTGGGCAGAACTTATAGGCAGGCAAGATTAGGTATGAACTAGTTACTGCACCCAGAGGGTGTCAGTCTCCTGAACCTAATAACAATATCCTTGAATCAGGAATTTTTTTGGGGGGGGTCAATCCTAAAAAGCCAGATTTCATTAGTCAGCGAGGTGGTGCAGTGGATAAAGTGCTGGACCTAGATTCAGGAAGACCTGAGTTAAAAACCAGTCTCAGACACTTTCTAACTGTGTGAACCGGAGAAAGTCACTTAACCCTCTTTGTCTCAGTTTCCTCATCTGTAAAATGAGCTGGAAAAGGAAATGGTAAACCAGTCCAGTATCTTTGCCAAGAAAACCCCAAGTGGCATCATGAATTGTCAGACACAATTGAAAAAGGACTCAACAGCAATAAATAGAAAATCACACCTCCGATCATCACAGTTGCTTTTTGAGGCAAGCCCAGACCCAAATATTACTTATATGGAACCAAAGACCTTTTAGCCCGGGAATCAATGCTGGTCTCCTCTTATTAGCTTATGGATACTTTGGCATAAGATTTCTGTATCAGCAAGCTTAATCAATTTTGTATTGGTTTCTTTTATTTTCTCTCCTTCATTGAGTATAATGTCCTGTTTGGAAAAAACCTAACCTTGGTCTCTGATGAAGAGTTTTACCCACATCTTGGCTGGAGGTCAAGCCTCTGGAAGTTCAGTGTTAGATAAGATAGTCTTAGAGAGCAGATAGAGAAGGACCTTCCATTCAATGCATCCATGCACCCTTTAAGGGAAACCCTTGGAAAGAAATATCAACTTTTTGTCACAATATTCCTGGCATTCATTAGGGATGTTCTCCCAAACTACTGTCAGGTACTTATATTAGAAGCTAAGATCACGGAGTTGTTAGAAATATGAATATGTGGTGGGGGGGAAGAAGGGAAATAAGCATTTATAGAGCAGCAAAATCGTGCCAAGTGGTGTAGGTGCTCTTATTGTCCCCATTTTACAGTTGAGGAAATGAAAATGACTAGAGGTTGAGTGACTAGTTTAGGGTCACATAGCTAGTAAAATTTGAGTCTGGATTTGAACTCAGGTCTTCCCTGACTGCAAGCCCAGTGTTCTATCCACTGTATTGCCTAACTGCATAGTGTCACTGGGGAAAGTGACAGGGGAAATATTACTAAAGGGTATTGGGAGGGGAAGTTTATTTAAATAAAGGTACTTTGAGAATCAGTGATCTTATTATTTCATTCTTCCCCAGAAACAGATCATAGCCCCTCTGTGCCTCAGTAGGGCATTGTCATCAGCTTCTATGATTGGAAAAATCTGTACCCTGCCATCAAAATGGTAAAAAGATCACAGAATTAGAGAGTGTTGGACCTTAAAAATTATTTACTGAAAGCCTACCATTTTATAGGTGAGATTGAAGCCCAGAGAAGTAGCTTATTCAAGAACAGGAAGAACGTATCTTGTGACCCCAGATCCAGGACTCATTTCACTATACCAATTAAGCTTCTGAGTTTCTCTGAAATTGGCTAGACTAGCACTTGGAGGGAACTTACATGGTCCTTTGGCTTGAGTACTATAAATTTTCCCAATTTAGTAGTACCTGCCAGAGCTTGTGATCTACTGAGGACCCAGAATCACCTTCAGATGTCAATGAAGCATTACTGCAGGTCTCAACTAGAAAAAAAAGGAATGCATTAACTAGATATTTATGTTTTACTCTGAAAGGGGACTTTTAATGACACAAAATAACATCCCAAGAATAGAAGTCAGCCTCACTGTATACAAAAGAGGAGCAGTATAAGAAAAGGAGGAAGTCCCTACCTTAGAGCATTAGGTTTAATAAGAGGTTGTTATCCCTGACTTTGGATCCTTGAAAAGGACTCAGCACATTCTTTAAGGTAGCTTGACTTAGGTGACAGTGGATCAAAGTCAGATTACCAAACCTCCTCCAACTCTTTAATGTAGGCATGTACCTTGCAGAACATTTGGCAATGTAAAAGCAGTAACATGGTATATTTTAGTTTAATCCCATATTCCTCATTCACTTTATGTGACCCACCTCTCCAATGATGCCAGTGAAAAAGGGTAAAATAATGTTAAAGAAGGGACTTGAGAGTCAGCCACTCTATCACCAAAAACATTTCTGATTTGACAAATAATGTTTAGCACATAACAAGTCCTTAGTAAAATATATTCTATCTATATGTCTATCTAAAATCTATCCTTTCTTCCTTCTTTCTTTCCTCCCTTCCTTCCTCCTTGCCCCCTCTTTTCTTCCTTTCTCTCCTTTCTTTTTCATCTTTCTTTTTCCCCTTTCTTTCCTTCTTTCTTTCAAGAAAGGAATTACTTACAGGAAATGGTGCTTCCTCCCTAGACTAAATTCTCTTGGTTCTGCAAAAAGGCAGGCAAAGTGGGAATAAGTAGAGTACATGGTTATGAGACTATTTTTAATGAAATGGAGGTGAAGAAGGATTTTGCTTGTTTTGGTTGAGAAACAAATTCTAGTTTTAAGAAAGAAAACCTGAACCGTCTAAAATGAATCTTTTTCTATTTGCATGTTAAATAGACCTTCCATAGGGCCTTTCTATTCTTCCTCTCTTCTTTTTCCTCACTTCCTACATCCCTGATCCTCTGTCTCCCTTTCAGTTTCTCCTTTCTCTTCTATTCTTCTGTTCTGTCTTCTCTTCACTTTCCAGTTCTCCCATTCCCTCCCCTTCAGTGCACTCCTCTCCCTTTTCCCTGTTCTCCCCTTTTTCTCCTCCTTGCCCCTCCCCTTCTTTCTCTCAATACTCTCTTTCTGTCTCAAAACTCCACATCAGTCAGCAACCCCAGGGAACTGAGGTCAGTAAACTAACATATGTGCATGTTAGAAAAAGATTCAGATAGTGGCAAGGAAGGGATAAAGGCGGACAGGGAAAGCCAAGGCATTAATTTTCCCTGGTCCTACCTGACAGTCCAGCAGATGGCGCTGTATAGCACGTTATGTGTTTTGCATCACCCAGTCTTAATGTACAAGACTGTTTAAAAAAAAAAAAGTTTCTAGAGCAATTCCTAGACTGAAACAAATGTTTGTTGAATTAAGTAGTGATTTCCTTCAGTCTGCAAGACTCTTTTTACTGGCTATGTTTTCAGTCTTTAGATGTTAACATATGCCATATATTACTTTTTTTTTTCCTGGTGGAGTAAGGGGTACCCAAGCACACTTAAACCAACCATAACTGCTCATGTCACTTAGCAAAGGTCTGAATTTTCCGATAGAATAACTCATAAAACTTCCATATTAAGAGGTAAAATGCTTTAGAAGACAAAGAAATGCTGAGAAATGTAAGTAAACACAACAGCTATGCTTTTCTTGCTAAATAAACAGTGTAGAGGGATTAGAGGATTTTTTTTTTTAAACTAGGAACAAAAAACTTCAGGACATGAGGCATGTAAGGAAAAAGAAACTCAAATGATGGGGGATGAGGCTAGAGCTCTTGGGGGTACATTGTTAAATTACTGGATGCCTCTTAAGTGCATTGCTCATAAACATGTAATTGTTAGGAAAATTCAATGAATGTGACTCAGTCTTTAGTTTTTGGGCTCCTTAGTGCTCAGACACCAAATGCCACTATTGTCAAGAAGTTAGAAGAAACATTTTGAAGCAACAGTGAAATGATGACAATATATATGAATTGTAGTGTGATTGTCCCAACGTTTCAATTGGCTCCATTAGTCTGGATAAGTATGTATTTAATGCACGCCATAAAATTAGTCTTCTTAAAGTAAACAAGGAGCGTCTGTCTGCATCTCTAGAACTGCGTGTGGACAGCTTTGTTTAGGATAATGGATCTGACATAAGTAAAAACAGTGGGGATTAAATAGACCCAAGCAGAATAAATATGACTAATTGTCATCTCCTGGAATCAATGTAAACATTGCTAACATTCAGAACATTTTGGAAAGTACAGAATTGGGGGTGGGGTGGGGGTGGCTGGTTGGAGTGTTAGTCACTGTACAATTGATTCATAACCAGATTTATAAAATTGCTTCTACTCGAACTGGGATACAGTATCAAGCAGGTTTTCCTTACTAAGTAAATAAAGCTTTTAGAATATCTAAGGCTTTTTACTGATCAGATGGGGGTTGGGGGTGGGGAGAAGGTTAACGTCTTTGCAAAAATGAACACACAGCTGGGATGCTATACACAGACCCATTTTTCAGTTTTCCTTTAGTCGACAATGCTTAAACTTTTGCAACGGTCACTGCTTCACTAACCCAATTTACACATTAAAAACATCGTTTCAAGTCCTGTGTTTTCTGCTTCTTTTGCTTTTGGCAAAAGCACCCCATTACTTATTTTCCCATTTGTTCCTGTAGAGTATGTATGCTGGAATGACTGTGAAATATCCCGGTAGAAATTCTGTCTTTAATTAAAATGAACTCCTATTACCACATGTATTTGTTTTCCTAGCTGGTGTGCAATGTTCTTAGTTAATACTAAAGGGGGCCATTAGAAAGCAAGAAATATTCTCTGAGCTTTGAAGCTCAGTCGTTTTGAAATTGGAATTGGATTTAAATCAGGAGATTAAAGGCAATGATAAATTGTATTAATTTCTAAGCACATGAATTTTACCAATTTTGTCACTGGTAATGTTTAATGGCAGTTCACCTTTCTGTTCGTTTGTTTGTACCTCTTTTTTTTGGTGGCAATTTAAAGAGATTTAAAATTTTGCCAACAGAAAGTCATTCATTATTCCAAGGGATGCTGTTTATACAGTGAATGTTGCTCACAAAGCTAAATGAAACTTTAGCTCTCTGAGTAAGAAACATTTCTCAAACCCTGCCAAACACTTTAGATATTGTATCTACTTGCTTCAAAATTGAAAATCATGATTGGGATCAAACATAGAGCTGTTAGGCAAATAAACTCATCCTAAACTTGAAATTAGCCAAGAATTTCAATCTGTTGTAAAGAATATCCCTATCTTTTACACGAACAAGTGTCAGCAAAACTAAAGGGGGAGGGGGACTGAGAAGGGAAAGGAAGACATGATTGTTTGGATATAACTGATATAGGTTTGGTGTCACTCGCATTTTTAGCCTCATTTTGAATGATCTTTTAGCCACCCTGCTATTTTTCCCATGGAGTGTAGCCACATCCTTAGTACTCCAGCCTTCACCAAACAGAGCAGCTACATAAGCAGACCTAATATGCCTTGTTAAATCATATTGCCAAACAAATTGGTATAGCTCCTAAACTGGGCAGACTGAAAATCAGTGTGACCAGGCAGTCTTTTTTTCTTTTCCCCAGCGCTGCTATTTTGTTCTGTAGGCATGTTTTTCAGTGTTATGGAACTTACAAAAAACAAAAAATCAAAGTATGAAAGTAAGCTTGCTAGAACTGGAATGATGAGTCTAGAATAGAATATTTTACAAAGGGATGAAGGCAATGGAGATAAAGACCTGTTGAAATACTGATGGGAAAATAAAGCCAGGGACACACACATACACACACACACACACACACACACACACACACACACACACGTGTTTGATGATAAAAAACCACATCTGACTATGAAAAGAAAAACCTTCTCAAATTAAGGGAATTGAAATGTATTCACTTTCGAGAAAGAAAAATCTTATCCTTGCTTTTGACCACCAAATATTCCTAAAATCTTTTACATATTTTAATATGTAGAAATAAAGAAAAACAAGAACTTTTGATCATTTGAAGCTTAGAACATTTTTTAAAAAATATGAAACTAAATGTCCCTGCCTAGTATTTGGAGCATGATTATTTTAATAACCACTCCCTTGTCCTATCACACTTAAGTTGATTTCACTTCCTCTCACTTTATCACTTAATTTGTACAGTTTCCAAATCTTAGTGATTATCATCTATTAGTTCCCTTAGTGACAGAGGGCAGGGCACTGTTGTATCAGAGTTAATAAAGCAGAAACACAAGCCTAATTACTAGGGGAGATAAGTCATGCTGGCAAGATTTACCTTCCTCAAGGTCTGGAGCCTATATAGACCCAAGTGTCTCAGAACAAGTCATTGTATACAGAGAAAGGGTGATAGCAGTATAGACTCAATTCATTTTCATAATAACAACATTGATCAATCTAAGGAATTGCTCTTCCAAAGTACTACATGGCATATTTTTATATCTTTATTGAGGAGTGAGGGTCTATCCAGGGGTCAAATCATTTCCCATGGATAAAGTAAATTTTAAATTGAAACATGTTAGAAAAATGTGTTTATGGTTTTTACTAACACATTTATATATTTAGGTAAAATACTTGTGATTGTATATATATATATATATTGCATGTGAACAATATATATATATATATATTGCATTGAATTATCAAGTGTTCCTATATATCTACCTATATTTGTAAAATATATATGTGCAAATCCACATGTGCATACATGCATGGATGCATATATATACATGACAAAATCATATTTATATTTAATTATCCAGTAAATTATAATATTATACAAATTGCAATAACGGCAAAAAGTTCTAGGGATTTTTATAGTTTAACAGTTTTGTTTTTTTTAAAGCATGGCTCATTTTCTTGGTTAAGTGCTTATTCATCACTACATTTCTATCTACCTGTGCCTATATTCAATTTAAGGTATCTATATCTGCTTCTCTCCAAACAATTGCTTCTGAATTTTTATACCTATAAATCCATCATAAATCTTTTGCCCTACTCTCTACTATCCTACTGGACCAAAATGATAAGTGGATTGTCAAAGGAAATGTACCTACCTGCCTTGAAAAATAAGGCATATTAAAGGAAATTCACTTTGTTTATTACAAAATAGAAAAAAAAATAAAGGGAGAATTACTCAAATAGGATTCCTTGTAATCATTTGTGCTTAAGTATGAGACAATAGAAGATCAGGGTTTGTGTTTTGGAACAACGTTGTCTTCTATGTCCACAAAATATTAAACTCATTAGGTATGTTGCCCGGTTAATTATAGGATGACTCCTAATGAACTTTAAATATACAAAATGAACTTTAATAATTGGGGAAGTGGTGCAATTAAACAGAAAGTAATTGACAATTTCAAACAAAATTAACTCACTGGTCCAGAAATACGTGTATTTCACTATCTTACCAATCTGTGTGGGTATCAAGAACGTCTAGCAAGTTTCAAGTCTGTATACATTTATTTTGATGATTTGCTATGAAGATATTGATATGATTTCCTTAGCGAGAAAGGAATACTAATAATTTTCTTTCATGACATGTTATTAAATTGCCATGTGGTTTTAATTACACAAAAAAGTCCCCTTGGTAGGGGTACGATTTAATTTCTGCTTGAGGTTTACGATCCTATCTGTGTCTATTTTAAATGTAAGTGGATTACCTTCAGTAAAGATCCTTTTCCTGCTCTGGGTTGGCTGTCCCACACTATTAGTCAGTATACATTCAGCTTGTACAAATCTGTTAATACATAAAACCATAAGAAACCGCTTATGCTCAAACCAGGTTAGAGTGAAGACATCAGATTAATATTTGATCATGTAGAAGTGCTCTTAATCAGATTTACTTATTTCTCTACAGAATGTTTCTGCAATTATCATAATTGTTGTGCTAAATATGTTTGTCTTTGGATCTGGCTTTGGGCATAATCTTCTCTCTTGAAATCCACTCAATGTGGGACTTGAGATTCCAGAACAAAACCCAATTAATATTAAGATGACAGCCCCTGATGAGTTCCCCCAGAGCCAGCAGCTGAGCAGACTCTGTAACATTCTTAAGTACAGACTACTTGAGTGATCAAGTGCATCTAAGGGAGACACACAATTCAATAATCCCTTTCTCAAGAAAGTCAAGAGCCCTGTGAGATACGGGTGAAATCAAAGGAACACATCAGAAAGAAAATGACTGCTATAGTCTTGTAGCGTCTCTATTAAAATGCAAAAGTTATGGATTTTTTTCGGGGTGATGGGAACCTTTTCTGTTTCCATTGATTTCTTTTTATAGCTTGATGATTTCTCTAAGATTATCTTAAAAGCTTAAAGAATAAAGGGGCTCATCAAAAGGTATCTTACATGACAAAGAACATATATAGTTTTGGTTACCATTGTGTGGCTGGAGAAATATACTGTACAAGGGGAAGAGGCCCTGTTAATTCATTAGTCTGGAGAAAAAAAAAGTCTTGGGTCTTCACTGAGAAAATGTTAATCTAGACTGACACATTTGAAGGCCCATGACACAGACATACAGCCTGCTACTATCCCGCTAATGAGAGATGAGTGACCAGCTTGATACAATCCCACCATGGTAAACATAGGATGAATGAGTAGCAAACTCAGGCAAGAAAGATAGGTTGAGAAGCAGGGTTCATCTGTATTTTTTCCCCACTTGCATTTTCTAGAAGCCAGCTACATACATCTTTCATCCACAGTGGCCATGGGTTTCTAATATCATCAATGACTTTTCTGGGTTTATAGCACTGTTCAAATGGAACTTTCCAGCCCATTGATTTGTAATCAGAAATTGGTTTCCCATCACTTTAGAAGCAAAGCACTAAGGGGCAGCAAAAACCAGCATGCTGGTTCTAAATGGAGCTATGGTTTAGCTTATGAGCCATTACATTCTACTTTTCAAAGTGTTTATAACACTAAAAATGACTGTGTGGTGCTCTGGAAAGTCAGCGGTGCTCTTTTAAACAGCATAATACTCCACGGAATGAGTTTGGGGAAAACTTCACATAGGCTTAAACAACAATAACAACAAGCAGACAACAACTGGGGGGACTTCCTGCTTCACAGAATGAATGCAGTTAGACTTGCTACTTTGTATCTATTTACAGGTAATGGCTAAACCTGACAGTTGCAATGAGCTCCCAGGTCAGTTACTTATTATATCCATACATTGCTTACTTTGGTAGAAAGTTAAATAATACTAGACTTCTAAGTATGTGGCAAATCCTGAAACAGATTACATACTCTTTGCGCTTTCTAATCTGTCCTAGATGGTAGGCAGCAGCTGCTCCTAGAGTAGATCATCTCTAGATAAAAGACCCTAGATTTAGGCAAGAGATTTGAGATCACCAGAATTTCATGGGAATGGAGGTCCCCTCCCTGTGGTGTCTTTCCTGTGTTTCAGCTCCTGAGTTTTTCTGAGGTAGGGCTTATTCAGATGCCTCTGATGTGGCAGGTTTTAAGCCTGAATCCATACTGAGAGTTCCACTGAAATACCAGTTACAGCTTCCTCACCATACTTATCATAAGGATTTTAGTTTTTAGGTCTGAGAGGCCCAAGGAAAGAAAGAGCAATGTTGGAATCAAAATAGATTGTTTACTTAGGCAAACACAGACAGTAATAGACCCAGAGCCACTTGCCCCGAAATTATGAAATATTTTAAATAAAATAGGCGCCCATTGCTTTCCAGGGTTCCTTCTGATTAGCATTCAAAAGAATCAGAGGAAAACTGGATACCTAAATCATACATATGTATATGCCTTTTAAGCTTTATTATCAAGGCAAAATAACCCCTTACTTGGTTAAAATCCAAGTTGAGAGTCAACATACAAAGGTGACTGCACTGTAATACTAGACATATCTGCATTATGTGGGCATGGTACCGCTCCACCAGAATCTCTCAATGGTAATTATTATGCCAAGCACCCTGTTGGCACAATTACACTAAAGCTCTAATTAGTAGCAGTAAGATTAGAACCCCTACATGTTAAATCTGTAGAAGCAAAGCTGAGTGAAGGATTTAAAACAGTTTCAAAACATTGTATTGTCTTTATTACAGTCTTTATACTTCAGTAAAGAAGGGTTTTCTATAAAATGCACTTAAAATAATCTGGTCCTGTCACTAAAAATAGGAAAGATAAGGTAATTGCAGTCAAACCTTGCTAGTCTGCTACTACCTAGGTGCATTAAATCTGAAATGAAAAATCTTGGGAACTTCAGTGGGAGAGACATGCTTCCTCTCTGCTGGACAAAGTGGTATTTTTCTAACGGGCCTGCTTGATCAGCCAGAGAAGCTTGCAGGGGCCATGCTGCATGGGAGCGAGCTGGCCTCCACTACAGGTTTTTCACTACTTCTGAAAAGCCCAAATGAGAGAAGACAGAAGGAAGGAATAGGAGAAGAGAGGGAAGGGGAGGGGAGAGGAGAGAAGACAGGGAGACGGTAGGAGAAGGAAGAGGAAAGGATAGTAGAGAGGAGAAAAGCAGAGGAAAAGGGAAAAGAGAAGAATGAAGGGGAGGAGAAAAGAAGAGGGGAGAAAGAAGAATGGGATGGGAAGGGCTGGGAGAGAAGAGGAGTAGGAAGAAGAGGGGAAAGGAGAGGAGGGGAGTTTCATCACCGATCTGATCTCAGCAATCTTAATTTACCTGTCTCCTTAGGAACTATAGCAAGTGTCCCAGTCTCTGCAGCCCCTGAAAGGGATGTAGGTTGGCACTGGGGGTGTTGGATCCATGCTGTATGTTGGTTGGCTATCCCTCTAAGTTGGGTGGGGAGCCAGAAGGGAAGGTGGGGGTGGAGAAGGGTCATGCACTATAAGTGTACTGTTTGTACCCTCCACTGTCAGGCATGAAATAGGACAAAATGACAGCAGGCTGGGTGCTCTCAACACACTTCTGAGTAATTTATGAGGTTTGAAAGATTGTGGTGAGTTGCACTCATAACATTAAAAAGGTAGTAAGTAAGGCATGGATTAGCAAATGCTGACTTCTAAGTTTGGAAACTGGGTTTTTTTAATTGTCTTTCCTCCAGAAGCTACACAGTCACGACTTCATGTATTGTTTTAAGGAGGAAAAGCAGAGTGCTTTGGAAAAAAATCTCCTTTTTTTCCCCCAGAAATGAAAGTCAAAATTCTTGAGTTCTACTAAATGTTAACAAATACCAAAGCCATGATGTAAATCTGCTCCATCTTCTCAGATTCCTTCCCAGTGTTAGAATGAGTAGCCCTGGGTTCAAATCTCAGCTGTACCACACAACTCTAATTGATGGATCTTGACAATTTACTTAAGCCTCAGTTTCCTCATCTGTAAAATGAGGATGATAATCTTTGCTTTGCCTACCTCATTGTGTTGTTGTAAGGGTCAAATGTAAGCTCCTTTAGAGAAAACACTGTTTTTATTTTTTCCTTTGCATCCCTAGAACAAGAAACACAGGGACTGATACATAGTAGGTGCTTAATAAATATTTGTTAAATTGAATCAAATGAGCAGATATGAAAGCAGTACACAAAATAATAGTAGTAGTATTCTGCCTACTGAAATGATCTTCCTGACCAATACCATCCATCCTCTAAGTATACAGGAAAGGAAAAGTCTCAGTAACCCAGTTTAGCTTTTCCTTGCTTAGGCAGGGAATTCTTGGATCAGAAAGGCAGTATGATAATCAGAACTCATTAATAAATTGAGTCTTTTAGAAATGAACTCTATTTCAATACTTAGAACTTTTAAAAATTACTATTTAATTACCATTTTAAAATGAAGCAGGAAAAGTAGTATATGAAAAAGCATGTAGATGGAAAAAAGATATAAAAGTTGGAAAATTCAGGATTCCTAAAGCAGATGCAGTTGATCTGCTTTCTGAAATGCCACATCAGAAGATGTTGGCAACCTCTGTGGTGCAAACGGGAGACAGAAAACACAAGCTGTTGCTCGAAGGCTGCTTCACTTGCTGCCGCTACAGGACAGTTGCTTTTTGATGGAACTCCTCATAATAACTGTGATGGTATGATGACATTCATGCATAGAAAGACTTTAGAAAGCTGTAGCTGAATGGCTATAAAACTGTCTATACAAATGCAGTGATATGAAGGCAGAAGACAGTTCGGGAGGCATCTCTTGAATCTCAATAATTTCATGCCTTCAGTCTATGCTTTTTATGAACTCAAGCTCTCTACTGTAACACTGTAGAGGGCCAGTATTATGCCTGTTGGTTTTTATGTTTCATCTAGGACCCTGCTCCATCGAGGCACCCTGCAGGCAACTCAAAGAGGGGCGAGCATTCTTGTGCCTTATACTTGCTCTTACTGCTTGCATCACTTTGCCTTATCAACAAAAGTCACCCTCAGGAAAGTTGATATTTCAGCAACTGTTACTTAACTATTAAATGCATATTAACGTGATCATTTTTATTTAATGGAAACAAATAACAGTTAATCTTATTGGGAGGTTAAGTGGGTTTACTTGGTAAAGGGCAAATCCCTTTGAATGTTTTCTTTTTTAAAAGAATAGTTTTAGTCACTGACAGATGGTCTTTGTCTGAGTCTCATGAGGAGATACAGTTTCTTTTTACACATTTATGAAAGTTGTAGATATAGATACACAGTAATATGCTGTAGAATGGGACAAAGACCAAGCTTGGTAGACTGATCGGATTAGATTTCAGATCAGTGACAGATGGCTGGTTTAGCAGAGTCAGATAAAATTAAAGGAGAGGGGGCAGGGGAGAAGACCACTTTCCTTGTAAAAGTTACATCCCTTTACTACAAGCAAGTAGGTGAGATACAGCTTTCTTCCTATTTTTGAGTTAATTTTAATTTTATATGTGTATTTTTGCAGGGAAGAAAAGGCATTTGCATTTCTGTTTGGAGGTCATCAAAGGAAAATTAAGAAATATTATAATCCATCAAGTTGTTTCCTACATTAAATGGAAAACAAGAATTCCATTTACAAAATCACATCTGAAGTGTGTGTGCATGTATGTGTATGTGTGTGCATGAGTCCGTGTGGGTGCATACTTACTCACACTCATCCCCGTCCCACTCTACCCCCATCTCATACAAATTTTAAGCTAGTGGGTAAATCCACATTTTTTGCTTACTCCATATGCTCCATTTAAACTTATAACATGATTATAACCTTAGTCAAATAACCATACAACATATTTAGTGGTCATTTGTCACACTAAAATTATTCATCGGTGTCTTGAGTAAGTCCAGTCATATTTATGCGTTATGCCGTCCCATGTTTTCTGGCAATTTCGTTTGCTAGGTCCCAGAGATTTACTGTGTCTGCTTTTTTATGACTGACATAGCAATAACCAGATTGCAAAGATATTTATGTTGTTTGTGGCTTAGCAAGATAATTAAAGGATATAAATTAATCAAGTGCAATTAATTAGAAACTTTATGTTCACAGCAGTCCTTCTTTGCATGTATAATTTATATTTATTGATTTCCTGGCTTTCATTAGCCTATGAGATAACAGCAAAAATGCATTAGGGAAGAAAATGTACAATTAGTGCGAGAGTGAGCCCTGGCATAATTGATAGATCAGCACATGTTTGGGGCAAATATAAAGCTTTGTTAACTGTCATAAGCAGTTACGATTGATGAGTGGTATTTCACTACATATCTCTCAGCTGATGAATGGCGTTTTTAAAGAGTTCCCTTAATGGGAAGCTGATAGGTTGGCTGAATTTACATTTTAATCAGAGTATTTATGATAGAGACAGTCCTAAGAAATTCATTGGTACAGGGTGAGGGGACTGTTCCCTGAGGGACTGGGATGCAAAGGAAGCTTTAGAGTGCATTCACTTACCTAGTCCTTCTCCTGTTATTTGTCCAAAAGGAGCAAGCAGAATGTGAGAAAGGCAAGTGCCCATGCTGCCTTGTCACAACTGGCCAAATTCCCATCTGTCAGCCTGAGAGAAAAAGGGTCATTTGGAGGGGGGAAAGGAACCCCAGGCAAAATTCTAACGTTGCTTGTCATTGAATGTCAAAGGAGAATATCAGTAGGGGCCTCTGGGATCTCCTACCACTGGCCCTCTGCTGAAAAGAAGACAGTTCTACTAGCTGGAGAAAAATCCTTTGAACTGAAGCTGCTGCTCCTAACTTTGAAATTTATGTTGAGGGCCAGCCGTCTTAATCGTGGCTAAGAGACTAAGGTCACAAGGATCCTATCTGAATGAATGTTTGAACTGCAAACTTCCCTCTTTCTCCCCATTCCTCCCCATGAATAGCCATCATATGACCCCGGATGCAGGCAGCAGCCTGGGGTGGAGATTGTAATCCATTGGAACAATATTCTTTCCAAGCAGAAGGAGAAAATGGAATAGAAAAAAAAAGTGAGTTGCTGTTAGAAGACCACATTTATCAGCAATGGTGAGCAGACTCTATTTCCCTCCCTTCTCTCCTTCCAAATAGGAGCTCAACAAGACTGATTCCTCCTCTACAGGTGTTGAGTCCTGGGTCATCTACACATGTGGCTAGAGTATTCAACACTTTGGCAAATGTCATATGTTTGGGTCCTCAAGACAAAGCAAAGGGCCTCTAAGAAGATCCAATTTCCAGAGCATTATTATTTGCAATGGACAGTGGGTGCAATGAGTGAGGGTGTGGTGGGGGGAGGATGTTGATGATCTTTATTAAGCTATGATATGAATTAAGATTTGTCGTGGATATGATATAACTGAGAAAGGAACCCAAAGCACTTTGAGACTGAAAAAGGGGAGGCCAGAAAGGAGCCAATCACATGACAGCAAAGGATCTTATGATAAGTGACCCAGCAGCAGAGGATCTAATGCTAAACAGTGGTAGGGTTACCCTGAGAAGGGTAACTGATTCTGTCACTTTTTCAAGTGTACAAGGGGAGAACTATTCATGCCTTTGCCTAAATCCTGAAGCCAATAATGTTCATAAGATCACAGGGGTAGAAAATCATAGATTTATGACTTAAAGGTCATTGGGTCCAACACCCTCATTTGCAGATGAGGAAACTGAAGCCCAAAAAGTTATATGACTCATTCAAATAAAGTCATATGGGTTGTTAAGTGGAAGAGCCAGAATTTGAACTCAGGTGTGGTAATCCTAAGATCAAATCTCTTTCCCCTGTACCATGCTGTATTGCCTAAATTATAGATGATATTAAGATAGATAGATAGACAGACAGACAGATAGATGGATGGATGAATGAACAGACACATTAGTGAACAAATAAATTAATGAATGAATAAGTTCATGAGTAAATGAATGAATGAGTGAATAAATGAATGAACAAGAAAAAGATCCTACAAGGCTTTTCATTCCTGTCTAAATTCTCATTGTGGAATCTAATTGATCTCTGATTTAGAAATCCTATCTAATCTGGGAAGTTTGACCTCCAGGGAGTGGTCATTACCGCTTGTACTTCATGAAACTTACAGGTAGTGTTGTGCCTTGGCACTAGGTGAGGGGTCCCTCTACCATTATAACTTAACTTGTACTAAGCAAATACTTCCCACTCCCACCCCCTACGATCTCCATCTCCACTGGCACATCCACAGCTATGGATTAGGTCTTCAATCCACTTCCTGGAATTGGCATCATTATACTTGAAATTATATATGCTAGGGATTTAGGTCTGAATGAAAAATTATTCTTCATTTCTAGAGGGGAGGAAGAAGCTCTATTACATCCTAGAAAGGAAAAGTGAATGAACTTACGAGATTAATATAAGTAAGTGAGGCTTCTGATTTTCATGACTGGAAACTTTCTTCCCCCTTTTCCTACTAGTCATTATCATCATTATCAGTATAATTTTGCCCCTCAATTTCCTTAGGATGATATCCAAGGGGAAGAGTTTTATCTGCTGCTGAGAGCACCAGAGGATTATTTATTTCATGTAATAAAATGTATGTAATGATCATGATTAATGTTTGTTTATTGTTGTATCATTGTGTTTTCTACAGACAGCTATGGTGTTTTTCTTCTATTCTCAGTGTGATACTGGTTTAATTAAACTGGGGAGAAGGGGTGGGTGTGGGCTGGGGTGACAGTCTTCAGAACTTTATACAATAATGGAATCTGTAGTTGGTTATGCTTGCTCTGAAGGCATCCCCATAAATGACGGATTTTGTTTGTTCCTTCTTAAGTAAAGTCCATTCCCGATGCTTTATTGCGTAATTTATGGAGAAATTTGTTTTGCCTCAGACCAAATGCTTTTATGTACAGAAAATGCAATGGCAGTAGAAATGATGGTAATTGAAGAGTGTTCTATTTCAGGTTATTCTCTGATCACATGAAATGATTATCAACATGTTCTATGGCCATCATAACAGCCATGATT
Organism: Gymnobelideus leadbeateri; assembly: GCA_011680675.1. NCBI lineage: Eukaryota > Metazoa > Chordata > Mammalia > Diprotodontia > Petauridae > Gymnobelideus > Gymnobelideus leadbeateri. The sequence goes on along the minus strand of WOXC01006908.1, from coordinate 239,655 downwards.
CCAAATTATTTTTTATTGGTTTGTTATCCAATTTAACTGTTTATTCAGAGAAGAAAAGAAATGGCGTAGAATAACAGAAAATTCTCTAGGCTAGATGCTATCTACCCTTTCTGAGAGACTAAGGATGTGAAGTCTATATCTGATTGGTTCATTAGAGCTCATTTTTATGGACCTAATATGAGATTACTTAAACTAGCTCTAGGTATCACACATTCATGGAGAAGGGGAGGAAAGAGGCAGAGCTCAAATAAAAACCAGAACATTTCTTGTGACCCCAAGTGTCATCAATAATGATTGTAGATATAACGAACTTTATATAATAAGCACTTCCCCTAAAATAGGAATAAATTAATTTTTAATTTAAGTACTATTTTAAATATACCAGCAGAACTAGCTATTTGAAAAATGCCAAAGTAAATAGTTTCATAAAAAAATAAGAACTTTTAATGAAGCAAATGAGATGTAGCATCGGAAGTATACTCATTTGGTTTCAGAGGACGTGGGTTCCCATACCATCTTTTCTACTTGCTACCTTTATTATCTATTTTATTTTGGGCAAGCCACTTAACCTCTATGTGCTTCATTTTCCCTGTCAGTAAAATGAGGGGGTGAGTAGATAACTTATGATCTGCTAAATCTCAGAATCCAGAAACCTAATTTATCTTTGTCTTCCTTTCTTCCTTTTTCCCTTCCTTCTTTTCTCCCTTCTTTTTTCTTCTTTTCTTTTTTTCTTATTTCATTCCTTTCTCCTCTTCCATCATAATCTTCTCCTCCTCCTTCTCCTCCTCCTCCTCCTCCTTCTTCCTTCCTTCCATCCTTCCTGTTATTTCTCTCTCCCTCTCTCTCTCTCTGATTCTCTTGCTCTCTCTCATCAATCTAGCCTTAGGGTCAGAACATCTAGATTTTCTCCCCTGACTCTAACACTAACTATATAGAGCCTTGGACTAGTCACTTCATCACCCTATACACCAGTTCTTTCATCTTTAAATGAGGGTGTTTTGTGGATGATCTCTGAACTCCATTTAATCTCTTACATTCTGGTCAGTCAACACTCATTTATTAAGCATGTCTTATGGGTCAAGCATTGAAGTGTTGAAGACACAAAGAAAGGTAAATACAACACCCTGCCCTCAGGGAGCTCCCATTCTAATGGGAAGACAACATACAATCAATTATATACATACATAAAATATACAGGATAAATTAGAGTTAATTTCAGAAGGCAGGTAATAACTAGTATTAAGAGTAATTAAGAAAAGTTTATTGTACATAAATAGGCTCTTGGAGATAAAAGTCTAAAAGTCAAGAATTAGGGCAGGGCTGGATTAAAAAAAAAAAACAACCTGAGAATCATCTGAATAGACATTAATCAAAGCCATAGGAGCTTATGATATCTCCAAGCAAAACAGAGAAAAAACCTCAGGAGAGAGTCATAGGGATACCCAAATGAGAACAAGAATGAGGAGTCCAAAAGGTAGGAGGAGAATCATGAAGGAGTAGTATAACAAGATGCTAGAGAGGAGATAGTATCTGCAAAAAAGAGGGTGATTGACAGTGAAAAAGATACAGAGAGCTAAAAAAAAGGGGATAAGGATTGCACAAGTGAGCAGTGAAGAGGTCATCAGTAACTTCATAGAGAGCAATTTCATTTGAATGATGAGGTGAGAAGACAGATTGCTCAAAGTTCAAAACTGGAGGCACAAAAATGTCCTTTTCAAGGACTTTAGCCACAAAAAGGGAGAAGAGATATAAAGCTATAGCTAGCAGGGATGAATGGATAGATGAAGTGCTGGGTTTTTTTTTAAGGATTGCAGAGAGATGTGTACAAGTATAAGTACTGGGGAAGCAGCCAGTAGACAGGGAGTGATAAGAGAGAGACTGAAGATGAAGAGGGTCAGTTTGACGAAGAAGACTAATTGGAAAGGCATCATCTGTGCCTGTAAAGGGATTGTCTGTGGCAAAAGTGCCATCTCTCCATATGAGACTAGAGTGAAGCAGGAGATAGCAAGGAACAGCACTTGAGCGATGTGAAATCAGAAGCAGAGGAGAAGAGAGAGCTTCTGGCAAATGATCTGGACTTTATTTTATATCATTCTATGATGTTCAAGTTTTCATCTATTGAATTTGCTTAATGTGAAGTAAAGTATCTGGAACTCTTGACAGAACAGGAGCATACAAAGAGTTCCACAAACCTTCCTAATGGTTGTCATGCTTAGGACAGTTGTTCATATGCCCTGGAAGCTAGACATCCCTAGATGCTCATATGTCTCTTCTGGAGTGAGATGTAGCTCCTTAAAACACAGCCCTTGCTTGGAGAAGGCCTTCTCCTCGGATTCCTCTGCAGTTCTCCATAAGCTTTTTATCACTTATGTATCACATGCACTAAAAAATGGTTCTCCATGCACATTTATGGGGAGTGAACAGGAAGGAGACGTTTGACTTTATCAGTGAAGGAAGCTCATAGTGATGAAACTCCCTCCCTTAGTAGATCAACAAGTGTTCAGCAACTTCAGGTCTTAGAGAGTTTCCTAATCCCGTGAGAGGGGAGAAGTGAGAAGATGTGAATTTGAATGGATGCTCTTTCATGCCTGTAATGTTATCCTTCCTCATCTCTGCTTTCTGGCTTCTTTCAAGTCCAACTAAAATCTAAGCTATTATATGAAATCTTTTCTGATGCACTGGAATTCTGGTGCCTTCCCTCTGTTAATTATTCCAAAATTCTGTAGATATCTTTCTTGGACATGGTTGCTTGTATGTTCTATTGTGTCCCCCATCGGATTGTGAGATCCTTGAGAGCATAAACTGTTGTTCACCTTTCTTTGTATCTGCAGTGCTTAGGACAGTGCCTGACACATCGTAGGTATTTAATAGATGTTTACTTGGCAGTTCAAATTTCTTTGTAACCTTGGACAAGTTATTTTACCTCTATGTGTCACAATTTCCTCATTTACAAAATGGGGATTGAAGATATTTGTACTACTTACCTCATGAGGTTGATGTAAGGAAAGTACTTTGTAAACCTCTTATTTATATATGGATACCATTTACATTCATTAATTGTAAATCCATGATCACCATCCCATTAATTGAGTTCTGTGACTCTTTTACAACATCATTACATTCATTTTCCTCAAGCAAGACTATAAATTTTTGTTGGAGGTATGAAATCTCATCAAGGTTCTTCCAATATGAAGAAAAACTTCCCTACCCCAAGGGGTATGATAGTAAGCATGGTGGTAGAAATAGCAGAAATTTATTTTTTCATATAATCACAGCATGGGAAAGGACCTCAGAGGTCATCTAATCTATTCTGTACCAGAAATATGCATCCCTTCTACAAAACCCATGACAAGTAGTGATCTAGCTAGCCCTTTAACTGAGTACCAGTGATGGGGCATTCACTGCTTCCTGGAGCAGCTAATGACATTTTTTGTGAGCCACCATTGTCAAAAGTATTTTTCCATGTGCTGAACTAAATTCAACCTCTTTATAGCTTTTATCCATTATTAGTTCTGACTACTGAGGTCAAGAAGAGCAAGTGTCATTTCATTCCTCAGTCTTTCAAATACTTGAGGATATCCATTAAATCCTTTTAAGTTAGAGACATGTAGTGGCCATAGTAGAAAGAGTGCTGACCATGCAGTCAAGAAGATCTGAGTTCAAATCCTTTCTCAGACACATACTAGCTATATGGCATTGGCCAAATCACTTGCCAGCTTTCAGTCTCAGTTTAATCATCTTCAAAATGAGTATTACAATAGTACTAACTGCATAGGGTTATGTGAGGACCAAATGATATGATATTTTATATTCAAAGTACTTTGCAAATGTGGAAACACTCTATGAATGTTAGCTATTCTATTGTCATAAGGACCTATTAGACAGACAGACAGACAGACAGAGAAAGTGTGTGTTTTCGTTTACTTTGTTTGCTTTAAATTGAAATGGGATTAAGGTCATGAACTCTGAAGGCTGTGAGGGGTAGGTCTTGGCTAGGGAAATGGGATAAATAAATTAAAAATAAAATAAATTTTAAAAAAAGGAAAGAGGAGCTAACATTATGATAAAGTTGACTATCTTAGTCCATGTGAACTAAAGGGTATTATAGCAGCATAATAAGTTTCTTTACCTGCTAACTAAAGAAAGATGGTGCACCTCACTTCTGTTTGTGTCAGTCCAGTGTGTGGAAAGTTCTGCTTTGGGGAGGCTTCTATGGGTGGGGAAGAAGAAGGCATCTTGAAGCATTAAGAGGCTTTTATGAGGAACTAGAGTCTAATTGAATAGCTTTGAGAGAGACAGAGGAAAATGTTAAAGACATTCTGAAGAGAATGCCAGAGCCCTCCAAAGGGGCTTGTCTGTGGAGACTGAAACAAATACCCACATGTCCCTCCATCCTCTACTCAACTGCCAAACTGATCTTCTTAAAACTCAGGTCTAACTATGTCACCCTGCTATGTAATCAATTCCACAGGCTCCATTGTACTTCCAGGATCGAACATAATGTTCTCTGTTTGACTTTTAAAGCCTTCTATAGCCAGTATCCTTCCTACCTTTCCAGTTTTCTTCTTCCTTATACCCTACCAATTATCCTTCCTCCCACATCGATACTGACCTCCTTGCAGCTTCTCACATCTCCCAACTCTGGGGATTTTTGATGGCTGTCCCCATGCCTGGAACACTCTCATCATCTCTATCTCCTAGCTCCCCTGGCTCCCCTGATGCCTCAGCTAAAAACCCCACTTTCTACAAGAAGCCTTTCCCAGTCCTCCTTATTCTTAGTGTCTTTCCTCTGTTGATTATCTCCAATTTACCCTGTTTGCACATCATTGTTTGTGTATCATTTTGCCAATTATTCCATAAACTTCTCCACAGCAGGGACTGTCTTTGCATTTCTTTGTATTGTAAAAGCTTATCACAGTGCCTGGCATATGGTAGATGCTAGTTGAGCAATGTGATTAAAATGAATATATGTCAAAATTATTATAGTAGCACATTTCCCAAATGGCAAACTCTACTATTACTCAGAGAGGAGTTAGTTTTAAATACAAAATCATCAGGACTGGTAGAACCATAAGATAGCAATAGTCTAGAGTTAAAGGACCTGAGTTCAAATTTCACCTTTGACTCTTACTCTGTGTGAGACATTGGACAAATCACTTACATTCTCTGAATCTCCAAAAAGGGAAAAGGTGCTGAGTTTCCTTCTAGCTGAAGTGCTGGGATCTAAGCTGTATGTTTTATGTGGATCTTTCTAAACAATTCAGAGTATTAGGGCAATGAACTGTATGTTTTACATGGAGATGTAGATAATTCAATTTGTTCCAATAACCACAAAGATGACAGAAGTAGGGCTGGTGGGGTGACTAGAACTTGGTCAGGTATTGATGCCTAGGTCATCCACTGCATTCTGGGCCATCACCAGTCATATTGACTTTTGTCCTTCCCCTGGATGACTCAGGAAGAAAGAGTAAAGCTGACAATTTTGTACAAGTCTGCCTCATTTGAATCCAATTCATTTGTAAGGCAAAACATCATCTATGATATCACCAGTGGTCTTTGAAAACAAAGGGTGAATAACAACAAACAATAATAACAAGCCTGCACTGGGCACTTTATCCCTGGAGAACACTCCAGCTTTGCTATGAAAGTACTAAGGGTAATGTGCCTGGAGTTTACACTAGAGTGGTGCTGTCCTTGAGACACACAAACCAACCTCACAGTTCATCCCTTGACATTTCAGAGAGATGGGTGAGGCTCTCTGTTAGCACTCATTAAGAGAGGCACTTTTATCAGGGGTTTTACTTTGAAGCTAATTTCTAAATCAGAACCATGGGGTTATAAATATTTTATGCTAATGTAAGACTTACTTAATTGTACTGTAAAAATGTTTGAAAAGCAGAAACATAGGAAAGGAAAGGAATGCAGAGTGGAAGGCATGTTTGGAAATCTATGCATTACCAATTAATCATTAAGCACAATAAATACCATTGTTTTATTGCTAAAGGATAAAAAATCTCTTTTCACTTAGGTGCCAATCCTGGGAAGAAGATGGAATAGAAAATGTTATTTTATTTCCCCCATAATTTTGTTCAGAAAGCTTTTATAAGCCATAGTAATTAGACAAGTGCCCTCTTTCTAACACTGGTGATAAGGAAGCAGAGTGATCTAGGCAAGAGGACTGTCATAAAAAATGCTCAGAATTAGGAGATAGAGTGTAATATGTGAGTAAAGGCAGGGAGGCTAAAATCATTGAATCAAAGAGTATATGGGGGGGGGGCAGTTTGGTGAGTGGTAAGTTACAAAGTATATGAAAACTGGAAAGGTAGGAAGGGTATGAAGGCCTTAAAGGTCAAACAAAAGATTTTATATTTAATCCTGGAGGTAATATGAAGCCACTGAAGTTGATTAAATTGGGTGGGGCATGGTAGAAGGTAACATAGAGCTAAAAGAAACTCCAGATCATCTCTCATCCAACCTCCCCATTTCACAGACAAAGAAATAAGACCCAGAGAAGGGAGGGGATCTGGCTAAGGTCACGCAGACATCAGTGAAAAGAACTGGGATTCAAACCTAGGCCTTTTGGCTCTGAATCTAATGGGGTTTTTTTGTTTGTTTTGTTTTGTTTTTTTCCACTCTCTCTACCACTCTGCCTCTTCAGCTTAATCCCAGAGCTCTTTCTATTTTCAGGTGCAAACTTCTTCTCACCTATCTGTTTTATGAAAGCTAGCCCCTTCAAGCCAACATGAGCCTCTAACCCCTTCCCCTAACCACATAAGACCCAAAGAGAATTAATTGGAAGTAATCATGGTGCAATCTTCATAGTAAATACCATAAGCCAAACACAGCTAGAAGATGGTGTAAAATTAGTGAAAATGCAAATCAGCAAATTGTGATAAGAAATTTGTCTATAAAATAAGAAAGAAAATAAGTGACTGGCCCTGGTGTTTTGTTTTTAATCCAGATGTTTTGTGAGATAGTTGAATCCTGGTTGTGTTGGTGACAATCTTAGAGGGAAAGGGAATCTAACAATCATTTATTAAATGCCTACTATAGACTGGACTTACATTTGCTGTTCGCCAATCCTACAGCATCTTTCCCATTCTCCAGGAACTTTCAAAGATTATATTCATTGTCTCTTCAGGCTTATCTGACCATTCATTCAGTCCTCTATGTTGTTGTTTGTCTGGGCTGGTTAACTTCTATTCTTAGAAGAAAAATAGATGTTAACAAATACGTTTGTCTTTCCTTTCCCAGCCCAGAGATTATTCTACTTGGAAGGGAGGGGAGAACAAAACAAAATTCAGAGTGGAACACAAGTCTGCATCCTCTCCCTCGCCAATTGTCAAAAACCTATCTGCCTTTAAGCATTGGTCCTGTCCTCTCTTTAATTCTCTTTATTATTCCCCAATATATATCTTACCCACAGAAGATAAGGAGCCCATCAACTAATAGATCATATTATTAGTTTATAATCGACTTCAGTTACTTTTCCTTGTTTCTATACACATATTTAAAAAGAAACCTGTCATAGAGTATTTCCATATGTAACTACATTATTTTCTTTAAAAATAAATTCTACTTAAAAAAAATAATAAGCATTTATTTTCTTCTTTTTATCCTCCTCCCATTGAAGAAATAAACAAACTCTTGTAACAAGAATGCATAGTTAAACAAAACAAATTCCTATATTAAGCATGTCCAAAAATGTGATCCAGGCTGCATATTTAGATCATTGCTTCTCTGTCAGAAGTGGGGGGGGGGGATAGCATTTTTCATCATTGGTGCTCTGAAATCATGGTTGATCATTATTCTTCATCACTTCAGTGTTGTTCTGTTAAGGGGCAGCCCGGTGGTGCAGTGGGTAGAGAGCTGGACCTGAAGTCAGGAAGACTGGTTTTCTTGAATTCAAATCAGACTTCAAGATACCTATTAGCTGTATGACCCTGGGCAAGTCACTTAATCCTGGCTGCTTCGGTTCCTCATGTATAAAATGAGCTGGAGAAGGAAATGGCAAACCACTTCAGTGTCTTTGCCAAGAAAACTCCAAATAAGGTCATGAAGAGTTGGACGTGATTAAAATCTATTTTACAGAGTTTCTGTTCCCCTGGCAATTAACTGTTCCCTTGGTTCTGCATCAGTTCATACAAGCACTCCCAGGTTTCTTTGAAAGCATTCCCTTCATAGAGCATGATAGTATTATATTACATTCATAAACCATAGTTTGTTCAGCCATTCCCTGTTTCATGGGCACTCTCTTGGTTTCCTGTTCTTTGCTATCACAAAAAGAGCTGCTATAACTATTTTTGTTCAAATGGGACCTTTTCTCCTTTCTTTGATCTCTTTGGAGTATAGGCCTAGTTGAACCACACCGTTTTCTCTCAAGACTACTTTGACTTCTTCTCCTCAATGGAATAATTTCTAGCTGTGCTTTTGGAATTTTGTTCTTCAAAGCTTTTTATCCCTCATGGGCTGGCTGACCTTGTAAAACATCAGAACATTGGATTCTACCTATCCCTTCTCTGAACCAAATCTAATAAGCCTTCCCCAAATATAAGGTACATGTCAGTTTATGCCCAGATTTATTCCTTTTCTCTTTTGAACTTTATGATAGAATGGCAATGTACCTCTCAAGGATCCTGTTTTTTTTTTCTATTTCAGCAGCCAAATTGTTCTTGTTATTCAAAATAATAGATTTTTTTGTCACTTACTTCCTCTACTTACTAAGGGATGAAATTATTATTACCACAAGACACAAACTTACCAGGAATTCTTCCTTTTGAAGGAAGAAAATTTACAGATGTCCAGATAATTGAAGTCTCTCATAATTAAAGTCTAATGTATCTCTGCTAAATTCGTGATGTCTTTCCCAACTTTCTCACCTTAGTCTTCCCTTACAATACTTCTTAGTGGTATGTTGTATCCCAATAATAATACTGCTTTTCTTTTCCCTTCATTGATTCTCATTCTAATTCTCTCCACAATGCTTATCTTTTCTAATGAATATATATATATATATATATATACACATATGTATGTTCTAAATAGATAATAATACTTTATGACTCTGTTGTTTTTTGTTCCTCTTAAATAACATTTAAATTTCAAGGGCTAAATTCCAGTCACATAAATCCAATTCTACCTGGTCTCAGAGATATATCTGAAGTCATATTATTCCCATCCTCCCATATTAATCTGTAATCTCCTTGATTTAAGGCATAACGTTTTGTTTTAATATTGTATATAGCTAAAATATATTGCATGGTATAGTGTATAGATAGATACTCTATTCAGTCTTGAAGCCAGGAAGAATTGTGTTCAAGTATTTCCCCTAATCTATAAGGACTTGTTACCCTGGGCTCCTAGGGCAAGCATTTGATCACAATTCAGGTACTCTGCAACCTCCTAAACTCCATGGCATTTGACTTGCTCCAACCCATGTTCCTTCCGTCTTCTACACTCTCTCCAGCTGTATATTGTAAGAAGCCTTGGGACTTCTACTACCACACCTCTACTCCTAGGCTGAACATCCATGATCAATGATAACCCACCTGAATTTATTTTTCAAAGATTCATGTGTCCCACCCTATAATAACTTCCCTGTGTTAATGATTCTGAATCCCTGCTTTCTATTTTTCAAACCTCGCTTTTGACCTATCCACTAACTGCTCCCTTATTTCTGTCTCCTTTGACTCGACCCCAATACTGCTCTACTCTAAAGCTACCAGCCACGGCACCATAATCTCTGGCCTGCCTGCTCCAGAGACATCAATCTAACTTTTAGCTTAAACCTTTTCCTTTCTTATTCTTTCCATCATTTTTTTTGCATCCATACACTTGAATCACTTCTAATAACAGAGTTTCCCTGGCCATCCTCCCAGCACTATTTGCACTTTTACTCCAACTCATTGGTCATGGTGAGGGAGTTGGAATAATATTTGTTTCTCATTGCCATTCCCATGCTCCTTCTTTACCACCATCACTTACTCACCTTTTTTGCCTTTTTTTTTGCTTTTTTTTTTTTTTTTTTTTTTTTTGCTTTTTGGAGGGCAATTGGGTTTAAGTAACTTGCCCAAGGTCACACAGCTAGGTTTTTGTTTGTGTGTGCATTAAGTGTCTGAGGCCGGCTCCGAACTCAGGTCCTTCTGACTACAGGGCCAATGCTCTACTCACTGCGCCACCTAGTTGCCCCTCACCTTTTTTTTCTTTTGAGAATCAAAATACAGTCCATATCTATCTATCTATCTATCTATCTATCTATCTATCTATCTATCTATATCACCCAATCAAGATTCTAGTGGTTGTCAAATACCAATCTCTAAGAAATGCTCTCCTTACTTACTAAATTTGGTGCCAGATCCCTAGTCTTTCTTCCCCAACTCCTGCTTTTGAATTAAAGAACTTTACCATATACATTGGGTACTCTCTAAAACAACTTAACCTTCCAATTCCTCAACTTGCTCATTTCCCATGGCCTACTCTTCCACCCTACCTCAGTTATACCCAGAGACAATAATACCCTTAATCTTTCCATTACCCATAAGTGACTATGTTCATGGATTATGAAACCCCATTATCTTATCACAGCTTGTTTTCATTTAAACTTTCCCTATTTTGCAACACAACAATCTGTTTTTCATCCTCAGTAGGACTTCTAATCCATTGGTTCCTCAGTTTGCTCCCAAGATATCATCCCTGCATTAGATAATTCTCCTCTCTGCCACACCTTGACCCCTTAGTCAACCAGTTTAATTCTACATTGTCCTCTTCTATCAAGTGCTTTGCCACTTTCTCCTATCAAAGACCTTACCCTGTGAGTCTGAAGCTCTACACTACTTTCACAACCTTCTTATGTGGCCTTTGCTCCTACTCAAATTGATGGACAAAGCTGTAGAAAATCACAAAATTGTGCTGACTGGTTCTAAAGGAAAATTATTTTATGTCATATGAACTAGGTCCTCATTAAAGAAGACATGTCTCTAATTAACTCACTATGCGACTCACCACATAGACTTTTCCAAATCTTTTCATCCCTCCTTAAACCTGTCATGGTTTCCTGACTTCCTCACATAGCTGAGAAGTTTGCATCAATATTTTGTGAAAAAAAAATTAAGGCAATTCACTGAGAGCTTTCTCTTCTCCCCTCCTCCTCATCTCTCTTCATTGAAATGCATTTCCTCACTACTTCCTTTGTACCCCTGCCTCACACGAAGAGGTTGGCCCTCCTTGCCAAGTAAAATCCTTCTACATGCACATGTGATCATATTCCAACCTGTCATCTTCAGCAGATTGACCATCTCTATCTTCAATTTCACTTACTTTTTTTTTATTTCTCCATGTCTGTCTACTGCATCCCTGCTGTCTACAAACACACCCATGTTTCCTTTATCCTCAAAAAGCCCTCACTTGATCAAGCCATCCCTGTTAGCTATTATCCCATATCTCTCCTCCCTTTTGTGGTTAAACTCCTCAAAGCAGGCTGTTTATAATCAATGCTTCTACTTTCTTTCCTCTTACTTCCTTCTTAATCTTCTGCAGTCTGCCTTTCACCCTCATTATTCAATGGAAACTGCTCTCTCCAAAGTTTCTCTTCATGGGTAAATCTAATCACCTTAATTTTATTTTGCTTAGTGATCTTGCTAACTCCCATGGAATCAACTATCCTTTCTAGAAAGACAATTTTCAGATTCATTTGTCCAACCCTAACCGTCTCATATCTCTGATTGCCCATCAGATATTTTGAACTGAATGTTTTATAAACATGTTAATGTCAAAATGCCTCAAACTGAAATAATTATCTTTCTCCCCTAAACCTTCTCTTTTTCCTAACTTATCTTAATTCGGAGAGTTCTGTCATCTTCCCAGCCTTTCAGGCTCCCAACCTAGAAATCATTGTTGGATGATACCTTCACTGTCTTACCTCCCACCCCATCTAATCACTGGTGTTGCTTCCTCAACATCAACAAGCCCACTTACCTCCTTTGAAACTGCCACCACTCTCATGCACACCCTCATCATTTCTTGCCTGAATTATTGCAATAGCCAACGCTTTGGTCTGCCTACCATAAGTCTCTTCCCATTCTAGTCCACCCTCCTCTCAGCTGTCATACTGATTTTTCTTAAGCATAAGACTATCTACTCCTTTGTTCAGTCAACTCCAGTGACTCATGATTGCTTCCAAGATCAAACATTAAATAATATGTTTGACTTTTAAAGCCCTTCTTAACCTAGTGTCTTTCTTCCTTTCCTGTCTTCATACACCTTATCCTCTGCCCACATACTCTGTGATCCAGGGAAACTGGCCTTCTTGTTATTCCTAACACAAGACACTCCATCTCCTGACTCCAGGTGTTTTTGATAGCTGCCTCCCATTCCTAGAACTCTCTCCTTCATTATCTTTGCCACTTACTTTCTCTGGGTTCCTTTAAGTCTCAGCTAAAGTCTTACCTTCCATAAAAAGCCTTTTTTGATCCCCCTTGATATTATTATCTTTCCCCTATTGATTATCTCCGATTTGTTCTTTATGTAATGTGTACATATGTATTTGCATGTCTCACCAATGGACTTCAAGCTTCTTGAGAACAGGGACTGCCTATCATCTTTCTTTATATCCCCAGCACTTAGTACGGTGTCTGGTACATAGTAGGCAATTAATAAATGCTAGTCGACAAGATAATGTTATATACAGTAGCATAAATAGTGTTTGAAGAACAACTGTGAATAATTACAACATTTTGTATATTGTAAATACTCAAATCAACTACAAAGTAACTATGAAGGAAGATGCTCTTTACCTCCAGAGGAAGAACTGATAAATAGAACTATGCACAGTATAGATTTAAACACAAACACACACACACACACACACACACACACACACACATCTACCTATCTATCTATCTATCTATCTATCTATCTATCTATCTATCTATCTATCTCTGCCAGATGATGGCCTTCTCTAGTGGGGAAAGGGGAGACAGTTTGGAACTTAAAAGGTGAAAATTAATTAAAATGTTTAAAATGCTAGTTTACTGACCAACAAGCTCTCAATAGTCTAGGAAAAACTATGGTATAAGTTATAGATGAATTTCCTATGCCAGTAAAACCACAGATCTAGTCCTTGTCCCTTTGCTTCTTTGTTATTTATGATCCAGTCATCAAGCTAGGCCATTTTGGCATCCACCTAATTCTCTACATCACTTACTACCCCTCTATCATGCATACATTAATTGGCAATTTTTTTTCTTCTAGGCATGGTAATCAACTCAACAATGTCATTGCTTTTGGAAAGGGTATGGATATTGACTGCCCTATGTAGCAACTCAGCAACTCAGTGACTTACCAGAACAAACCTTTCTATGTTATCACTCCTCTGCAGATTTGATTTTCCCCTATTGCAATGTAAGTTCCTTGAGAGGAGGTACTCTCCTCTATTTGTTAGCATAGTTACCAGCACATTAAAAATACCTAATGACTGGGGAGCCAAGATGGCAGAGTAAAAGCAGAAACTTGCTTCAGCTCCTGCTCCAACCACCTCCAATAAGCCGGCTGGAGGGACCCCAGAACACCAGAAGCTATGGTGATTCCAGAATTATCAACACATAGATGCCTAGGACAAAGTGAGAGGTTAGTGCCCTATGGACTTTGGGACCAGTATTTGGGTGTGTGTCCAGCTTGCCAGAGTGTGTGGGGGCTTCTGGGAGGGCACCCAACTAGTACCTCTGGAAGTTGTGAAGACCCCAACATACTAAATGGGATATCTCACCCTGTAGGACAGTGGGGGTGAGGGGGATGAGAGGGGGAATGATGGAAGGGAGGGCATGCTGGGGGAGGGGAGGTTGGAGGCACCCACTTTTGAAGGTGGACAGGATCAAGGTAGGGAATGGACGGGGTGGGGAGTGGGATGGGTGGGAGGGAAATATAGCCAGTCTTTTACAATATATCTACTATGGTAATGTTTTACATGGCTATACATGTACAACATATACTGAACTGCTTATCTTCCCAGTGGGAGTGGGTGACAAGGGAGGAAGGGAATGGATCTGGAATTCAAAGTTTTAAATTTAAATGTTTATATATATATATATACTATTAATAATACTATTTTGCATGTAATTGGGAGATAAGATATGTAGACATTGGGGCACAGAGATTCACCTTGCCCTAATGGCAAAGTCGAAGGGGGTATGGGAGAAGAGATAAGAGAGAGCAGATTGGATAAGGGAATATCCTGTAAGGCTGCTATTCTGGGGTGATGGGTAGGGGGAAAATGGGGGAAAATGTAACTCAAAATCTGGTGGAAATAAATGATGTAAACCAGAAAAAAAATAAATTTAATTTAAAAAATAAATAAAATAATAAAAAAAGAAAAAAGAAATTCTCAAGGAAAATTGCCCTGATACTCTAGAACCAGAGGGCAAAATAGACATTGAAAGAATTCATCAATCACCTCTTGAAAAAAATCCCAAAAATAAAACTTCTAGGAATATTATAGAAAAATTCCAGAGTTCCCAAGTCAGGGAGAAAATATTACAGACAGTCAGGAAGAAAGAATTTGAGTATTGTGGAAAAAACAATCAGGATAACACAAAATCTAGCAGCTTCTACCTTAAGGGATCAAAGGGCTTGGAATATGATATTCCGGAGGTCAAAGGAGCTAGGATTAAAACCAAGAATCACCTACACGGCAAAACTGAGTATCATGTTTCAGGGGAAAATATGGTTATTCAGTGCAATACAGGACTTTCAAGCATTCTTGATAAAAAAACCAGAGCTGAAGAGAAAATTTGACTTTCAAATACATGAAGCAAGAGAAGCATGAGAAAGTAAACAGGAAAAAGAAATCATAAGGAACTTATTAAAGTTGAACTATTCATATTCCTATAGGGAAAAAATGAAAATTGTAAAAAAAACTATCTATCTATCTATCTATCTATATATACACGTATCACACCAGAGTGGGAGCTGAGCACATACATATACATATATATGTATGTATATGTGTATATATATGTATGTATGTATATGTATGTGTATACGTATGTATACATATATGTGTATGTATAGGAGGGTGTGTGTGTGTGTGTATATATATATGTGTGTATATATATATATATATATATATATATATATGAGTGTGTGTATGTGTGTACATGCATACATAGACAGAGGGCACAGGATGAGTTGAATATGAAGAGATGATATCTAAAAAATAAAATTAAGAGGCAAGAGAGGAATATATTGGGAGAAGGAGAAAGGGAGAGATAGAATAGGGTAAATTATCTTATATAAAAGAGAAAACTGTTACAATGGAGGGGAAGAGCAGGAAGGTGAAAGGTCAACCTTACTCTCATTGGATTTGGCTTAAGGAGGGAATAACATACACATTTAATTGGGTCTTGCCCTATAGGAAAGTAGTGGGGAAGGGGATAAGAGGAGGAGATGATAGGAGGGAGGGCAGATTGGGGGAGAGGGTAGTTAAAAGAAAACACTTTTGAAAAGGGACAGGGTCAAAGAAAAAAATAGAATAATTTGGGGCAGAGTAGCATGGAGGGAAATATAGTGTTTCACAATATAAGTACTATGGAAATATTTTGTGTAACTACACATGTATAACCTATATTGAATTGCTTATCTTCTTAGTGGGGGGTGGGTGAGGAGGGAAGAAGGGAAAGAATCTGGAAATCAAAGTTTAAAAAACAATTGTTAAAAAATGTGGGGATTTTTTATATGTAACTGGGAAATAAGGCACTGGGTATAGAAATCCATCTTGTCCTTCTAGAAAGTTGGGGGGGAGGTGTGGGGGAGGATATAAGAGAAACCAGTCTGGGGAAAGGGGTATTCAGTAGGCTCACTGTATTGGGGTAGGTTAGGGGAAAGATGGGGAGAAAATTTGAAAGATAAAATCTTGTGGAAATGAATGTTGAAAACTAAAAATAAATAATATATACAAGTCAAAAAATACCAAATGCATTGCAATTTAGTCATTCATTCACTGACTTATTTATAAAGTAGGTTCTTATATGTTTCAATGAATTAAATGTGTGAATCAGTGAATAAGTGGATTTGTGAGCTATATTTTCTCAGGTTTTTAATTATATTAGATCTTATTTTGGAGGACATAATTTTACATACACTAGAACCAATGGCATGCAATAATGAATTATAAGAGGCAATGTGGTACAGTGGAAAGACTTCTTGACTTTGACAGAACACAAATTCTGTTACTACTAACCATGCCACTACTTACTGTGTGACCTTTGACATGTTATTTAAGCACTTCAAGCTTTAGGTTCATCAATGTAACATATGAAAATATATTCAATATTTGGTCCATTGAAGTTCTGTTTGGATCAATTTAAATAATGTATATGAAATGATTCATAGATGTATAATACTATGAATATGTGAAATTTTTTGTTCTGAGAGCTATGAAAGTCAAAGACATCACCAATTTAGAATATAAACGTATATAAAGGATCTTAGGGAGGAGGATGGTAGAAGATTATAAAGAGTAAGATCTCTTAAAACAATGAGAATCAGGGAAAGAATATAAACATGTTTACAGAAAGCTTAGCAACAGACCCAATTAATTCAGCTCATCCTAAGTGCATTTAAGTATGAAACTGGAAGTAAGATAACAAACAGACCCAACATATGGAAAAGATCTGTCAAGATTACTAGAAAAAACTATTATCCACATCACTGATAATTGAGCCACTGCATTGGAAATCTAACATCCCAATCCCAGATGTGCTGCATGAGGAAGTAGAAATGGCACTAAAGGAAAAAAAAAAGTGTAGGAGAGTAGTGGAACTAGACCAAGGATAGGCAGAAGAAGTTTGGCTGTGGCTAAACAACTTTAAAGGCAATAAGGAATGAATTCTTAAAATATTTTTAGAGGCGGAGCCAAGATGGCGGAGTAGAAACAGCTCGTCCAAGCCTCTCTGCCCCCAGATTCTCCACAAACTATATAAAAAAGGACTCTGAAAATCTTCTGGAGCCCCAGCACCCACAGAACGACACAGAGAAGCTAACCTCCCGCTGAGGACAGCCCAGCACCCTGCAGGAAGGACCAGCGCAGTGGTCTGGGAGCCGGCAGCGCGCAGAGCGCAGGAGCCGAGCCGAGCCCAGGTCCACGTGAGCCGAGGTTTTAGCCCCAGGGCGGCAGGGCCAGCAGCCGGCTGGAGGAACCCCAGAACACCAGGAACTGTGGAGACGCCAGAATTATCAACATAGACTTGCCTAGGACAAAGTAAGAGGTTAGTGTCCTATGGACTTTGGGACCTGTATTTGGGGAATGCGTCAGCTCCCTCCCCTGGGGGCTAGAAGCTGCTGAGGAGACACGCCACTGTGTAGTTTTCAGAGGCATTTCCGGCTCCCAGCCTACAAATCGTGGGGAGATCCAGCGATCAGTCTTGGGGGGTAATCGCTCTTGCTTTAACCTCCCTGGATCTGGATTGTGATCTAGGGTGGAAGTTGTGGGTGGGTTTATAGCTTGCCAGAAACGGAAGTTGCCCCCCACACGTTCGGGACGAAAATTCCTCTATCTGGCCTTAAAGCCATAGTGTGGCAACAAGCCCAAAAGTCAAGCAATTAAGTGGCAACATGCCAAGGCAAAGGAAACAGAAAAATGCAACCCTAGACTCCTATTTTGGGGGCATAGAGCGGGAAAAGGACTGTGAGGTCAGAAGTCCTGCTCCAAAAGCCCCAGGGGAAAACATGAGCGGGTTGCAGGCCATAGAGGACCTTAAGAAGGACTTTAAAAATCAAATAAGAGAAGTGGAGGAAAAATTGGAAAGAGAAATGAGAAGGATGCAGGAAAAGTATGAAATGAGGGTCAACAGCCTGACTGAGGAAAACAACACCTTAAAAAATAGACTAACTCAAATGGCTAAGGAGGCCCAAAAGGGCAATGAGGAGAAGAATGCCTTAAAAAGTCGAATTTGCCAGATGGAAAAAGAATCTCAAAAGTTCACTGAGGAGATTCATTCCTTCAAGTTAGACTGGAGCAAATGGAAGCTAGTGACTTTATGAAATCAAGATGCTGTTAAGCAGATCCAAACAAACGAAAGATTAGAAGGCAATGTGAAATATCTCATGGGAAAAACCACTGACCTGGAAAATAGATCCAGGAGAGACAATTTAAAAATTATTGGACTACCTGAAAGCCATGATCAAGGAAAGAACCTAGAAATCACCCTTCAAGAAATTCTCAAGGAAAACTGCCCTGATGTTTTAGATCCAGAGGGCAAAATAGAGGTTGAAAGAATCCACCGATCACCTCCTGAAAAAGATCCCAAAAAGAAAACTCCCAGAAATATTATAGCCAGGTTCCAGAATCCCCAGATCAAGGAGAAAATACTACAAGCAGCCAGGAAGAAACAATTTCAATATTGTGGAAACACAATCAGAATAGCCCAGGACCTGGCAGCTTCTACACTGAGGGATAGAAGGGCATGGAATATGATATTCCAGAGGGCAAAAGACCTGGGAATGAACCCAAGGGTCACCTACCCAGCAAAACTGAGTATTTTGTTTCAGGGGAAAATATGGTCATTCAGTGGAATAGAGGACTTTCAAGCATTCTTGAGGAAAAAACCAGAGTTGAATAGAAAATTTGACATCCAGACGCAAGAAGCAAGAGATGCCTGAGAAGGTAATCAGGGAAAAGAAATCAAAAGGAACTTATCAAAGTTGAACTATTTACATTCCTATATGGAAAAGCAATATCTGTGACTGATGATATCTTTCCCACTATGAAAATAATGGAAGAAGGGGGTGTGGTCATATGAATACATATGTGAATGTGTGTGTATATGGTTACAGTTATATATGGATAGAGGGCATAGGTTGATTTTGTTGGGAAGGGAGAGTACTCAAGGGATGAAATTATGAGGTGAGAGAGGAAAGTGGCAAGAGGAGATGGGGAGAGACATGGTAGGGTAAACTATCTCATGTAGGGGAAGTGGGTGCAAAGGAGGGGAGAATAAGGAAGGCTAAAAAGGCAAAACCACATTCACATTGAATTTGGTTCAGGGAGAAAATGACATACATACTAAATGGGATATCTCAACCTGCAGCAGGATAGGGGGAAGGGGGATGAGAGGAGGGATGATGGATGGGAGGGCATCCTTGGGGGGAGGGGAGGTTGGAAGTACCCACTATAGAAGAGGGACAGGATCATGTAGGGAATGGACCAGGTGGGGGGTGGGATGAGTGGGAGGGAATTATAAGCAGCCTTGAACAATATATCTACTATGATAATGTTTTGCATAGCTAGACATGTACAACATATACTGAATTACTTATATCCCAAGAAGGAATGGGTGACAAGGGAGGAAGGAAATGGATCTGAAATTCGAGGTCGTAACATTAAATGTTTCAAATATATATATAAATACTATTATTAATACTCTTTTGCCTATAATTGGGAGATAAGATGTGCAGGCATTGGGACACAAAGATTCATCTTCCTCTAATGGAAAAGTCGATGGGGGTATGGGAGAAGGTATGGGAGAGAGCAGATTGGAGGAAGCGATATCTTGTGGGACTGCTATTCTGGGAGGTTGGGTAGGGGAATAATGGGGGGAAAATGATTGTAACTCAAAATCTGGCGGAAATGAATGATGTAAAACAGAAGTTAATAAAGTATTTGTTTAAAGAAAAAAAAAATATTTTTAAAAGCAGGTACTGAATTCTTGGGGGGAAATTACAGCCATATTAATAAAAAGAGTGAGAAAATATTAATATAGTAATCATTGACCCATATATTGAATCTCCCATATCTGCAGAATTATTATATTCTACTTATTCCCAGATCTACAGAATTATTAAAAGAATAATCTATAGAGAACTTCTGGCAACTTGCAGGATTGAGCAATTGGTGAAAGTCCATATCTTCTTCATCATTTTAAGGAAACTAGAAAGGTGCCAAGTACATTAAAAGAACAACAGAGGAACCTGAAAGAAAATACATCTAGAAAGCCCATTAAAAAGACTGAGGAAATGATCAGCAAAGAACAATTCCTAATATAACACATAAATACTATCAGATAAGCTTATGTTAGGAAAAATTTCAAGAAGATGACATTTTTTACAATAGCTTCAAAAACACAGTAAATAGAATAGAATGGCTATTAGAACCCTCAGAATG
This sequence comes from Gymnobelideus leadbeateri, assembly GCA_011680675.1. NCBI lineage: Eukaryota > Metazoa > Chordata > Mammalia > Diprotodontia > Petauridae > Gymnobelideus > Gymnobelideus leadbeateri. The sequence goes on along the minus strand of WOXC01006908.1, from coordinate 219,503 downwards.
TTTAGAAATCCTTATAAGAAACTAAGGGAATAGGGGCGGAGCCAAGATGGCGGAGTAGAAACAGCTCATCCAAGCCTCTCTGCGCCCAGATTCTCCACAAACTATGTAAAAAAGGACTCTGAAAATCTTCTGGAGCCCCAGCACCCACAGAACGACACTGAGAAGCTAACCTCCCGCTGAGGACAGCCCAGCACCCTGCAGGAAGGACCAGCGCAGTGGTCTGGGAGCCGGCAGCGCGCAGAGCGCAGGAGCCGAGCCGAGCCCAGGTCCACGTGAGCCGAGGTTTTAGCCCCAGGGCGGCAGGGCCAGCAGCCGGCTGGAGGAACCCCAGAACACCAGGAACTGTGGCGACCCCAGAATTATCAACATAGACTTGCCTAGGACAAAGTAAGAGGTTAGTGTCCTATGGACTTTGGGACCTGTATTTGGGGAATGCGTCAGCTCCCTCCCCTGGGGGCTAGAAGCCACTGAGGAGACACGCCATTGTGTAGTTTTCATAGGCATTTCCGGCTCCCAGCCTACAAATCGTGGGGAGATCCAGCGATCAGTCTTGGGGGGTAATCGCTCTTGCTTTAACCTCCCTGGATCTGGATTGTGATCTAGGGTGGAAGTTGTGGGTGGGTTTACAGCTTGCCAGAAACGGAAGTTGCCCCCCACACGTTCGGGACGAAAATTCCTCTAGCTGGCCTTAAAGCCATAGTGTGGCAACAAGCCCAAAAGTCAAGCAATTAAGTGGCAACATGCCAAGGCAAAGGAAACAGAAAAATGCAACCCTAGACTCCTATTTTGGGGGCATAGAGCAGGAAAAGGACTGTGAGTTCAGAAGTCCTGCTCCAAAAGCCCCAGGGGAAAACATGAGTGGGTTGCAGGCCATAGAGGACCTTAAGAAGGACTTTAAAAATCAAATAAGAGAAGTGGAGGAAAAATTGGAAAGAGAAATGAGAAGGATGCAGGAAAAGTATGAAATGAGAGTCAACAGCCTGACTGAGGAAAACAACACCTTAAAAAATAGACTAACTCAAATGGCAAAGGAGGCCCAAAAGGACAATGAGGAGAAGAATGCCTTAAAAAGTCGAATTTGCCAGATGGAAAAAGAATCTCAAAGTTCACTGAGGAGATTCATTCCTTCAGAGTTAGACTGGAGCAAATGGAAGCTAATGACTTTATGAGAAATCAAGATGCTATTAAGCAGATCCAAACAAATGAAAGATTAGAAGGCAATGTGAAATATCTCATGGGAAAAACCACTGACCTGGAAAATAGATCCAGGAGAGACAATTTAAAAATTATTGGACTACCTGAAAGCCATGATCAAAGAAAGAACCTAGAAATCACCCTTCAAGAAATTCTCAAGGAAAACTGCCCTGATGTTTTAGATCCAGAGGGCAAAATAGAGGTTGAAAGAATCCACCGATCACCTCCTGAAAAAGATCCCAAAAGAAAACTCCCAGGAATATTATAGCCAGGTTCCAGAATCCCCAGATCAAGGAGAAAATACTACAAGCAGCCAGGAAGAAACAATTTCAATATTGTGGAAACACAATCAGAATAGCACAGGACCTGGCAGCTTCTACATTGAGGGATAGAAGGGCATGGAATATGATACTCCAGAGGGCAAAAGAGCTGGGAATGAACCCAAGGGTCACCTACCCAGCAAAACTGAGTATTTTGTTTCAGGGGAAAATATGGTCATTCAGTGGAATAGAGGACTTTCAAGCATTCTTGAGGAAAAAACCAGAGTTGAATAGAAAATTTGACATCCAGACACAAGAAGCAAGAGATGCCTGAGAAGGTAATCAGGGAAAAGAAATCAAAAGGAACTTATCAAAGTTGAACTATTTACATTCCTATATGGAAAGCAATAACTGTGACTGATGATATCTTTCTCACTATGAAAATAATGGAAGAAGGGGGTGTGGTCATATGAATACATATGTGAATGTGTGTGTATATGGTTACAATTATATATGGATAGAGGGCATAAGTTGAATTTGTTGGGAAGGGAGAATACTCAAGGGATGAAATTATGAGGTGAGAGAGGAAAGTGGCAAGAGGAGATGGGGAGAGACATGGTAGGGTAAACTATCTCATGTAGGGAAGTGGGTGCAAAGGAGGGGGAGAATAAGGAAGGCTAAAAAGGCAAAACCACATTCACATTGAATTTGGTTCAGGGAGAAAATGACATACATACTAAATGGGACATCTCAACCTGCAGCAGGATAGGGGGAAAGGGGATGAGAGGAGGGATGATGGATGGGAGGGCATCCTTGGGGTGAGGGGAGGTTGGAAGTACCCACTATAGAAGAGGGACAGGATCATGTAGGGAATGGACCAGGTGGGGGGTGGGATGAGTGGGAGGGAATTATAAGCAGCCTTGTACAATATATCTACTATGATAATGTTTTGCATAGCTAGACATGTACAACATATACTGAATTACTTATCTCCCAAGAAGGAATGGGTGACAAGGGAGGAAGGAAATGGATCTGAAATTTAAGGTCGTAACATTAAATGTTTCAAATATATATATAAATACTATTATTAATACTCTTTTGCCTATAATTGGGAGATAAGATGTGCAGGCATTGGGACACAAAAATTCATCTTCCTCTAATGGAAAAGTCGATGGGGGTATGGGAGAAGGTATGGGAGAGAGCAGATTGGAGGAAGCGATATCTTGTGGGACTGCCATCTCAACCTGCAGCAGGATAGGGGGAAGGGGGATGAGAGGAGGGATGATGGCAGGAGGGCATCCTTGGGGTGAGGGAAGGGTTGAAGTACCCACTATAGAAGAGGGACAGGATCATGTAGGGAATGGACCAGGTGGGGGTGGGATGAGTGGGAGGGAATTATAAGCAGCCTTGCAACAAGGTATTTACTATGATAATGTTTTATAGCTAGACATGTACAACATATACTGAATTACTTATATCCTAAGAAGGAATGGGTGACAAGGGAGGAGAAAATGGATCTGAGAATTTAAGGAGTCGGAACATTAAATGTTTCAAGAGATAAATACTATTATTAATACTCTTTTGCCTATAATTGGGAAATAAGATGTGCAGGCATTGGGACACAAAGATTCATCTTCCTCTAATGGAAAAGTCGATGGGGGTATGGGAGAAGGTATGGGAGAGAGCAGATTGGAGGAAGCGATATCTTGTGGGACTGCTATTCTGGGAGGTTGGGCAGGGGAATAATGGGGGGAAAATGATTGTAACTCAAAATCTTGCGGAAATGAATGATGTAAAACATAAGTTAATAAAGTATTTGTTAAAAAAAAAAAAGAAAAAAATAAAGAGGGCTAATAGATAAATAAAAAAAAAAAAAAAGAAACTAAGGGAATAAATTAGATTAGCATTCTTTGTGGACTAAAAAGGAAATTTTATAGCTTAGAACCAAAAACAAAATGTCTTAATGCAGTGGTGTAGGCCCTAAAATGAAATGAAGACTATTTGAAAATATAATGATATAGCATGGATTATTAGAGCAGTGTCAAAAGAGAAAAATTAGAAGAACGTACAAAATCCCTCTAATCAAAAACAATATCTCTGAAAGATGAATTAGAATAATCTAAAAATGATGTCTATCAGGAAAAAAATACTTAATGAAACAAAAGCCCTGAATGCCATATTTCAGGAGATGACAAAAGACAATTGTCCTGAAGCATTAGAACCAGAGGGTAAAGAGCAGATTCCTAAAGATCCATAGAATGGTACTGGGAGGAACCTGAGATTTACTCATGCATATATGTAGTTGACAAGTTCCAGGCTTCCCAAGAGAAAAAGAAAATATTACATGTAAGGAAGAAGAGAAGATCACATACAAGAACAAACACACAATCAAACAAAAAACTTTAGGCAAAGTCATGGAAGAATCTTACCAGACATGAAAAGAGAAAGGAAAGATTGAAAGAAAATCAACAAACAAACAATACTATGTGACATAATGAAAAGAAAAAGAAAATAGCTTGCATGTGACCTAAACATTTGAACAAAATCCTTCAGCACAAAAATTGACTTTTTATAGGATTGAAACCTTTTAAATCATTTTTTTCTTAAATGGTATTTTCCCCAGTTACATATAAAGAAAACTTTTAGCATTCATTTTTACAAAATTGTGAGTTCCATATTTTTCTCCCTTCTACCTTTCCTTCCCTCCCCTCCTCCCTTTCCCTTTTCTGAAAATGATAGTCAGTTTGATATAGTTTATACATGGGCTATAATGTAAAAATATTTCCATATTAGTCACAGTTGTGATAGAAGAAAATCAGAAAGAAAAAAAACACAAGAAAGAATAAAGTAAGTTTAAAAAAATGCTTCAATCTGCATTCAGGTCCATCAGTTCTTTATCTGGATATGGATAGCACTTTTTCTTCAAAAGTCCTTTGTATTTGTCTTGAATCATTGTGTTCCTGAGAAAAGCCCAGTCATTCATAGCTGATCATTCCACAATGTTGCTGATACTGTGTATAATGTTTTCCCAGTTCTGCTCATTTAGCTTTGCATCAGCTTGTACAAGTGTTTCTAGGTTTTTTTTTCTGAAATCTGCCTGTTTATCATTTATTATTGTACAATAGTATTCCATTATATTCATATGCCACAGCTTGTTCAGTCATTCCCCAACTGATGAGCATCCCCTCAATTTCCAACATTTTTGACACTATGAATGGGGCTGGTATAAATATTTTTTCATATGTAGGTCCTTTTCTCTTTTGTATGATATCTTTTGGATGTAGACCCAGTAGTGGTATTGCTGGATCAAATCTGTTGCCCTTTAGGCATAGTTCCATATTGCTCTCCATAATGGTTTAACCAGTTCACAATTCCACCAGCACTACATTAACATTTTTCTTTTTTGTCATATTAGCCAATGTTATAGGTATGAGGTGGTACCTCAGAGTTGTTTTAATTTACATTTCTCTAATCAGAAGTGACTTAGAGTACTTCTTCATCTGTATATAGATAACTTTGATTTCTTCATCTGAAAACTGCCTGTTCATATCCTTTGTCCATTTATCATTTGGGAATGGCTTGTATTCAGCTCTCTATATATTTGAGAAATGAGGCACTTTCTATAAAGATTGTTTCCCAGCTTTCTGCTTTCCTTCTAACATTGGTTGAGTTAGTTTTGTTTGTACAGAAACTTTTTAATTTAGGTAGGCAGAGCCAAGATGGTGGTATAGAAGCAGGAAAACTCCATGTGTTCCCCCCACAACTACCTCAAATACCTATAAAATGACTCTAAACAATTATTAGGGCTACAGAACCCACAAAGTGACAGAGCAAAACAAATCTCTCACTGAAGGCAGCCTGGTGGGCCGGCAGAAAGGGTCCATTGCAGCTCACTGGGAGGAGGGCCCAGCCCCAGTGAGCCCACAGTTTTAGCCCCAGGGCAGCCATAACCAGCCATGCCTAGAGGGATTTGGGGAGAGTGGATCACCAGGAGCTGTGGCAGTTTCCAGAATTATCAAGCCATAAATTCCAAAGACAAAGTGAGAGGTCAGTGTGGACTTTGTGGGAAACAGGGGTAGGGAAGGGGTTCCAGGAGTGTGGTCTGGCTTCTGCCCCTGGAAGAAGAAGTGGCTGAGGCATGCTGGCTGCCGTGTGGTTGCTTTAGAGCTCCTGGACTGCAGATTTTAAAGGGACCAAGCAACCATTCCATGGGATAATCCCTTTTGTTTTAACCTGCTTGGATCTGGATGGCTATCTAGGGTGGAGGTCCTGGGGTATATCACCAGGTGCCAGAGCTGGTAGAGGCTTTAGAGAAGGCACTGAACTAATAGCTCTGGCAGTTGCAAAACCCCTGTGATTTGGGACAAAGCTATCCTCTGTGGAAGCAAGTTATGAAAAGACTTAGAGAATAAGAAAATAATTGTAGGTGCGTTCGACATGCCTATCTCAGATATAGACATATAATAGACAGGATGTCAAGATAACTAGACACTATGGAACTGATGATATTTGATTGAGAATCTTAAGTAAAATACTTGTTTTAGCCTGAATTTAATCAATGTTTTTATAGTATACTTGTTAAATCTCCAGACATCTTCATATAGAATAATCATTTACAACTTATTATAATGCCAATGTGATATTCATAGCAGCTATGAATATACTGGTGTGATTGTGAATCACAAAATATAACAGACTCTCCACAAAGAGGACAGAAACAAAGCATTTTTCAAATACCAGAAAGCCAAATCCCCAAACCAGAAAGCCAAATTCATCATAGCAACCAAGAAGTTGGTACATATAAGCAATGCAGTGAATACCAGTATTCCCAAGCCTTCCCTCCTTCAGGTCTTCAAAACAAAATAGGCTCCCTTAAGCAAGAATGTCCCTCTCTCACTCAAGCTAGCTACTCAGCCTCCATGCTGCTTGCTCTGAGCAGTTCTGGCTCTCTCTGTTGCTCTTTCTTGCTCCACTCTTCCTGTTCCAACTTTTCAGGAAACTCCCCCCACCAGGGGCTCCATGTGATTATATTTGGCCTATTAAGGGGCAGGGAAGATCTTCAAATCACCATTACTATTACACTTACAAATAAAAACAAAAAAAGATATTTTATTAAATTCATATGCAATGAACCTTAAGAAAAAATTTAATTGATAAAAGAAAAATGAACAAAAAATTAAATGGAAACTAAGTGTTATGATAAATAATGAATAAGAAAATTAATAAATCACAAAAACAATACATTACATTGGACAAAATTATAGCAAAGGGACAGCGTGCCAAATTCTGTGGGATGAAACTTAATTCCTTAAAGAAAAAATTGTTTACTGTCTAGAAAAAAAAGTCTTCCCAGACTAGGGAAAGATGGGATTGATAACTTGGTTTTAGACTGCATAGAGGTGGGTTTATGAAGCTCGTTGATTGTTGTCCTTCATTCTTGTTGAAGAGGACCAAAATGACACCACTGTGCTAGAATCAAGTTTCAATGTATCTGACTGTGACTGACCAGACCAATACAAGCTCAGAATGCTCCACCAGAGGTTGTACACTAATAGTCCATGTGAAAATCTGTGCTGGATTCTCCAAATTTGTGCATCCTGCATTTACTTTGAGCTGTTTCAATTCTACTTTGCTCACAGAGTAGAGCACCTTCTCTTATGTGGGCACGCTATGCTGAGCAGTCCTGTGCCAGTGTCTCCCATGTCACACAATTAATTCCAAAGTTCTTAAGAGAGACCTTGAGAATGTCCTTGTATAGTTTCTTTTGACTATCATGTTAATGCTTTCCCCATTTGAATTCTCCATAAAATAGTCCTTTTGGCAAGCATACATTTTGCATTCAAGCAACACAACATTAGAGTTGTGCTCTCTAAAGCAGAGTTTGTATGTTTGGCTGTTTACCTTGAGAAAGGATCTCAGTGTCTGGTATCTTATCCTGCCAGGTGATCTTCAGCATCTTTCTAAGACAATTCAAAGGGAAGTGATTCTGTTTCTTGGCACTGGGCTAGTATACAATCCAGATTTCACAGGCATACAGCAATGAGGTCAGCACAATGGCTCTATAGACCTTCAGTTTGGAAATCAGTCTAATACCTGTTCTCTCCCATATTTTCCTTCAGAGCCTTCCAAATACTGAGCTAGCTCTGGCAATGTATGCCAACCTCATTATCAATGTGTACATACCTAGAAACTACACTACCAAGATAATTAAACTTATCCACAGAATTCAAAACTGTAACTGATTGTTCCATGTATGGAAGGTGTGGTGGTGGCTGATAGAGCATCTGTGTTTTCTTGATGTTAATTGTTAAAATTAGCACAAGCAGCAGAGAATTAATTGATCCATACTTTCTTGCATCTCAGCTGATCTCTCACCTGGAAGATGGTCATCAACCTGAGAGCCAGTGTGGCTTCAGAAAGGGACGAGGAATGGTTGATATGATGTTTGCTGCCTGACAATAACAGAAGAAGTGTCAGGAGCAGAACAGAGGTCTGCACACAACATTTGTAGATTTGACCAAGGCCTTTGATACTGTCAATCATTAAGGCTTATGGAAAATTATGTCAAAATATGGTTCCCTTAAGAAGTTCATCAGCTTTTTACATCAGTTTCATGAAAACATGCTTGCCTGGGTTCTAAGTTATGAAGTATTGGAAACTGGAACCACATTAGAATACTATCTCTCTCTTGTTTGGTCTTGTTTGATCTGAACCACTACTCCCAGAAAAGCCTTTATAATATCAGTTACACAGAAATAGAATGGAAGTCACAAAAGGCAACAATGAGGCAACACACTCAAATCTGTAGAATGATCATCTCAAATATAAAAAATGTTTAAATCTTGTACAAATTAAATCAGTGCAGCAAGAAACAGAAGAAAACGTATGGATTACAAAAAAAAAGCTTTGCATTAGATTTCTCTGATGAAATTTTGATATCTGCAATCTCTAGAATATTGACATATCTCTAAGCCATTCCCCAAAAAGACAAGTAGTGATAAAGTATAGAAAATTATTCTCAAAATAAAAGTTACAGATTATCAATAAATTGAAAATGTTTAAAACTGATACTAAAGCAATGCAAGTTTAAAAAATAAAATTATTGTGTCACTTTATACCTTAGAAAAGATGGAAAAATTCCTATTGGATAGAAATAGCATCTTCTATGGAATATAGACATCCTAATTTACTGCTGGAAGAGCCATGAATTGATTTGAATGTTCGAGGAAACAAGTTAGAATTGTGCAAGAATTGTTGCTAAGTTGTTCATATTTTTTGTCTTGGAGATTCCAATGAGGGGTGTGTGTGTGTGTGTGTGTGTGTGTGTGTGTGTGTGTGTGTGTGCATGTGGGGGGCATGTTTAGGTGTACCCCAAGGAAGTTATTGGTGGAAAATGAGATCAATTAGTAGAGAAATGCATGAATTAAAATTATTTGTGAATACAAAAAGCTAGAAATGGAATACATAATAATTAGGATATAGTTAAATAAATTATGCATTCAAACATAATGAATTGCTATTATACTGTAAATAATGACACATATGAAGAATTTGGAAAAAATTAAGAGATTTTTTTTTGGCTGATATAAAATTAAGCATGCAGAGTTACCATGTATAGAGACATAATTACCCTGGAAAAATAGTTAATGTTATTACACTCTCAAAATTAAAAGAAAACCCACTGCTTTGAAGAATTGTATTTATAGGGTTGTTTGTATTTTTGTTGGGAAGAATCTCTTGTATCAGAACTAATTATTTCAATAATTTTTAGAGAAGAATCTATATTTTTATCAAGGACAGCCTTGATGTCTTAAGAAAAGAAGAGGCAGATTTTTGCAAGTAATATGTTAGATCACACCATAGCTTTATAGTTTTACATTTAACTTAAGAAACAGAGAATACAAGACTCCACTGTACTTTTTCATTGTTTTTTTAAAAAGTATTTGATTTGATAGAATAAGTTGGGCCTCAAGTTTTTCATCTTCTTTTTTATTTATTTATTTTTAGTTTTCAACATTCATTTCCACAAGACTTTGAGTTTCAAATTTTCCCCCATTTCCCCTTCTCCCCAACCCAAGATGGCAAGCATTCTGATTATCCCTTCCCCCAATTTTACCCTCCCTTCTATCACACCCTCCCCCTTATCCCCTTCCGCTTTATTTTCTTGTAGGTCAAGATAGATTTTTCTACCCAATTGCCTGTATATCATTTCCCAATTGCATATAAAAACAATTTTTAACATTTATTTTTAAAACTTTGAGTTACAATTTCTATCCCTTTTCCCATCCCCACCCACCCTCATTGAGAAGGCAAGCAATTCAGTATAGGTTGTACATATGTAGTTATGTAAAATACTTCCATAATAGTCATGTTGTGAAAGATTATATTTCCCTCTATCCTGTCCCACCCCACTTATTCTATTTTCCCCTTTGATCCAGTCCTTTTTCAAAAGTGTTTGCTTCTGACTACCCCTCCCCCAATCTGTCCTCCATTCTATCATCCTCCCCTTATTTCCTTCCCTCCTTACTTTTCTGTAGGTTAAGATACTCAACAGAGTGTTTATGTTATATCCTCCTTAAGCCAAATCTGATGAGAATACAGTTCACTCATTCCCTCTCACCCCCCCTTCCCCTCCATTTTGAAACCTTTTTCTTGCCTCCTTTATGTGAGATAATTTACCCCATTCTATTTCTCCTTTTATCCTTCCCTCAATATATTCTTCTCTTACCCTTTAATGTTATTTTTATATCATCCCTTCATATTCAATTCACCCTGTTCCATCTATCTATCTATCTATCTATCCCTCTATCTACCTATTTCCTCCAGTTACCCTAATACTGAAAAAGGTCCCATGAGTTACAAATATCATCTTTCCATGTAGAAATGTAAGCAGTTCGACTTTAATAAGTCACTTATGATTTCTCTTTGCTGTTTACCTTTTCATGCTTCTCCTGAGTCTTGTATTTGAAAGTCAAATTTTCTATTCAGTTCTGGTATTTTTATCTAGAATGCTTGAAAGTCCTCTATTTCATTGAAAATCTGTTTTCCTCCTGAAATATTATACTCTGTTTTGGTGGGTAGGTGATTCTTAGTTTTAATCCTAGGTCCTCTGACCTCCAGAATATCATATTCCAAGGCCTTCCATCCTTTAATGTAGAAGTTGCTAGGTCTGGTATTATCTTGATTATATTTCATAATACTTAAATTGTTTCTTTCTGACTGCTTGCAATATTTTCTCCTTGATTTGGGAACTCTGGAATTTGGCTACAATATTCCTAGGAATTTTCCTTTTGGGATCGCTTTCAAAATATGATCAGTGGGTTCTTACAATTTCTATTTTACCCTCTGGTTCAGGAATATCAGGGCAGTTTTCTTCAATAATTTCTTGAAAGATGATATCAAGGCTCTTTTTTTGACCCTGGTTTTCAGGTAGTCCAATGATTTTTCAATCTGTCTCCTGTATTTGTTTTCCAGATTAGTGGTTTTTCCAATGAGATATATCACATCATCTTTTTTTTTCATTCTTTTTTTCTATTTTCTAATTTCTTGATTTTTCATTAAGTAATTAGCTTCCATTTGTTCCATTCTAATTTTGAAGTACTTATTTTCCTCCATGAGCTTTTGGACCTCCTTTTCCATTTGGCCAAATCTGCTTTTTAAGGCATTTATCTCCTCATTGGCTTTTTGGACTTCTTTTGCCATTTAGGTTAAATATTTTTTAAGGTGTTATTTTTGTCAGTATTTTGGGGGGGTCTCCTTTAGCAAGCTGTTGACTTGTTTTTCATGATTTTCTTGCAGCACTCTCATTTCTCTTCCCAATTTTTCTCTATTTCTCATACTTGATTTGCAAAATCCTTTTTGAAAATCTCTTCCATGATCTGTGACAATTCATATTTTTCTTGGAGGCTTTTGGTGTAGGAGCTTTGACTTTGTTTTCTTCTTCTGGTTGCATGTTTTGATTGTCTTTGTCATCAAAGTAAGATTCTATAGTATGACTCTTTTTATTCTGTTTACTCATCTTCCCAGCCAAATACTTGACTTTCTAACTCCCTGTCAAGGCAGGATTCTGTTTCCAGTGGGAGTGGAATGTGTGTAGATGTACTGTCCAGGATTCTGGGATTTTGTATCAGCTGCTGGATCCCTCATGGTCTGTGGGCCTAGAACCCTGGAAGCAGCCACTACTACTGCTGTTGCTGTTTGCACTGCTGCTGCTGCTTTTGATCCTCCCCCACCCTGGGACTAGGGCTGGGGCTGGGGCTGGACCTGGACCTCTACTTCCTCTGTCACCCAGGTCCCAAAGAATTCCCGAACTAACTTTCCAAGCTGTTTTCAGCTTTTATTGGTTGAGAAGTCTGGAAATCACTATAGCTGCTGGCAATTCAGAAGACTCATCTGGCCCTGTCTGTGCCTGGGTCAGCCCACACTAAACTGTGCTCTGCTCCCAGCCTGTTATGATATACCCTTTCTGTCTAGGCTTTCTTGGGCTAAGGATATGTTTCACTCTGTCATTTTGTGGGTTCTGAAGTTCTAGAATTTGTTTAGAGTCATTTTTATAGGTATCTGGAAAAGTTTGGGGGCAAGTTTAAGCAAGTCCCTGCTTTTATTCTGCCATCTTGGCTCCATCCCCTGAAGTCTTTCTTCTATTAAACTTCCCTCAGGCTTATGTTAAAATCATACACATTCTTTGAAAGATGCAGCAACAGGAATGATTCTATCTAATAGCTCTCTGTCTATAAATATCAAATTAGGTGGCCCACAGGGAGATGTATGACTGTTAAAGGTATTTGTTACTGTAATAGAGAATGTCCAACACAGCATCCAAATGGAAGATGGGGACCACGGGATTTTGATGTCATCTAGATATTCTTGTTTTCCCATGGCATTGTCATGATTGCATCAAGCCCTAAAACATTGCCAAGCCTCAGAAATGATCTCCATTATCACCGAAAAGAGTTCAGCCCAAGTTAACACCCAGGAAAAGAATGGATAGAGAGTGCTGATGCTGTTGGATGAATGCTCCATAGTACTTATCTATCAGTGCTCATAACTTTATAGATATTGCAGAAGCAAAATTAAATGACCAAGTATTGAATAGCAGAAGGAGAATGTCATATACTGTATTTGGAAACAGTGATTCCAAGCTTTTTCTTGAACCCAAAGTCCATTTGGGGGGGAATTTATACCAACAATATTAGTCTAGGCAGTTATGTTTGTAGAAAAAAAAAGTAGGAGATCACTGAAAGACAATGGAGAGGTACATAGTGGGTAGGAGTATCCTGTAGGACATTTGTCCCTCACAAAGTATGTTATAAATTATCCATGAAAGTATGATGTGGCATGTTTTCCAGAAAGAATGGCCCAGGGGGTACCTAGGTGGCACAGTGAACACCAGCCCTGGAGTCCGGAGGACCTAAATTCAAATCTGGCCTCAAACACGTAACACAAAAATTAGCCGTGTGACCTTGGGCAAGTCACTTAACCCTAATTGCCCTACATTCCCCCCAAATAAATAAAGAAAAAATAATAATCATTAAAAAAGAATAACCCAAAAATGGACTAATAAATATTATCAAAGAAATATATGACCAATATATGACCAGGAGGAGTGGTGTAGTGAGAATGAGGGAGAAAAGAAGGATAGCCCATGTTCTCCATTGGTACCTACACAAACCTTCAGAAAGGGCCCAGACCTGTAGGGTGGATTCTGGTGAGGATTTATGGGACAACATAGACAAGAGTTACAGAATGAGAACGCATGAATCTGTTATGGTTTGTTAACTAAAGAGAGAACCTATGTGGATGGGGTTCATCAAAGTATTAGAAAGTATTATCTGCTACCGAAAATTGACTTCAAAGATTTTTCCCCTTTTTATCTTTCTTCAAGAAAACTTTGAAAAATATGTAGATCATTCTCAAAAATATTCCGTAGTGACTGATCTACTTTCATTTACCTTTTGATGGTATTACTATTGTCTGTGATGTTCCCCTTCTTATAGTGTAGTATCTTTCTTTTTGAGGTGTCTGAAAGCCCACCCTTCAGTGCTTTGAAAATTATGTCAGTTTTGCACAGATTTCCTCTGTATTTACTTGGTCTGGTCTAACCGCTGCTCTCAACTGCATCTTCTGAAGTATTTTTTCAATTCTTTCATATAACATATCAGGCACTAATTTGTTAGAGAGATCAAATGTGGGGATTCCACTGCCATCAACGATGAGAAGAGATTGCTAGAGAATACCAACATGCTGCATTTTCAGTTTATTCATCGTCCTTGTAGCTTCATCTATCAATGTTCCTGTGATGATGTGGCTTCATGAGGTTTCAGGCCAAATTTTCTATAAACTCATTTTTCCCTCCACTGCTTTTTGCTGATTTGTGAGTCAATAATGTTTGTAATCATATGCCATCATCAACCGGTATTACCCTTGGCTGCCATGTCTCCCCATTAGGCAAGATTAAGTGTTTTCTGGCTGAGGTTGTTTTTGGACTCTATTAGCTTTCTCATCATGATGACTATTTTACATTGTTTAAATTTCTGTAAGAAATGATGACCATAGTTAAGTTTTAGGATTTCTCAGTTTTAGCAACAGTACCTAAAAATTAAGGAGGGTTAGGTAGGATTTACAAAAGTAGAGGAAATGCCCACATGGATGAAATCACAAATTGCTGAAGTACTATATAAGTTCGGTCAGTTGGTCAATCAATTAACATTTACTAAGAACCTGTTAAATACTGGGGACATAATGAAAGTTAAAAGAAAGTCCCTGCTCCCAAGAACTCAAAGTCTAATGGAACATCATTACTAGAACATTCTTACTATCATTGACTATATAATATTTAATATACTTTATTTTAAAATTCATTTAAAAAATTTTTAGTTCCAAATTCTCTCCCTTCTTCCAGCCTCACCCACTGAGAAAGCAAGTAATATGACTGACTATGTAATATTAATATAGTTCTCCAGTGTTTATATTGATTTCACTCATAAAGATATATATGTAGATAACAAGTATATATGTAAGCATAAAGATATGTATAAATACATGTAGCAATACATAGTACAATTCATAGAATAATCAATATAAAATTCAATTCATAGAATGTATTTTAAAACATATTGTCGGGGCGGCTAGGTGGCGCAGTGAGTAGAGCACCGGCCCTGGAGTCAGAAGGACCTGAGTTCGGATCCGGCCTTAGACACTTAACCCACACAAACAAAAAAAAACCTAGCCGTGTGACCTTGGGCAAGTTACTTAACCCCAATTGCCCTAAAAGGGGCGGCTAGGTGGCGCAGTGAGTAAGAGTGCCAGCCTCGGAGTTGGGATGACCCGAGATCAAATCCGGCCTCAGAAAATGAGCCCCCACACATAAATAATGACTAGCCGTGTAACCTTGAGCAAGTTACTTAACCCCAATTGCTTAAAAACAACAACAACAACAACATATTGTCCTTTCTATATAATTAATGCCTTGTTCATATAGATAAAACTGTAGCTTACATAATGAGAAGCCTCTTGACAGAGGAGACTTGGAGCTAGCTCCTACTGGCTCATAAGAGCTGATAGTTAAATTTTCAGTAACATTCCAACATACCTTGGAAGTTGGCAGATACTACAAATCAAGGGTGATCTATTGTTTTGTCAATTGACTAGACTTTAAAAGTGATTGTGAACATGTTAATAATGCAGAGTAAGGTCAAAAGTGTGCTAAGCGTTCATTTTGCTAGGATAAGCCAGTTGTAACATATTTACAGACTTACCTCTGTTAAGTAGCCTCAAATTCTCTCTCCCCCTAGTAGGTCTTTCTTCTACTTAGTAAGTGTGTGACCATGGGCAAGTAATTTAACTTCTCAGGATTTCAGTTTTCACAATTGAGAAATAAATAGGAGGCATATAGTAATAATACTTCTACCACCTACCACAGTGCTGTAGTAAGGAAAATGGTTTGCAAAGCACCAAGTGCAATATATGTGAATGATGGTGGTGGTGGTCGCTCATATAGGTGACTTTCATGGCATATATGAGCTTGATTAAACAAAGACACACTTTTTAGGAAGCCACAAATAAAATCTACTTAGCTTATGGCTTGAGTAGGAATTCTCTCCTTTGGTGCTATCTTTGAGAGGCAGCAAAACATAATGGCCAGGAAGTTGTCCCCATGGTTAAGAGGAGCTGGGTTTAAGTATGGCCTCTGACACGTTAGCCAGGTGACACTGGAGAAAGTCTCTCTTTCTTGGCTTTCTTTTTTATTATGATGAGAGAAAAATTCATTATGATGAAATTAAGAAACATGAGCATTTCTCTATATAAAGGAACAGAAGAAAGACAAATGCCTAAGGGACCCTGCATTTTCACTGCATAAAAATTATCATTTTGATTTGTTCTTCTAATTTTTCACAATTTAGTGGTAGGTACAATACTACCTAGGGAAGTCTCTTAGCCTCTCAGTTCTACAGACTTTCTAAGGCTATAGGTAGAAGAAAAGGTAATAAAGTGCACTGGTAGGAAAAAAAAAATCTTTACCTGGGGTTCTGAACATAATTAAATTAGGTTAAGAAAAAAAAGTCTTAAGGCAAAGGACCTCACCTTTGGGGGCAGAGTTTCTATTCGCTACTGCAGGAAGGTTTTCCTTGAGAATATCCATATTGTTCCAGAGATACCACCTCCCCAGACTTTCACACTTAGTGTCTACAAAAGGATGACTGTGCTTCTCTGCTCCAAGAGCCAACCTCCATATTTTTAAGATGAGGAAAGTGAGATGAAAAGAATTTAAGAGTCTTGCCTGAGGTCTCACAGGTAGTAAGTATGCTGAGTAACTATGATTAATGATAAGGAAGGACTTTTCTGACAGCAAGGCTGTACCATTGATTACCTCGGAAGAAGACTAGAGAAGCAAATTGCTTAGTTCATCACCTCCTCAGTCATTGTAGCATAGTTTGGGTATCTAACTGGGTTGGGAAGCAGCCTTTATACAGAGGACTACATGACGTGACCTTGTAACAACCTCTTGGGTATTATCCTGGGTTAATCACATAGGATTCTTGGAAAATGTAGAGTGCCTTTTAAATATTTTGCCCATATTTACTTAACATGATGCATGACTCTCTAAAGGCCCAGCAATGTAACAATATTACTCTTCTATCTTGGTCTTTAGAGACTTAAAGATCTTTGAGTAGTATTTAGGCAATCAGATTCTGGGGCAGAAGGCTGGGGGTTGCGGCACTGTAAGAGGAAGCCTTTAAAGGTCCTGGTGAATATAATGAAAAGAGTGTTGTGTGGTTTTCCATCATTGATATTGATAGCTCAATTCTAAGTGAACCTGGTTCATATGTAAAAATTACATTGGAAAGCTAACTTCAAAGGGAAAAAATAATTAAATCTGTCTACAACTGTAAGCATGATCAGAGTCTTTGCCTTATGAGTTCTGCCTAAAAATGTAGCAAAATGAATTATTATAGTATGTCTGACTGTTGGGCAAAAAAATAAATATTTGAAATAAATAAATGTTTCCTTGATTCTCAACTTACAATACAAGTATGTTAGACGCCTGGGCTTCCCTGAGTTTGGGCTGTATTGCATGCATAATGTTGCTGTCTTATTTGATATGATATTGTGGGAATAAAAGCTGTGATGTCTCCTTCAGAATGAAATTTGAAATGGCTTGGATGGGGTTGGTGGATTTGGTGCCAAAATATGTAGCCATCTCCTTTGGAAATATTTTAGGGACTGGATAGTTTTTCAACTAGATATGTATCGATTTTAATTATAATATTAAGTAGTTCTCATATTTTGACTGGACCTACTTATTATAAATAAACCTGATTCATCTATGGAATTTCACTTTCTGAATTGCATTGCATACCCCAAGATAAAATTATAATTTGCTATGAATTATCACAATAGACCTGATCATCATCACATATATTTCCCAGACAAGCTTGTTTCTATCTATGCTATACAGACGTTAGAGAGTAATTGCTTACCTTTCTGGTATAAAGAATATCAAAGGGGGTGGCTAGGTGGCGCAGTGAGTAGAGCGCTGGCCCTGGAGTCAGAAGGACCTGAGTTTGGATCCGGCCTCAGACACTTAACCCACACCAACAAAAACCTAGCCATGTGACCTTGGGCAAGTTACTTAATCCCAATTGCCCTCCAAAAAAAAAAAAAAAAAGAATATCAAAGGCTATTTTGGATAAACAATATGGGAGTTTGAGATAAACTGAACACTATTCAATGTACCCATGTCACCGAGCTATGTGTTTCTGTCATTTTAATGATGATATTTCCACATCAAAATAATCATTATTATCTCCGCTAGAATATAATCTTCTTGAGGGCAGGGATCTTTGTATCCCCAAATTCTTTTTTTTGTTTGTTTTTTTTCTTTTTTGTAGGGTGGAAGGCAGGGCAATTGAAGTTAAGTGACTTGGCCAAGGTCACACAGCTAGTAAGTGTTAAGTGTCTGAGGCCCAGATTTGAACCCTCATCCTCCTGACTCCAGGGCCAGTGATCTATCCACTGCCCCATATCCCCAGATTCTTATATAGAGCCTGGTATTTCACAGCCAATTAGTTCATGCTTTTTATTGATTGAATGCATGCTAACATTCATCTTTTTGCCTATTAGATCAAATCCAAACTTCTCAACCTTACTTTAAAGACCACCCATATATCATTTATTCATTTAAAATGTGTTTTCTGTGGATGCTATCAATGATATATGAAATAGTCCCTGACTTCCATGATCTGGCCCCATTTTACTTATCACTTTTTATCTTTTGCTCCTTCCCAACACAAACCTTCAGCTTCATTCACATCAGGGAAAAGAGGAGCCATCAATGCCTATTAGAATGATACATTGGTCTCTCCGCTCTCTCACCTTCAGTAGCATTTATTGCCTGTAGTGCAATTTAGCACTTGTTTGTATACTGTCTTCCATTCTACTGCAATTGTTTCTCTTGCTGTATAAGAAGTTTTTTTTTGTTTTGTTTTGTTTTGTTTTTTTTTGTCTCCAGATTCTGACTTTGCTTCCTAACCACCAATATATTCTAACTTGGGAAAAATCACATAACATTTCTACACCTCATGTTCCTGATCCACAAAATGATGGGATTGGTCTAGATAGCCTCTAATCTTATCTACCTCTGATTTTGTGATAAAATCTTAAGTTCCTTCTGGGAAGGAACTATTTCTTCTACTTCTTTTGAAGGCCCCATAACATTGAAGCCCAGAGTACATTCTGAGTAAACACTTTGTAGACCTGTTCTAAGCTAATAATCTACTTAAAATGACTTATGTAGAGCCAATTGTACCTATTTAAGCAAGATGAACAAATCTGGGATATGCATTTATTTATGTCTTGAGGTGAGGAAAGAGTGGTAATAATAGTGAACCCTAAAGACATTCTACTCAATTGTTGCTTATGGAGCCCTTTGCATCCCCAAATCATGCATTAACCCATTGATATTACAAACAGGAAGCAGCTACACTTTGATGCCTTGGGAGCCTAGAAACTTCACAGACAAATGGAGATTCAACTTTCCTGTCTTTTGTAATGAAAACAGAAATGCCTGGCACCTCACTGTTTGAGGTGGTTCTCCATGATGAAAGGCAATTGGACTAGGGAGGTCAGTCTTATAATTATTATTTCCAAGTGTCCGCATCAACCACCCATGCCCACTATGGGTAATATTTGGGGAGTGTAATCTCTCTTCCAAATTTATGTTTCCATGCACACAAGATACAGTTGGTTATCCCTAGTATGGGGAAGTGGAGAAGACAGATGTAGAGCCAGACCACCCCAGGCCCAACTCTACCACTCATCACCTGTGTGACCTCAAAAATGATTTAACCTCTGTGGGCCTCACTTTCCTCATCTATAAAATGAGAGGGTTAGGCTAGAAGACCTCTAAGGTTTCTTCTAGTCTTAAATCATGACCTCATGATCTAAACCGTTCCCTGTAGTATATACAGAAAGACTACCTAACTTATTTGTTTCTCTCTGCCACAAACCTGTGTTGCCCTTGAAGGGAGTAGATCATCTTCCTTTGTTTCATAATTCTCCTTAAAAATTATAGCTGACATTGACAGAACAGTTTAAGGCTTACTGAGTACTTTATATGCACTATCTTGCTGAATCCCCATAACAACTCTGGGAGATAGGCACTACAGTTATCTTCATTTTGCAAATGAGGAAACTGAGGTCAAGAGATGTTAAAGTGCTTCGCTCCAGATCATATGGGAAGCCATTATCCAAGGTTGGCATGAACCCAGATACCTCCTGACTCCAGGCTCAGTGAGTTTGTTATCTTTTTCTTTGAGGCGGAAAGGCCAGGTAATTGGGGTTAAGTGATTCGCCCAAGATCGCACAGCTAGTAAGTGTCTGAGGTTGGATTTGAACTCAGGTCCTCCTGACTCCAGGGCCAGTGCTCTATTCACTGCGCCACTGAGCTGCCCCAGTTTTTTTTTTTTAATGACATCACATTATCTCCTTTAATTCTGTTCCTCTACAGAGATGCAATAAACAGACTGAGTTATTAAGTCATGAGTTTGAAAGAAGTGGAGGTATTGAGCCTGACTTAAAGGGAGCTAAGGATAGATAACTTAACAAGATTATATATATATATATATATATATATATAAATATATTATATATATATATATTTATATATATATATATTTTTATATATATTTATATATATGTGTGTGTGTGTGTGGTAAGTGTATATGCATATATCTGTTTATATATACATGCATATACATATGTGTGTTCATACATGTGTGTGAACCACTATTCTGCATAGGTGGGAGCCCTCAGATGGCCTTAGTTGATGCCTCCTGACAATTTCAGGTATCTTAAGGGATATAGAAAAATTCTGAAGATCTCATAAATTTAAATACCTTTAGCTAAAACTTAAATAACTGTCCATACTCCAGATACTAAGAATTGGACACTAGTAACTGCTCCTAGCTGGAGAGGAAGATCTGAATGAGAATGAGAAACTCCTGTAAAGCAGCTTGGGCTCCCTCTCTTATTCCTTTTGCAGGTTGGCCCTATTAACTCTTACCAGTCTCACAATAAGTAGCTCACTTTTTCTACTAGTTCCACTTAATATTTCAAAGGAAACTGGAAGGAACTAATCAAGACTGAATGGAATGCTTTTTGAAAAACCATTTTATCCAATTAAATCCTCATGGTTGTTTAACGATGGGGTTACAAACCAAAGAGAAAACTCTATGTTAATTTTTTTGCATGAGGAATAAGTGGGAAAATTGGATGGGTTAACATCATATGGCTCAGAAGTGAATTTAAAAGTCATGAAAATTCAGGCAAATCAAACTCCACAACTCTGGGCCAAGTCATTTCCAAATAAGTTGTATCCATCCTTCTAATTTTTTCACTCTGTAAGAATGGGAGAACCTGCAAATCTTTGGAATTTGCTCTAGTTGGTTTTACTATTTTATCCTTATGAAACACTTTTTGCTTGTGAATTATTTTTGAGATCATATTGTTAGTTTAGCACTGTTTCAATGTAGAGAGGCATCCTGGCATACTGGGTCCAGGGCTGCACTTGGAATCAGCATAACTTGTATTCTGGTTCTATCTCTGCTACTTACTAGCTGGATAATGCTGGGAAATCACCTAAACTCTCTGAATTTCAGGCAGCTCTCTAAAACTATAAGCTTCAGAAAGGTCTCAAACAACCACAATATACGTTGGCACAAGGAGTGTCTGTACCAAGGCATTGCAGGACCTGGATGTGACAGTAGTTTCAGGGTCTTCCACATGGATCAGGACCAGGGCCCAGAGAAATGGGCTCTATCTCTGAGGTTCTAATACTACCTAGTACTCTAGTCAAATACTGACACTACCTGTGAGACCCTAGGTATGTCACTTACAGTCAGACTTCTAAGATGACTTTATCTATAAAATAGAGGAGGTGGACCAAAGGCCTCTGAGGTTATAGCTCTAGGGTCTGTGAGCTTATAATTCTTTGACTCACAGATTCCATGAGATAGGTTTATCCTCCTAAGATTATTGTAGAGGAACTGTTAAGCCAAGTATTGATAAAACTTCCCATCAATAGCCACACACCACGAATGGACCTTACTACCGTTCCCATTAAGTGGTCTTGCACCTGCTCAGGGGCCATTATCTAATCTTTCTTAGAAGTTTACACTCTCTCCCATAAACCTCTTCATGTTTATACTGAAGGTGTTTTATGACGAAAGAGATACTTTCCCTTGGAGTGCTAATGCTGCTTTGCACCTGCATAAAATAGTCACTAAGGCCCCAGGATTTACCAGAATGCCTTTCCAGTGAAGTGTCTAAAGGCTGAGGTTGCTGAATTTCCCAACTCCCACTAAGCTTTGAATATCATTTTAAAGAAATCACCTAGTTTGGGTTCTGAATGCTAACCACTGTTCTGTACTTATTTAATTGCAGGCTGACAAAGAGCAGTCTTCTCTACAAAGGTACCACAGACACCACAGAAGGGAGAGCATCACGGAGCTGTGCTAGGAGTAGATTCTTATGTTGATTCTAAACCTCATCATAATATTTGAAAAATTGGAATTTCAGTACCCTATCTCCAGGAAACCAAAACATGCAGTGCATTAAGAAAAAACTCTCCATGGGGCTGGGGGTGGGGGTAGGGAAGGCAGGTCCTTCATTAGCATTTCTCCATGCATAAAACACTGAGAGATTGCCCCATGCTTGGGATGTTGCTTGGGGATGGATGGGGGCGGGGGGGGCGTAGCAAGAAGGTGCTCATTTGCCATGAAGCTTACATATCTCAGTAGCTGTCCCAAAAAGGGGGAAAGAAATTCTCCACTTACAGCCAAATAGCCAACTATATTATTTTCAAAGTAGGAGGTGGGAAAAAGAGAATCTGTAAACTAGAAAAAATGAAATGCATTTTCTTTGGCTAAGCTTCCCAATTCTGGCTTATATTTATGGAGAGATGTGAAAGGTAGCAGTGATATAAGTGGGCTTCACTTGAGATGAAGAAACATACAGAGAGAGAGAGAGAGAGAGAGAGAGAGAGAGAGAGAAACAGGGAAGAGGGAGAAAGAGATACAGAGACACAGGGACAGAAACAGATGGAGACACAGATACAGAGAGAGACAGGAAGGAAGGAAGGAAAGAAGGAAGGAAGGAAGGAAGGAAGGAAGGAAGGAAGGAAGGAAGGAAGGAAGGAAGGAAGGAAGGAAGGAAAGGAGAGAGGAAAGAATAGTTTATGATCACAGTTTGTGTTCTATGACCCTGTGACCACAGAAATTGTGCATCAAATAGAGGAATGTAGAGAAAAGGTGAAGTCCCAGAAGAAACTAGGTTTTGTAGGGAATATATCCAATAGGACCCATAAATGATGAAATCTGCTAGAGTAAGATAAGTAAGTAATTTAGATGTAATAAAACATCCATTATAAAATGTTCTCAAAATTCACCAAGGGAATAGAAGTTAAAGAAAAGTGAACTTCCCACATCTCAACAGGTGGCTTCCATAGACGCCAGGCTCTGCATTGTGGGTCAGAGGCAGAAAACAGGAGAGAGTTTGGCCTTCTGTGAAGAGTGCTAGATCTGGAGTCAGAGCCTGGTTCAAATTCTTGCCCTGCCACTTACAACTTGAATAACCTTGGGAAAATGACTTAGTCTCTCTGGGTGTCAAACTGGCTCTTGAGGCAGAGAATCAAGCACTACATCTTGCCTCTGTTTGACTTTGAGTAAGTCAATAATCTCCCTGGGCCAAAGTTTCAACTATGAAAGGAGGGGTTGGATTAGATGGCCTGTGAGGCCCCTCTCAGCTGGAGGTCTAGGACTGTATGAAGATTTGAGTTTCTAAGGTGCCATCCAATCCAAAGCAAGGATGAAATAAATTCCTGGCATGGAGGCCCATAGTTCCACTGTGATTCTCACTACCTACCAAATCAATTCAACAAGTCTGTCTGTTTTGTTTTTGTTGTTGTTGTTTTGTAAGCCTGTAATGTGAAAGAAGGTGTATTGCTCTCAGAAGTTAGACAGTCATGGGTTCGAGTCTAGCTTCAGATACTTACAGGCTGTGTAATCACAGATATACTGCTTAGCTCCTCTGAGCCTCCCTCCTTTGGAAAATAGGCATGACAGTACCTGTAGTACTCAATTCACAAGGTTATTATGAGGAGCAAATAAGGTAGTATATATAAAGAGGCAACATGGTGTAGCTGGTTCTCAGAGTCAGGAAGATCTGAATTCAAATTCCTCCTCAGATGCTTGCTAACTGTATGAATCCGGGAAAGTCATTTAACTTTCCTTGGCCTCAGTTCCTTCATCTACAAAATGGGGCTGGATGCAATAACTCCTAAGGTCTTTTACAGCTCTTAACCTAGGAACCTATGGTTGTTTTTATAAGCATTAAAAAACTCCAGCTCTTTACCTCAAAGACTTAGTGCAGGTTTAAACTCATCAAAGTAATGAATTATGTATATACACACCCAGAGCTGGGCTAGAGTGCTTGGGAGATATGACACAGTCCAGGCCCTCCAGAAGCTTACAGTCTGTCTTCTTATTGTTGTTCAGTCATTTCAATCATGTCTGACACTTTGTGACCCCATTTATGGTTTTCTTGGCAAAGATGCTGATGTGGTTTGTCATTTCTTTCTCTGGCTCATTTTACAGAGGAGGAAATTGAGGCAAACAGAGTTAAGTGATTTGCCCAGGGGCACACAGCTAACAAGTGTCTTGAGGCCTAATTTGAACTCCAGATCTGGCACTCTATCCATTGTATCTCCCAGCTGGATAGTTAATTTAGAGAAACAATGATAGCCCATGATAGCAGCTACTATTGTGTATAGTGCTTTAAGTTTAATAAAGTACTTTACAAACATCTTCTTTCATCCTTACGTCAACCCTAGGAGATAGGTGTGATTATTATCTTCATTTCACAGGTAGGGAAATGTAGACAGAAATTAAGTGACTTGTCTAAGACCACATAGTAAGTATCTGAGGTAGAATTTGAACTCAGGTCTTTCTGACTCCAAGTCTATCCACTGCACCACCTTACTGTCTCATTGGAAAAAAAAATAGTCATGAAGCAATTCAAAATAAAAGAAAGAGAGAACAATATAAGGAAATGCTAAATTTAATGGAATTGTGTCAGCCCTGTAAGATCAAGGAAGTTAGAGGGACATGAACAGTCCAAGAGAGAAGGAAGATTGTGATCTCCTCAAGTAACGAAAAAAATAAATGAGAAAGCATGATGACTTCTGATCTTATCTTTGAAAGAGACACTCTGTGTTCTGGTCTGCACCTTGTATTCTCTATGAGGATAGTAGTAGTCATAGTATTAGCAGCATACATAGCGCTGTAAGATTTATTAGTTATACTGTCTTGTTTGATCTTCACAACACCCCCATCAGATAAATGCTATTATTGTTCCCATTTTGCAGATAAGGAAACTGAGACTGAAAGAGTTTAAATGGTTTTTTAGGGTTGCCCAGCTAGAAAGTACCTGAAGCAAGATTCAGACTTAGGTCTTTGTGATTCTGAATCCAGTACTCCATCCATTAAGCTGCCTAGCTACTTTAACAGGCTTGGATTTCTACATAGGAAAAGCATAGTGGAAAGTAAAGACATTCTATTAAATGCTACTAAGGTAGGAGAGAGTTTGCACACTTGGGCTGATGGGAAGGAAGAAGGTAAATTGCTTCTGTGTATGCTGTGTGGGGGAGGGAGTTGTTATTTTATTATTAGTAGTAGTAGTATTTACCATTGTTCTCTACTGTTGGCTTTTCACAGAAATGTACGTGCATGGTTCTAATTTACACTGCCAGGAATGGGGAAATGAGTTTTATGGATCTGAGTTTTCTCTTGATGGGTAAAACTCAACTCTTTGAGAGGAAATCTGGAGTCTGTGCTGAAAGGGAGTTTTACTGTCTTGGGACAAAAAATATCAGATAGGACTCAGGAGTTGAGTGAAGTTCATTTCTCTTCAACCATCTCTTAGTTCGGATCTTTCAGGTACATCTTTTTGACTCTCAAATGCAGAGATCACATACTGAATTGTTTCACAGCTATCTGTGCTTGTATCCCACTAGACAATAAATTTCATAAAGGCAGGGACTTCATCTTACCCAGTATTTCTCCCAAATGTGCATGGTATTTGGTTTGTTGAATGAATGAATGATCTACCTGGATTTAGAAATGAGTTGAAAATGAACTTGGACTGGACCTGTTTTTTCATGAGTTTCTCAGTGTGGAAACTCACTCTGACCGCAGATCAATACCTGCTCTTCAATTTAGAGTCTTGTAGGGGGGAAAATTAAAAGATTAAATTGAGTGAATAAGCATTTATTAATCACCTAATATGTGCTGAACATAAATTCCCATAAGCATAGGGAAAGGCAAAAATATTCCTTGTCTTCAAGGACCTCAGAATCTAATGGAGGAAACATTATGCAATCAACTATGTATTAACAAGCTTTGTTCAGGATAACTTGGAGATAACTTTAGAGGTTTACTAGAGGATAAATGACTTACCAAACGTTACATAGCCATTCTTTATCAGAGGTAGGATTTGAACCAGGTCTACTCAAGTTCAAGGATCACTCTGTCCAGTAAACCACATTGCCTATCTTTGATCTTAGTATATATATATATGTATATATATATATATATAGATAGATAGATAGATAGATATAGATATATAGATAGATATAGTTATAGATATAGATAGATACAGATATAGATATTCACATATATACATATATGTATGCATATATGTATATGTATGTATGTATGTATACTAAAATATCTAAGATAGATATCTATTTTATCTACCTATATATCTATATAGATATATATATCTATCTACCTTCCATATAGATATATCAAGGTAAATATAGATATAGATATCTATAGAGACATATTGATGTAGATATAGCTAGATAAGACATATAGCTATATAGATTATATATATACACATATATATGTGTATATATGTATGTATGTATGTGTATGTGTATTTTTTTTAAATCACTGAATACAGAAAATTCAGACTCTAAATCTCCAATGCTTCTCCTCCACCACCTAATACAGTTAGAAATATCACCACCCTGGTTATGGGGGCTGTGGATAAAAGTTTAGGGGCAAGTTCATTGAGCTCTTCATTTTTGTGTCATACTTATCCATATCACCAAAAACAGACACATCAGTCTCCTTTACCTATTCCTGAGCCCATCAAACTTATAGCTTATTCCTTGCGTTTCCTACCAGAACCTTTTCTATCCATCTTTTTCTAAAAAAAAAAAAAAAGAAGAAAAGAAGAAAAGAAGAAGAAGAAGAAGAAGAAGAAGAAGAAGAAGAAGAAGAAGAAGAAGAAGAAGAAGAAGAAGAAGAAGAAGAAGAAGAAGAAGAAATGATCCTTAGGATCTGAGTTAAGCTGATAACCTAAGAACAAAACTAGACCAAAGTGATTTCCCAGGGAAAAAATAAAACATTCTAAATGTAGCATTTGCCTGCTCCTTGAGCAGCTCTTCCCTCCAACATGGACCTCTTATCCTTTTAGACATCCACCAGGCTTGATTTTTCAAGAGCTACAGCTCCTCTGAGGACAGTGTCTAATATTTCTTTAGGCACACTGTCTTTTTTCTCTCTTTCTTTCCCTGCACAACCTACTGAGTTCACAGATACAGCTCCTTCACACGCAAAGGTCTGAGTCACTTACTGCACTGGAAAATTCCACTGCAGACACAAATCCGGAAATTCAACCAAAGAATATTTCCATAATATGGAATTTCATTGTCCTTTGCTTGCAACATGTTGAAGTTACCCTCTTTTGCTTCCAATTAACCTGAGCAAGAAGGGGAAAAAAAGAAGACAAAAGGCTGTAATAAATTCTAATGACACTGAATGGATTTTTAAAACATATATATTTTAAAAGGTTACAATAAATCCTTGTGTAGAAATGCACTTTCTCTCATAAGCTCAGGAATCCCAAACCTCCGGGTGGCGGGGATCTGGGGCAATTACACCTGAGGGCCAGATCTGCTATAATGCCCCAAATTACTTTCCGGAGGGTGAGGCCAAGGGGGGTCCCATTATTTTAAAGGCAAGACTTCAAACTGAAGGTTTCTTTCTTTATTGATCTGCTTTCATCTTCCTTCACTGCATTTCCTGTTTGTGTTTTTTTTTCCCCCTTTTTTCTTTATCCTAGTGGTGAATATCCTCAAATTGCTGATTGAAGACCTTGAAGCTGTTGTTTTCAAGGGCTATTAATGCTCCCAAGTAATTTCCTGTTTGCCTACCAACTGGTCTGACACAAACCCTCTTTGATAGATACTAAAATACTTTGAAAAGCAACTCATGATTCTTC
Source organism: Gymnobelideus leadbeateri (assembly GCA_011680675.1). Lineage (NCBI taxonomy): Eukaryota > Metazoa > Chordata > Mammalia > Diprotodontia > Petauridae > Gymnobelideus > Gymnobelideus leadbeateri. Next base: position 191,703 of record WOXC01006908.1, on the reverse strand, counting down.
AGTTTACAGTGAGGGGTGATGTCTCAGGGGAGAGAGGCCATTGCTCATTCTCCTTTCTGAACAAGCAAATCTCATTTGGGCCATGTTATTCCTGAACTCTTTGAACAGAATTTGGAAGAGAAAGCTTCCGAGGAAGATACTTGTCTCACAAGTTCATATTCATATATGAATAATCATACAGTGGAAAGAGTCCTGCCCCTGGAGTCAGGGAGGATGAATTCAAATCCTGCTTCTGATACTTCTGATACCTGTGAGACCTTGGGCAAGTTTCCTCATCTGAAAAGTGACGGGATGTACTAGATGGTCCCTCTCAGGTCCAGACCTATGCCCCTTTAAAAGAACCAGCTCTCTTCTGTGGTATCTAGGGAGAGAAAAAAAGCCTCCATTAAAGTACAAGGACCTAGATTCAAATACGGATCTACTCTTTACTTCCTATGTGACCTTGAAGAGGTTGCTCAACCTCTCTTGACTTCTTGCTTTCTCATCTGGTAGTTTAGAAATAAGTTTTCTTCCAGTCAGAAATCCAAGATCATATTACTTCTAACCAATCATGGATGCATTATTTACCTCTCTGAGGCTCAATTTCCTTTTTTATAAAATGGGAATGATAATATTTATAGTATTTATGTCACAGGGTTGTTGGGAGGATCAAATAAGATATCTGAAAAGAACATTGCAATCTTTAAAGTACACACATATGCATACATGCATATAGAAGGGAGTTCTAGCAAATGTTTAACAACCCGGTGTATGTATGTATGTATGTATACATGTATGTGTACATGCATTGATATACCTTCATATCCACTATGCCACCTAGCCCTCCAGGTATATATGTGTACATACGCATAAATGTTTTGTGTATTATATGTGTATATGTATATACACACACATACACACATACCTGGGGAAGTTCGGTGGTGTGGTGGACAAAGCACTGGGCTTGGAATCAGGAAAGCTCATCTTCTTTAGTTCAAATCTGGCCTCAGAAACCTACTAGCTATGTGACCCTGGGCAAGTCACTTCACCCTGTCTACCTCAGTGTCCTCATCTGTAAAATGAACATTATAATCATACCTATCTCCTGGAGTTGACGTGAGTATTAAATGAGATAATATTTGTAAAATGCTTTGTAAATTTTAATGTGCTACATAAATGCTAATTTTCATATTCACCAATGAAGTAGAGCCAGTGCAGTGATAAACTCCAATTATGTACAGCCTGTAACTTGTATTGCAAACATAGACAGTGGTCCCTCTATCCTTGTCTTGAAATAAATATCCTAAATTATTTCTATGCTATTGTTAGACTCTCCTCACAGGATTATGAAGGATTTTTTGTTTGTTTGCTTATTTCTGGAGTAAATTTAGTTTATGGAAAAGCCATTATTAACAGGACTGCTTAAGGAATGACGAAATTGTTTCAATTAGGTCTAGTTAAATTAACTATCTGAGCAACTGAGGCTTTTATTGTTGCTCTGTCATTTCAGTCATGTCTGACTCTTTGTGACCCTATTTGAGGGTTTTGGGGGATTTTTTGGCAAAAATACTGGAGTGGTTTGCCATTTCCTTCTCTGGCTCATTTTACGAATGAAGAAACTGAGGCAAACAGGGTTAAGTGACTTGCCCAGCACCACTCAGCTAATAAGTGTCTGAAAGGCCAGATTTGAACTCAGTCTTCTCCAGGCCTAGTGCTCTAACCACTGTGACACCTAGCTGCCCAACTGAGGCTTAACTAGTTTTAATAACTGGGTTGGCTTCCCTGCCTTAGTAAGAAAAGGAGGGTGATAGAGTAGAAAGCATGGGATTTCCAATCCAGAAGACCAAGGTTCAAATCCTCATTCTACTACTTGATAATTATCTGACTTTGTCTGTGTCACTTAACTTCTTTTGACCTCAGTTTCCCTATAAGTAAAATTAAAGTGAAGATATCTAGTACAATGGGTGGACATTCTAAAGTAAAGTTATGGGAGAATATGAACCAGAGTTGTACAGGATAGGCAGTCATGGATAGAGACATGTAAGTCAATGAGATTACAAAGCGTTTAAGTCAAATAAGGAAATTATACTGGATGACCATTAAGATTCCTTTTTGCTCCAAATCCTATGATAGCCTAGTGACCACAATGGAATTTTCTTTTCCTTGAAAGACTCTCATAGGGCCACATGGACATAATTCTAATCATGACCTAATGTTCTTTGTTAACATGATAAATGAACAACACAAAGGAGGTATAAAGATGTAGAAAACTGAATTTAAAGCCTACTGCCCTAGGGAACATTGGCTTATTATAAAAAGAATATTATTAACTCACCAGGCTTCTTTTATTTTGTCATTGGCCTCTTTCTCTTTCTATTTATTTGGTTTGGGCTCCAAATTCTTTCTGTGATGATTCTTAAAGATTGTCATCCCTGGGGTGTCTCTAGTGTGACTTTAGTAGCAGAATGGTCCAGATGAGTCCCCTGGGAGAAGTGAAAATAAGCAGTGTGGCATGAAGGTTCATTTGGAGGCCTGAGAAAGGAGGTTGGAGTAGGAGGTCAGTGACTGTCCTGATGGCCATGTTTTATCTGGACTTGACTTGCAAATGTTGGGGCTACTATTGCTCTCCCTCTCCCAAACTTAGAAGGGCTTACAGACATCCTTATGAGTCCTTATAAGCAGGAAAACTCTAGTCAGGAGGTTTTACCCTTGCATTTCAGTAAATTTTGGGAAAAGAATAAACTTAAGAGAGCTGGAGTTACTGAGATCACAGAAGAGCCAGAGATACTGTATCCTGAGAATTTTTACCAAGGAGCTGCCACTGGAAGAATCACTGACAATTCTGCTATGCACACAAGTCTTTAAAAAAATGTTGTAAATTCTCTCCCTCCCTTGGGGCCTTCCTCTACCCATTGAGAAGGCAAGAAATACAATACCCATTATACATATGAAGTCATGTAAAACATATTTTTGAAGAAGTTATGTTGCAAAAAAAGTAAAAACATAAAGAGAAAAAATATTCTCCAAGCTGCGCTCAAAATCCATCAGTTCTCTATCTGGAGGTGGATATCATTTTTCACTACAAATCCTTTGGAATTGTTGTGGATAATTGCATTGATCAGAGTTAATAAGTCTTTTACAGTTGATTATCCTTATCATATTGCTGTCACTGTGTACTATGTTCTCCTGGTCCCATCTTATCAATCCCAGATTTTCTGAAATTATCCCCTTCACCATTTCTTATAGAAAAATAGTAATCCAACACAATAATATAGCATAATTTTTAGCCATTCTGCAATTGAGGAGCTTCCTCTCAGTTTTCTATACATTGTCAACCCAAAAAGAGTTGGTCAAAACATTTGTATACATTTGGGTCTTTTTCCTTTCTCTTTGATATCTGTGAGATATAGACCTAGAAGCAGTATTACTGGCTATGCACAGTTATATATTACAGTCCTTTGGCTATAATTCCAAATTGTTCTCCAGACTGGTTGGATTAATTAAAAACTCTATCAGCCGTATGTTAGGGTCTCTATTTCCCCATATCCCCTCTAGCATTTGTCATGTTGCTTTTCTGTCATGTTAGTCAAGCCAGTGGATATGAAGTGGTACCTCAGAGTAGTTTTAACTTAAATTTCTCTAATTATTAATGATTTGGAGTATTTGTATATGTCTATTGGTAGCTTTGATTTCATCTAAAATCCCTTCCTACCCTTTGACCTTTTATCAATTTTGAGGAATGACTCTTTTTCTTTTTTTAAATAAATTTGCTTCAATCCCTGTATATTTGAGAAATGAGACCTTTATAAGGGAAACTTACTGTAAAAAGTTTTCCCCCAAGTTTCCTGCTTTATTTCTAATTTTGGCTGCTTTAGTTTTGTTTGTGCAAAACCTTTTTGATTTAATGTAATCAGATTATCCATTTTACTTCCCATGAATTATCTAGCTCTTATTTGGTCATGAACTTTCCCCCATCCATAGAAGTAGGTAGGTATTTTTTTTTCATGTTCCCCTGATATGTTTATGATATCACTCTTAATGTCTAAACCATGTAATCATTTCAAACTTATCTTAGCATGGTGTAGATGGTGGTCTATGCCTAGTTTCTACCAGACTGCTTTCCAGCTTTCCTAACAGTTTTCATCAGAATACGTTCTTGCCCAAATAACTGGGATCTTTGGATTTATCAAACACTAAATTACTGTGTTCATTTACTTCTGTGTAAGGTGTACCTAATCTATTCTATGATTATCTTTTTTTCTCTTTTGTTGCCACTCTCTTAAGGGCTGCACCCCTCACCCCCTGCCCAAGAAGAAGTTTTATAGTCACCCACTAAAATTTCAAGTTTACCCTCCTATAGCTGGTAATAGTGGAGATGTGGATGGATAGACAGACAGAAAGAAAGAAAAAAAGAAAGGAAGGAAGGAAGGAAGGTGAGAGAGAGGGAGGAAGAAAGAAAGAAAGAAAGAAAGAAAGAAAGAAAGAAAGAAAGAAAGAAAGAAAGAAAGAAAGAAAGAAAGAAAGAAAGAAGGAAGGAAGGAAGGAAGGAAGGAAGGAAGGAAGGAAGGAAAGAAAGAAAGAAAAGGAAGGAAGGAAGGAAGGAAGGAAGGAAGGAAGGAAGGAAGGAAGGAAGGAAAGAAAGAAAGAAATAAAGAAAGAAGGAAGGAAGGAAGGAAGGAAGGAAAGAAAGAAAGAAAGAAAGAAAGAAAGAAAGAAAGAAAGAAAGAAGAAAGAAAGAAAGAAAGAAAGAAAGAAAGAAAGAAAGAAAGAAAGAAAGAAAGAAAGAAAGAAAAGGAGGAAGGAAGGAAGGAAGGAAGGAAGGAAGGAAGGAAGGAAGGAAGGAAGGAAGGAAGGAAGGAAGGATGAGAAAGAGAAAGAAAGAAAGAAAGAAAGAAAGAAAGAAAGAAAGAAAGAAAGAAAGAAAGAAAGAGAGAGAGAGAAAGAAAAGAGACAGATATTGAACTTCACTGGGGAAGGTGCGTACTGGGAAAACCAAAGTGATTTAGGAGTTATGGTTTTCATGAAAATGCTGATGACAGTTTATGTTAATCATTGCAATGTTTTGTGATATTGCCTTGCTTTCCCTCTAATCTAATTAAACTGTCTACTTGACTATCATCAAAGGCCCAAGTGAATTATAATGACTGAATCCAAACAGGACATCCATTAGGTGGCAACAGAGTCATGAATGACAAGTAACCCTAGGACTCAAGTGACATAAATATAGGCAGCACCAGATAGATTGTCTGCCCTGCCCAGAACTAGAAACCTGTCACCTGAGAGAGATTATCACCTTGGCTTGAGCAAACTCTGATGTATTTCTAAATGTTTAATACAGAGAAATTATTCTTGGTATTGCCTTTGATTCTAGTTAATTTATACCTTTCTTTTTTTTGAGAAGAAATCTCTTTCACATTTTAGTTCCGGGAAATTAATAGAACACTGGCCTCAAAGTCAGGAAGAACTTAGTTCAGTTCATGCCCTTGATACTTGCTAGCTTCATGCTAGTTTTAGCTTTCTGATAACTTTAGCTAGTTTTTATAGGTAAATCTCTTAATCTCTCTGGGCCTCAATCTCCTTATCTATAAGAGAATAAGAGGAAATAATCTTAAAGGGTCCTTCTAAATCTATGATTCTTTGACCTACAAGGTGCCTCTTTCCCCACTCTAAATAAGTGATCTCATCATTCTTGCAGTAAAATGAAAAAGTTCAGTATTTTCCAGTATAAATAAGTTTGTTGTAATTTGGGAGAGAAATTGGCCCCTGTAGTCCAACCTGGACATGACCAGGTATCCTTTCTACAACATCCTGACAAAATACTAGCCTCTTTTTTAAATTAATTAATTAATTAATTTACTTTGGGCAGTGAGTTATATTGGTGTGAGAGCACAAGGATACTCCAACAAGAGGTGAACCCCCCGGAGGTGTTGCTCAGCCCTGGATTACATCCTTGCATCCCTCTTATTTCTTTCTGTCTCAAGCTTCCAGACTTGGCATACCTACTTTCCTTGGTTCATATCTACCCAAACTCAGGTGGAAGTTATTCCCTTTTTTATGTACCTCAGAGAGAAATTAAACTCTGACAGGTTGATCTACTGGACACTGTGTTCAGGCTTAGGTTTTCAGGGCTGGAAAATGAAGCTATCCCTGATTCATCTCCTGAGTCTGTTTCATTTAACTCCTAGGAGAAAAATACACCTGCTACACCTGCCCTGAAACACTTTAAGGCATGTAGCCAATATTAAAAGCTTAATAATAGCTCAGAAACTTCCAAGGAATAGAACAGTTGAGAAACGAATTCCAAGGGAGGGTTCAGAAGTTCTGCCGTCTGAGAGTGGCATTGGAGTGGTAATTCCAGCATTTTCTATATCCAGTAGTTAGGGTGGGAGTAGAGATGTGGAGGAAATGAAAATAACTTAGCAATGGATCAGAGTAAACCCTCTACAAGGGTAGTTAATTGAGTGAATATTCTGCATAGAAATAAAAATTTCAAACCAGTGATTGAAAGTCTTTTGTGCTGGTCTCCAGCTTGGAGGTTGTTTAGTTTAACACAATGGAAAACAAAACAAAATAACAAGAGCAAAAACCAAAACCAAACAAAAAAACACACAAAAATGCAAAAAAAACAACAAAAAAAACAAAACCCACCATCACTTATGGAAAGTAGAGACCCTGAAAAGTAATAGCCAGAAGTTATATAGCTCTTTAATGTTTACAAAGTGTTTTATGGAAATGATCTCATTTGAGCCTTGCAACAAAGCCCTTAGAGGTAGATACTACTGGTACTACTTGTATTTTACAGATGAGAAAACTGAGGTTCAGAGGAGGTCACACAGCTAGAATCAAATGTGGAATTTGAACCCAGACCTCCTCGACTCCAAGTGCAGTAACAGAATCATTTAATAGTGACTCTGGTACCGAAGGTAAAGCTTCACTAAATTCATCCAAGACAAGCAGTACAAAATTGGTTTTCAAATCAACTTGCAAAGACAAATTTCTCTGAGATGAGGAAGGGCTAGGGCTACATGACTTCGTGGTGGGAAGAGACCCTGGGACATCACTCTATAGAGATGAAACAAAGAATCAAGAGAGTGCCACCAAGGAATCTGCCACCAGGAAAAGGGGAGAACATGGGTCAGGCTGAGGATAAACCCACTTGCTATGGAAAGAGTATAGCAGTGGTCATTAACTTCTAAATCTTGGTGCCTGAAGAAAATCTCTATTTGCCTCATCATAGGGATGTTTGTTTTTTTCAGCATCCCATTCATTTTGCCACAATGTTTGCTTAAAAAAAATTAGCGTTAACAGTGTAATATAATTGTCTTGTTTCAGGACCAACAGGACACTTTTTGTTAAAGGACAGCTATGGAAAACTTTTGGAAATCTACAGCTGGGATTTTTTTTTTTTTGCCTACTTCTGCAATTACTTCCTACCCTCTCCACCTCCTCTTAGCTCAAGGAGTAGTATGTTATTACCAAAAAATTCTCAAAACAAAATTAGTTTTCCTTTGCTCTAATATAAAACAACTAAAGGCATGACATGTTGCTTTGAGGGGTGGGGAGCAAAGGGATTGCAAAATCAAGTGGCAATAGTCATGTAAATCCTTCTCCTGTCACAAATATTGTATTTTATGTAAAACAAAGCAGAATAGAGCATCTTTATCTGATATTTGGTAATGAGCCTGGTTCAAGGATGGTCCCAAAAGTATATGTTTAGTATTAAGAGGCCAAAAAAGTGTTCACATGATGAGCTCCTAAAAGCCTCCCAATGTGTGTGGAAACACTGCAACCTGATCTGAACAGGGTTTGGGCTCAGACTACCATAAATTGTCAGGCTGCACTTTTGCATTCACTTAAGCTAATACCAAGTGTCTCATTTCTCCAAAGTAAATCACAGTGGCTTCAGTGCTTTATTTTCCATCTTGTATATAAGTAAACTGCAGGATCAATTGGGAGGTAGAATCAATCTGCTATTTATTACCTTGAAATGTGACACCCTATTTTAAGTGCCTTATTCCCTTATGATTTCAGGGGAGTGCTGCATTATGTCCAAACAATATAGAAACCAGCTTTACAGCTCATGGGGTTTTCAATTGAGTCTGGATGGATTTACATTGCATGAAACTTTCAGTACCTCAACATGTGACTCAGTGGACTTTGAAACAGGCACATAAAAAGGAAGAGCCATTTAATTTTCCTTTAAAAAATTCTTAGCAGAACACACTACAGGTGAAGGCACTTTGGGATGACTTCTAATAGCCTGTCTCCTGCTGGTCTATTAATTGTAAAGTTTCTAATGAGACTTTTTTTTTTCAAAAAAAAAAAAAAAACATTTCCACTTAACATATTTAGTCTTCATGAGAGGTCTCTCATCTTTTTCTTACCCAAATGGAGTCGCTATCACCAGTTCAGAGCCCAGGACTCTACATGGAGTAGGTCCTCTGTAAATGTTTATTGAGAGAATGAATGAATGTCACTAATTTATGGTTTTCAGCAGGAATGCTTATTTGCAGGATGAAATACTGATCTTTTGGCCAGGAGGCCAGGGGGTCTGATGTATATTAGGAAGAGACCCTCTAGCCTTTGTGCCCCCATCCCACCCACCCACTTTCCCTGACAACCAGAAGTTTGGGGGCTGGGCAGTTGGCCAAATCATTATTCAGGGCCATCCATATCCTTGAGCTGCAATTGTACTCCTTTGCTTATTTGAAAATATTCATTATTGAGTTCAATGCTGACTACATAAAGCAACCCTGCCAAACACGATAAAACATTTAAAAATTCCACAAACTGAGTTAGATGAAATTGAAGAGAACCTGACAGTAATGAAAGGCTGGTGACAAGACTGATCCTCATAAATTTGGGTTTTATTAGGGCTTAAACTTAAGTCTAACCAGAGAGACGGCCGGGGGGGGGTGGAGGGGGGGGGAAAGACAGAGACGGAGACAAAGAGATGGACAAAGACAGAGAGATGGAGACAAAGGAACATAGAGAGATACAGAGAGAGACAGAAAGACAGAAAAGATGGGGAAGGGTCACAGAACCTTGGATTTAGAGCTAGATATAACCTCACAGGTCATCAGGTTCAGTCTTTTTACTGATGATGAGATAGGAATGGAGAGATTAAGTTACTTGCTCAAACACATAATGAATGAATGAGACAGATTTCGAACCCAAGGCTTTCTGATAATAAGTATGATACCAGAAACTAAGAGACAGACCCAGAGACAGAAATAGACAAAGGAATGGGGTGGGGGGAGGAGTAAAAGGGAGGGAGAGGTTGGAAGAAAAACCTTAAAAGTGATAGAAGAGAGCTCGGGGCTTCCTGACAGATTCATGTATCTCCCTGACTGAGATTATATTGGGAACCATTATCTTGTTTTCTTTTCCTTTTTGAAAGAAAGAAAACAAAAGGGGAGGGAGGGAAGGAGGAAGGAAGGAAGGAAGGAAGGAAGGAAGGAAGGAAGGAAGGAAGGAAGGAAGGAAGGAAGGAAGGAAGGAAGGAAGGAGAGAGAGGTGATTTATTAAGCATCTACTATATACCAGGCACTCTGTAAATTGCTTTATAAATATTATCTCATTTGATTCTCACAATAACCCTGGAATATTGGTGCTTTTATTATCCGCAATTTATAGTTGAGAAAACTGAGGCAAACAGAATTTAAGTGATTTGCCCAGTGTCATGCAACTAATAATTATCTGATTTGAACTCAGTTCTTCCTGATTCCATGCCTGGTATTGAATCACATAGCTGCTTCTAGAGTAATAATAATTAAAATTTATTGCAAACTGACACATAAGATCTCTTATTTTGAACTCTTCCAGAAAAACAAATAAATTGTAGAATTTCTTTTTTAGTTTTCAGACATGTAAAGAAAAGAATATCATCTTCTATAACAGTATCCTCTCAAAAATATTTTTCTTTTCAATAAAGGTTTGGTTTCCAATATATAGACAACTAACGCACATATTGTGTGTATACACACTCATGTGTATATAAATAGAAATATATATTCATACCATTACATTTAGTATATGAATATAATGAAATAGTCACATGTAACATGTATGTTAGTTCATAAATGTGTATATAATACTGAGCTCTCAAAGAACAGAAAACATTTTAAGACAAACATACATGCATCTCCATAGTTATTCCACAATTGATAAGGGTTTAAAGGATATGAATAAACAGTTCTTAAAAGAATTTTGAGCTATTAATAAACATGTAGAATAATGATCCAAATCACTAGCAATAAGAAATGAAAATCAAAGCAACCCTGAGGTTTTGTCTCAGACCTAAAGAATTGGCAAAGACGACCAAAAAATGGGAATAGTCGATATTGGAGGGGTTGTGGGAAGATAGGAACACTAGTCCATTTTTGGTGGAGCTGTGAATCATTGCAATAATTTGGAAAGCAATCAGGAATAATGGAATTAAAAATAGTTTTTAAAAAACCATACTTTTTGACCCAGAGATCCCATTATAAACCTTATGCTTGAAAGAGGTCATCATTAAGGAAAAAAAGTCCCCATTTACACCAAAATATTTATGATGACATTTTTGAGATAGCAAAGAATGGCAAACAACTAGATGCCCATTAATTTGGAGAATGCCTAAATAAATTGTGGTAAATGACTATAATGTAGCATTACTGTGCTGTAGTAAATGATGAATACAGTGAATTCAGAAAAGCATGAAAAGATGTTTTATGTAAAAAAGATTTACACAATTTTATATACAGTGAAACACATAGAGCAAATGGTATGCACAGTGACTACAAGAATATAAATGGAAAAAAACCACCACAAAACAATCAAATGTTAATGTTGCAAAATTACAAAGAATAAGCAATGTGAGAAGATAATACTACCTTCTCCTTTGCAGAGTTGGGAGGCACATGAGTGTGGTGTTGTATATATTATTCAGACTCTGTCAATGAATTAATAAGTTTTACTGATTTTTTTCTCTTCTTTTTATTTTTTGTCTTTAAAAATATTGTTTTTTATATGGGGTGGTTTTCTGGAAGGGGTAGAGGAAGAATACAGAGAGAAATTTTGGTGAAGTAAAAAAGCAAAAGATATGAAGAAAAACATTTTAAAATATCTACGTTATCTCAGACTGAGAACTCCCAAATGCTCCAAACTTAGGTTATTTTCTTAGGAGGACAAAGGGTATATAAAATGGGGGAATGGCAATGACTTCTCTGCTGCCAGAGAACTTAAATAAGGTCACCATCTATACGAGAAAAGGTGCTTCCCCTCATACCCCCAGTTCCTCTAAAACTTGTGTAAAACAGCTGATATGTTCTGGGGTTTATATGAAAATTTATTATCTTAAAGATAAAATAAAATTTTATGTCATAGATAGCCTAGAGCAGTCTGAGAGAACAAATGTGATTCTTTTAAATTATAAAGAACCATTACTTCTGGGCAAGTTCTTGTACTTTTGCCATGTAACCTTCAGACAACCTGTAAGGCACAAGGGACTTTTAGATTCTAAACAATAAAGTTAGAAGGATAGGTATCTAGAGAAGCTAATTCAATGGATTTCTGAGATTGAGACAGAGACAGAGAAAGAGACAGAGAGACAAAGACAGAGAGATGGAGACAGAGAGAGAGAGGGAGAGAGACAGAAAGAGAGACAGAGACACAGAGACAAAGACAGAGTGAGAAAGACAGAGAGAGAGAGAGAGAGAGAGAGAGAGAGAGAGAGAGAGAGAGAGAGAAACAGACAGAGAAAGATACAGATACAAAGATAGATAAAGAGCTAGAGACACAGAGACAGAGACAGAGAGACAAAGAGACAGAGAATGAGACAGAGAGACAGAGACAGAAGCCGAGAGATAGACAGAGACAGAGAAAGAAAAACAAAGACAAAAACAGACAGACACAGATGCAGAGATAGAGACACAGTGACAGAGGGAGAGATGGAGACAGAGAAAGAAATACAGAGACAGAGACAAAGAGAGACAGAGGTAGAGAGGAATTCTTTGTTTTATATTGCAGCTAACCAAAGTTAATTAAAACATCATTACAAAAGTACATGAGCAGGGAAGCTTGTGCTGGTTTAGGGTGCCATTCCCTATAAAATCATAAAGAATGATATCTTGGTTATTTATCTACTGCTCATGTCTTATACTTTTCCTCGACAGGCAGGATTTTTCTGGCCTGATTTTATTACAGACACACTGTATGTTCCACTCTAAAGAGGAGGGAAGCATATGGCCCCCTGTTTGAACTCCTGTAATTAATCCTTCCAAATACTATTTCCTTCAAAAGTTATTTTTAATTTTATTACAGTCTGTTCTTGTACTCTCCCACACAATCACTTGGGCACCATTTGTATTGATGAACCTGACATAAAGTGGCTCTTGACTAAGAGGAGACCGCTGTTTTATGCAACATGGAAATGATAAGTGATAGATGTTTATGACTATTGATGCAGGAAGCTCGTGCCCCCAAGTTTTCCCCTCTTGCCTGTATTTCAGGAAAATACAGATTTTTCCATTGTTACAACACACACACACACACACACACACACACACACACACACACACACACACACACACACACATTTCCTACCTAAAGGAAAATCCTTCTTCCCACTCTCTGAATTGAGGTGACCATAACAAACAGCAAACAAACAATTCTGCAAATGAATGCGCTGAGAAAGATTTGTTTATTGTGGATGTTTTATGTATCAGCAGAAGGCTGGGAGATGGGTATCTGCATGTTATTCCAATCCCAAATACCTTTTACAGTAAAAATTATGCTTTTTTCTAGCCTCATAAGACTGTCTACTCCTCTCTTTACTTCTTTTGATTAGCTTTCCTAGGATGTTTTAAATGGTTGTGGCCCTAAGAGATAATGTTATTCAGTTGTTTTTCAGTTGTGTACAACTATTTATGACCCCATTTGGGGTTTTCTTGGCAAAGATACTGGAGTTGTTTGCTATTTCCTTCTTCAGCTCATTTGACAGATGAGGAAACCAAGGCAAACAGGGTTAAGTGACTTGCCCAGGGTCACATAGCTAGTTAAGTGTCTCAGGCAAGATTCAAACTAAGGAAGATGAGTCTTCTTGACTCGGGGCCCGGCACTCCATCCACTGTACCACCTAGCTGCCCCTTAGAGATAATAATTTCTAAAGAAAGTTATTAGATTGCTCAAAGTATTATTTTCATACTTTGCAATCAACTAATTAATGCCAAAGATAAATTTTCCTTCAAATTCCATAAAGGGATCCCCATCTTCCTTTGGTTTAAATGTCTCAGCTATGTGTAGCCCAAATCCTTAATGCTGGCTTCCCATCATATCTATCAGAAAAAGACTACTCATTCTGGTGATTAAGGGCACATAGCAGGCCCTAATCAGAGTGCCATATGTGGAGGAGAGTGAAGAAGGTAGACTAAACTGTGATCTGAAAGGGGATCCCAAATTCTATGTCAGGTCCTGCTAGAGGTTAGGGTAAATGAAGGGCAAATGAATTCTGAGAACTAGGCAAGACCAGCATGACCTAGGTACAATGACATTATGCCATGGCCTTTCTTTTTCAGCTCTTTCTAGGCACCTATTGGCCTGGATACTACATATTTGAAGATGTGCAACCATTCCTAGATACATCTCTGTTAACAAATAGATCAAAGATTAAAACTTAGATATAATTTTTAGGTGAGCAATATTATCTATGAAATACAAACAGAGCAATCTATTTCAAGTAAAAGGAAAAAGATGGGCACGTACAACATGAGGAGAGGGCCCCCTGATCTATTCCATCAGTCAAGACTTTTTAGTTTTCCTCATTTGGTGAAAGGGTTATAAAACATGGCAAGAATACATACTTTCTGGTCAGAGTTACAAGGATGGAATGACTTTGCTTCTTTCCTTGTCTTCTACAAGAAGAAGAAGAAGAAGAAGAAGAAGAAGAAGAAGAAGAAGAAGAAGAAGAAGAAGAAGAAGAAGAAGAAGAAGAAGAAGGAGGAGGAGGAGGAGGAGGAGGAGGAGGAGGAGGAGGAGGAGGAGGAGGAGGAGAAGAAGAAGAAGAAGAAGAAGAAGAAGAAGAAGAAGAAGAAGAAGAAAGAGGAGAAGAAGAAGAAAAGAAGAAAGAGGAGAAGAAGAAGAAGAAGAAGAAAAACAAGAACAAGAACAGAAGAAGAAGAAATTTAGCATAGAGTAAAATATGTTTTAACAGATACCATTTTGTTGACAACTTAATTACAGGGGAAATTAAGAAACTGCAACTGATTTACAAAATTTGGAAAGATCATGGAAACGTTCATGTTGTCATTGACAAATCAGATCATAGATAATGTCCAGACTCCTCTGTCATTCAATCTCCCTTTAGTCTGATTTAACCTAACTTTCCAGACTCTTCTCTGTACTTCTAAAGGGAAGTTCTACTTCATCTACTACATCATAGAACCATGGATTTAGACCTAGAAAGCACCTTAAAAGCCATTGAGTTCAACCCCAATCTAATTTTACAGATAAGGAAACTGAGGCAAACATGGTTATGTGACTGCCCAGGGTCACACAGTTATTAAGTGTTTTGAGTTTGAATTTGAACTCAAGAAGATGAGACTTCTTAACCCCACTGTGCTGCCTCCCTGCCCTCATCTGGAAAAGGAATCACCTTGCTGTTAAGCTCCCTCCCAGCTCTAAATTCTATGATTTCAAGACCCCTTTCTACAATGATTATCACCATTTAAAAATCTTCTGGAGCACCTTTTTTTCATCATACTTAGATTTCAAGTGTCTCCATTAACTGACCATACATTTCCTCTGTAGCTTTGGACAAACATGATGTCCAAACTCCACGTCACCAGTGTTTATGAAGTATCTTCCTATGAAGGGTCTGTCTGCACAGTTGCTAGCATGATGCCTCTGAGAACAAAGGATGACCAATGGCAACAACATAATGGCTTTAACGCAACTGGCACATCATAGGACCATAGATTTGAAGCTAAAAAATATCTTAAAGGCCATTGAGTCCAGCCCCCTCATTTTACAGATGAGGAAACTGAGGCACAGAGAGCTTCAGCGACTTGACCAGGGATACATAGTTAGTTAAATATACAAGGCAGGCTTTGAATATATTTCTTCCTGACACCAAGTTCAGCATCATTATCTGTTATGCTATTCTATTTGTTTGAGCTGAGTTGGATCTTAAAGAATGATAAGAGCACAAAATTTGGAATCAAAAGTTTTAAGTTCAAACCCCAGCTCAACTATTTACTATCTACCCTTGGGGAAACTATTTTGCTTTTGGGGGCTCAGTGTCCACATCAGTAAAATAGAATTGTTAGACTTAATGCCTTTTAAGGTGACTTCCAACTCTTAAATCCTATAATCCTTGTTTACCACTTCTTCGCACTTGTCAGGACAGTCTACACTGATTTCCATTTATTATACCATTTGCTTTGGCTGTAGCAACTGAAAAGCAATGTGATGTGATAAATTAAAATGTTGGACTTGGGTTCAACCCTCATATCCTACAATTACCAGCTGTGTGACCCTCAGCAATTCACTCAACCTTCCTCAGCCACAGTTTTCCCATCTATAAAATCAGAATGATAATAGCAACTACCTAAGAGGGTGGTTGTTAGGCTCAAATAAGATAATGCAATCTTTAATGGGCTTTGCAAACTTTAAAGTCAATCTGACTGTTAGTCATCCCTGCTGTTACTCCAGTTCTCTTCCCTTAGAACTGCCATCTTCTTTTTCACCCATGCAAATATAATTAGCATTTTTACATCTGTTTAGTTATCCAGTTAGACTTTGCAAAATGTAGAGTATCAGCATAAGGGTGACAGTTGGCCTCCATGATCTGCTCAACTGGGACACTCTTTGACTCAGTCACTTCTTGAGCACAGATCCCCAGGCACCTCGACTCATAAGAGATTGTTATGTCATTCCAAAGCAGAAGTTCGTCAAGGCTGAGTTGCAGCATGGGTCCATCATCCCAGAACCAAGATGCTTGCCAGTCCTCATGGCAAAACCCCCAGTGTAGCAAGGCAAAGGGGTTCCTATTACTACCTCCATTACCCTAATACCACATATTCTTAAAGTTCCAGCTGAACTCAAACAAGCAACATGGCATAAAGGTTATGTTGGACACTACTCCACTTTGCCCTTTCCTTCATTGATTTGTAAAGCAGGCAAGTCAACCTTCCCTTTCCTTCATTGATTTGTAAAGCAGAGAACTCCACCTTCCTTTCCCTTAATTGATCTGTAAACAGGCAGGACCCCCACCCCTTGCTTTCCCTTGATTGATCTGTGGGTGGGAGTCCCAGTCTAGGGTTTCTTGCTGGTGGGAAACTCAAATGTATACTGACCAATCACTGTAGTTTCAGCTTACATCACTGTAATTTCAGCTTATGTAACATGGCTATGGAACCTCTATAAAACCAGCACAATGTCTGTGCCAAAGGACTGTCTGATTTGGGCATGTGCCCCGATAGTCCCGCAGTAATAAAGTCCACTTTTTAAATTTAATGTTGGGGATCTTCTGTTTCACTTTTATTGGGGTACAACAGTTAGGGTATTGAACTTGGAGTCAGGAAGATGTGTTCAAATCCCTCTTTGGATACTTAACTAGCTATATATGGCAGGTCATTTAACCAGTCTGTAACTCAGTTTCCTCATCTATAAAATTGGGAAGTTGAATTCAGTTGCCTTTAAGTTACATTTCATCTCCAAATCTATGATCCTGTGATATACTAATTATATTGAAGCCACTGGACTAGGAACTATATGATGGTCCATATTTATTTTTTTTTGTAGGTTGTATTACAACACTTTTAAAATAATGCTATAGGGGTAGCTAGGTGGCACAGTGAATAGAGCATTGGCCCTGAAGTCAGGAGGACCTGAGTTTAAATGTGACCTCAGACACTTGACACACTTACTAGCTGTGTGATTTTTGGTAAGTCACTTAACCCCAATCACCCTCCAAAAAAAAAAATAATAATAATAATGCTATGGGTTAAAAGAAATACAAAAAACAAAAGCATTAAAATGCAAGGTATGTAAAATCCCAACTAACACCTGAATGTGTCTAAGGTGCTCATTTAGTAGCTAGCTAAAAGCCCAAGAAAGACAACATTCTTAATGTAATAAAGTGCTGCAAAACAATTGGCAATTTTCAGTTATCAAAATGATGACCTATATTTCATAACCCTGATGACACAGAGTTTATGATCTAGGATGATAAGATATAAATACAGCTGGGGGAGGTGGCTCTGGGGCTAGGTTCCGAACAAAGGAAAGGATTTCCAGAGGAACTGGGAGAACAGGCTCCTTCCAGACCTAGAGGAGCTAGTGTTCACAAAGACTTGAACAAAGACTTGAAGGTGAAAAGGAGCAGGACAAGCCTAAGGGACAGTCAGTAACCCAGTTTAGCAAGAATGTGGGCTGGGTGAAGTTACACCACTTCCCTCAGGGAAAATTCCCTGACCCTTCAGGCCCTCAATGCGCTCCTGATAGTATGTTATGGAAAAGTGGAGAGAACAATAGATTAGAGTCAGAAAACTTATGTTTGAATCCTGCAGTTATCAATGTTGTTGTTTGGCCTCTGTTCTCAAAGAAGACTATGACATCAGGAAGATGATGCCATGACTTATAAATTAATTGGATTTAAATGAGGCAGGGCTGCACAAAGGCACCAGCCTCACTTTCTTCTCCAGAGCCATCTGGGTCCAGTGGCCAGATTTAGATCAGGCTGACTAGAGATGGCCTTGCCATTATCATTAACTCTTGGTAAAACCCTGAACAAGCTTCTTTTCTCTTTGGGCCTCAGCTGCCTCTGTTAAAATGAGGGTATGAGAATACATTGTTCTTGTTGTCCAGTCATTTCAATTATATCTAAATCTTTGTGATTCCATTTGGAGTTTTCTTGGCAAAGATATTGGAGTGGTTTCCTATTTCTCTCTCCAGCTCATTTTACAGATGAGGAAACTAAGGCAAACAGGGTTAAGTGACTTGCCCAGGGTCACACAGCTACTTGAGTATCTGAGGCCAGATTTGACCTCCATAAAATGAGTTTTCACAACTCTAGGGCTGGCACTCTATCTACTGTGCCACTTAGCTGTAAGATTGGTTCTTACAACAGTAATAATCTGCACCACACAATGTAACCCCTAATTATAGTCCATTTTTATATTGTTTAGGTTTTTTTACATGTGTTAATCTTATCTCCCCAACTTGAATATAATCTCCTTGGAGGCACTGGCCTTGACATATTCTTCTCTTGTAACCTCACAGCACCTGCAAAGTTGACCACTGATTAGATGCCCAGTAAGATCAGCAAGAATGGACTCATGTCCAATTAGCAGTAGTTCAGAACATCTCCTTTGTATACCCACAAAAGAAGGCACATCTTTTTTTCTTTCTCTACTTCCAGTAACACCAGCCACCCAAGCAAATGGTATAGGCAACAGTTATTTATAGCTATTCAAAGTAAACCAAAAAAATAATCCTCTTTCAACAGCATCTTTTTCACATCTCCAAGAGTTTCAACAGTCTTGGCTCCTTAGTGAGATATTATCACCTCCTGGCATTGACTGTGACATGCCCCTTTCATAACTGTGCTATTGAGGTCAATAATACAGTTCCAGTGCATGAGCCTTGCCTAGAGGGGAGATTGTTAATTTCAGAAAAATGGATAGAGGCCAGAATCCAGAGGCAGAGCCATATAGCCCTTATTTCTAACTCGTGATGGGAGGAAAGGTTTGTTCCCTTCCTCCAAAGGACTTGAACACTTAATTTCCTCATCTGTTAAATGAAAAATGCAGAATAAATGATTTCTGCTTACTACCCATCTAGCTCTAATACTCCATGAATGTCTTTAGCATGTTGATGTTGTATTAGCTACACTGGGGTCCCATTACTGTTGATGCAATGGGGCTGCAGAAAAAGTGCCAGACTAGGACCTAGAGGATGTGGTTCAAAGCCCAGTTCCACCACTGAAAGCTGTGGTATCTTGGGGAAGTCAAGAAAATGACCTGGGCCTTGGTCTCTGGGACTCAGTTTCCTCATTCATAAAAATAAAGGAGTTGGACTAGATCTTTTAAAAATTCCTTTCCTGCTATAAATACAATCATCTGGCCTATGAGTTGTGATCTATATGGGAGGAGAAGATACTGCAAAAATAGAGGCATACACAGAAAGAACTCACCTGCCGTGCCTAGAGGTGGTAGGGGCAGAGAGACCTTGTGGCATAATGGA
>WOXC01006908.1:0-170000 GCA_011680675.1 Gymnobelideus leadbeateri | reverse complement strand
AATTTTACAAGTGAGAAAATGGAGGCCTAGAAAAAGAAGCAGTTGTCCACGGTCGTACAATTAGACAAAATGTTGTTTATCTACCTTCCCTTCCCTATTGGCATCCTCCTAAGCCTCCTCCTCTGTGCATCTCTACGCGTGCGTGCGCACGTGCACACACACACACACACACACACACACACACACACACACACACACCACGCACCTGCACACACAAACACACACAAACACACATACACAATAGCCTAGAGGCCTTCGGTAGTCCCAATTTACTCAGAGTTCCTCAGCTTGTCCAGCAAGGTAGTACAGTGGAAATGGTTTGACTTCATATTAGTCCATTTGAATTCCATTTCTATTTCCATTGGACTTATGTGATATGGGGTAAGTTACTTCCTCTTTCAACATCCCTAAAATACAAAGATTGGACTAGATCAAAATTATTGAGAATGCCAAAGAGCTTTTGTTTACAGAGGTTATAGCGATAGATATTTATTATGTTATAAATTCAAATAGATAAAAATTTAAAATATGTATTAATTCATTTAAAATGATAAACTTAGCATGTATCAACACAAATTATGCATTTTTATTTTTAAAAACCTATATTTTCCAAAATTAAAAAAGCAATAATGAATGTGGCATTGTTTCACAAAAATTTCCCAATATCTTTGGTTTCTGGATTAATGGATTACAACTGGATTATCAAATCTGCTTCTGCATTCAATTTATTGCAATATATTCTTTTGATTAAAGTATTTGAAGAAAATTAGGTTTTCACACAGATAAATAGTTGGGAAAGGGAGGGTTATTTTAGCAGGTTAATAACGTCTTATAAAAATAGTTTTAACTCAAAAACCCCCTGAAAGAGTCTTGTGGTCCTCAGATTCCACTTTGAGGACCACTAGACTAGATGATCTCAAAGGTTCCTCTAGCTCTAAATCATTTGATTCAACTCAGCACTCTGTACTTAGAATTCACCCTTCAAAATCAAGACTTACCTACTCTATGTGACCTTTCCCTCAGATCCTTGAAAGATAGATGAAGGAGTTTTATACTGCATATACTCTACTGTCTATGACTTAATGCCCAATGCTCAGAGTATGGTAAGTACTCAATAAGCAAATGCTGATGCAGATGTTATTTACCGGTCAAAATAATTAATGAGAAGCCTTTAATGGCTTAAGTTGGCAGGTAGGTAGTATAGCTGATAGAGTGCCAGGTCTGGTGTCAGGAAGACCTGAGTTCAAATCCAGCCTCAGACATTTGCTAGTTGTCTCAGTTTCCTCATCTGTAAAATGAGCTAGAGAAGGAAATGGCAAACCACTCTGGTACCTTTACCAAAAAAAAACTGGGATCATGAAGAGTAAGACACAGCTGAAATGACTGAACAACAAGAACTCAGTCAGCAGCATTTCATAAAGAATTCTGAATGCCCCTATCTACAAAGGGTAACTAAATCTTGGGGTTTCAGAGAAAAAAGTAAGCTAATGGTGGAGGTATCTTTGGAGAGGAGGCATTCTAGTGCCCTGGTTAAATCACTCCAAGGTGGTTACCTCCTTTGCTGATGTGTAGAGTTGGCTCTGCCTGGGAGTCTTTGCCCTATGAGAGAACAGACCTGGTTGTTTCTCACACTTAGCACGTTTTGGCCTCTGGCACATAGCAGGCATGTGGAAATCTACTTAGGCATTTCTATAGCAGACTCTGTTTCTGGGAACAGGCAAACAGTACTTTACAGGTGGCTTAATTGAAACCTTCCATTATATGGAAGGAATAGACCACATAATGCCTCAGACGTGGAACACGGATCAGGGAAAAACAATTGTCTTTATGATCATTTGTTTTTAATTACTTTCATTTCCAAATATAATATATCCCTCTTCCATCTCCCACCCAGAGAGCAAGCCTCTATAACAAAGAATAAAAAAAGAAATGGCAGTGAGGGGAGGGGGTGCGGGGAGTGATAGAGGAAGGTTAGCAAAAACAACCAACATAGCAAGTAAGTTTGCCGGTATTCCTTACCCCTAATCCCTCACTTGTGAAAACAAGGGAAGGAAGTACATATTCACAACTCTTTTGGGGGACTAAGTTTGATCACTGTAATTACACAACAGTCATTTTCGTCTGTTTCATTGTTCATCTTTCCATTTACATTGCATGATCTCTCTATGTATGTATATGTCCATAGATACGTATATGTAGATCACATATGTATATGCATGTGTATGTGTATATATATTTTCCTTCCTCTTATTTCAATTTGCATCAGTTTACATAAGTTTTCCCATGCTTCTATCATCCTTCATATTCATCATTTCTTACAAAGAAATAATATTCTGCTATATCTGTTTACCACAATTTGTTCCACCATTCTCTAATCAATGGACATTGATCTGGTTTCCAGTTCTTTACTACTATAAAAAGTACCACTATAAATGTTGGTGTGTATGGAGTCTTTCTTTCTGTCTTTGATGTCCTCAGGGTATGTGCCCAGCAAGAAGTTTTATGCCATTTTCACATGTCTGGGGCCTATCACATAAGCCACTATTTTTTAGCCCCACTCAGGCAACTAAATAGTTTATTAGAAAATAAAGTTTCATTAAAAAGAAAATGTTTATTGGCTCCTAAATGATTCACTTGGAAGTTATTAAAACACCTTCTGAACTGTTGCCCTATGGAACATTTACAAGAATGAATCCTTACAAGTACTGCCGGTGGCCATGTGGTTCAAGAGGATAGTAACACCTCCTTTCGCTTTAAAATTCGCAAATCTGCTATGTCCATTTTCTCTTTTGATCCTCACAATAACCCAGGGATGGAGGTGTTACTTTTATCATGCCCATTTTTCAGATGAGAAAACTGAAACTAAGAAAATGTAAGTCTCTCCAAGGGTCACACAGCTTTAAGTGGCTGAGGTAGGGTTTCATTGCAAACCTCCTTGTCTGCCAGGCCAATGGGTCTAAAGAATAATCAGACAAGAGGCATTTATTCAGCAGAAATCCTAATTTTCTAGTCCCTCACCTATGAAAAGAGGGGAGAAAGGTATATTTCCTCAACTCTTCTTTGGGACTAAATTTGGTCATTATAATTATAACAGTGATTATTTTGACTATTCATTTTGATCTTTCCATATATATATGTATGTGTGTATTATATTTATATTTATATGTATATATACATATACTTACGTATATGTATATATATATTTATGTATATGTATATACATATATTTATGTATATATACATATATTTATGTATATGTATATATACATATATTTATGTATATGTATATATACATATATTTATGTATATGTATATGTATATATACATATATTTATGTATATGTATATGTACATATATTTATGTATATGTATATGTACATATATTTATGTATATGTATATGTACATATATTTATGTATATGTATATGTATATATATTTATGTATATGTATATGTACATATATTTATGTATGTGTACATATATTTATGTATATGTATATATACATATATTTGTGTATATGTATATATATTTATGTATATGTATATAATGTGTATCTGGATATATATATATATATGTACACACACACACACACACACACACACACACACACATGCATTTCATCCTTAAACCTGGGTTAAATTTGGAGTGAAGGTCATGGAAGCCTTGAATGCCTATGATTAAAAGATTATGCTGGATAGAGAACTCAGAAATCAGATACTATGGTCTCTAGTCTTTATTCTTGATTGTCTTTGTCACTGGGCAAGTCAGTCAGTCTCCCACTGGGTCTCAAAGCAGGATCAACAACGCTGAATTGGGAATCAGAGAACCTGAGTTCAAATTCTAGCTCTGACAGTCACATATCAGCTGGAGAAAATCAGCTTTTCTCTTTGTGCCTCGGTTTCTCTGCCTGTAAAATGAGAGTTCTGGACTCTCCTGCCCCTAATGACCCTCCTTCTTTGTCCCTCAGTTTTCCTAATCTACAAAAAGAAGCAAACTGGGCCATATCTAAGGTCCTCACCCTCCCATATCTCACTGTTCCTGTGAGGAGGATCAGTTGGAGAAAGGGATGAATGCTCTTGAAGGATAGAGTATTGAACAGGTGTTAAGAGTTAAAGGGTTCAAAGTCAGCCAACCAGCACCCCCTTCCTCATCTCTGTTTGCACCTCAAACAGTGTGGGACCAGATGATAGAGTCAGAAATTCAATCACTTTATTGCCAGTCTTCTTTGGAGGCAGGAGGGCAGATGGGATGAGAAGGGATTTCTCTTCTTCAGGTGACCTTATCATCCTCCTGCTTAAGAAATTTCGGTGAATCCTTATTATGTGTAAGATACAGTATAAATTCTTGTTTGTCCTCAAAAGTCCTTTCAACTGGCTTTAGTCTGCCTTTCCAGACTTATTTCATATGACTCTTCTTTACACATGCACTCTGGTCCAGCAAACTGGCCTTCTTATCATTCTATAAACTTGGTATTACATCTCCCACCTTTGTATCTTTGCACAGGCTGTCCCTCATGCCTATTATGCCCTCCCTTCTTACCTCCACCCCTTAGAATGCCTACCTTCCTTCAAGATTCAACTTATGTGCTGGGGGGGGCTAGGTGGCACAGTGAATAGAGCATGGTCCCTGGAGTCAGGAGGACCTGAGTTCAAATCCGGCCTTGGACATTTAACACTTACTAGCCATGTGACCTTGGACTATGAACTTAACCCCAATTGCCCTGCCTTTCCCCTTCAAAAGAAGAAAAAAAAAAGGGATTCAACTTATGTGGCACTTCCTACAGGAAACCTTCCCTGGTCTCCTAATTGTTAGTTTTTCCTTAAACTATCACATCTCTCTCTCTCTCTCTCTCTCTCTCTCTCTCTCTCTCTCTCTCTCTCTCTCTCTATATATATATATATATATATATATATAAATCTGTACAAGTGGTGTGTAACTCAAATAGAATGTCATGAAGTATCTTTGTATTCCTAGCATAAGCACATGGTAGGGCTTAAGGGATCATATTAAATTATATTAAAATGGATTAGATTGGATTGGATTGAATAGTGGTCCTTTCGTATTACATGTGACCAGTACTCACAGTGGTATGCTGGTAAAGTTTTAACAATTGGTTCTCTCATGTGTATGTATGTATGTATGTATGTGTATATGTATATAGAGAGAGAGATGGTTAGATAGATATAAATACGACTGTAGATTGATAGAGATATGTCTATATGTACACACATATGGTTATATATTATAAATATTTATATATACACACACCACACTTTTAAGTTTAACCTGTTATTAGCCTTTTCTTCATCACTTTCTTATGTCTAGACAATCAATAAAACAAGAAATTGTGCCTTGATTTGTAGCATTTGCCAGCTTCCACGGTGTAAATACTCACATTGAAAGTTTAACCATCTTTTCACAAGCTCCTTCCAGCTGACTCCATCATACCTCAGCCACTTAGGAAAGAAAAGAAGGAGATGACTGCCTTCCTTTCATTTTCCTTGGCATGATCCTCTAGACAATGTAACAACAATATTCGAGGACCCATGGAAATGTATTTGCAGTTGTGCTATGAGTCCATCACTCCCTTCTCCATTTCTTCTCAGGTCACTTGACAGGCCTAGAGATAATCCATCTTTCACAATAACTCTTCTGATTGCACACTATTAACAACCATATGAAAGATTGACCTGTAATTTGGTGATTTAATGAATCATTTATGTGTGATTTGTGCATGAATCAAGCATGGCATGATGGAAAAATGCTGGATTTTGAAATCAGACCACTTAGATTTGAATACTGAATTGAATGTTAACTAACTCTAATAATGTCAGGTAAGTATTTCTAAATTTTCTAGACTTCACTGTGATCCTCTGTAAAATAACTGCACTGGACTAGGGGATTTCTCTTCCAAATCTAAATTCTGGCAATGACATAGTCTGTGTAAGTGGATGTTCCTGTACCTTGATATTACTCTCTTTGGGAGGTGGCCAGGTAGGGAGGTTCATCTTGTATGCCCCATTGTTCATGTAGAGAGCAATCTGGTCATTTTTATTAAAACAATATTTTGCATTTATATAACATTTTAACCTTTCAAAGAACTTTCATATATATAATTTCCATATGTATGGACATATGATATGTGTATGTAGCTTATATCTTTTCAAAGTATTTTATATCTAAAAAAAACAATTTCATAAATGTACATAAAGTATAAATAAAAGATATCTATGTGTGTATATATGTGTGCATATATATCCATATGTATATGGGTGTGATTTTAGTCTCCACAATCCCATTGTACCATTTGTAGGATATTTTTACCTCCATTTCTTAGATGAAGAAGCAGAGGATCAGAGAGATTTAGTGACTGCTCCCCCACCCACCCTTGTCACACTGTTAAGGTTCACAACTGTGTTCTGTCTCTCAGTACTGAGCTCCCTGCCCCTGATAGCGGATAGCCCCAACCTGCTGCCAAGAACAAACCAATTGACTTCACACCCAACACTGTTTGTGGGGTCCAGTTAAGCTCTTTTCACCAAAAGGGATTGGAAGTGATGACTTCATACTTCTCTGACTCACAATAGGCAGGGGTAGGAGTGGGGTTGGGGATGAAAACAGGGTCTGGCCTGTGTTCTTGGAGCCAGAAATCTTGCATCCACTCAATGTGTTGCCGCCCCCCCAGACTCTTTGCACCTCCAACTCTCCCCTCTGGCAAGGCTGTTCTCCTTCAGTTTTTCAGTCTGGCTTTAAAGTGCCCACCTCCAGGTCAGCTCCTAATCCCTCCTGTGGTAATTGGGCTAAACGAGGTGAGGGGTGGACAATTATATGGCAGCTATTCGACTGCCCTTCCATTGCCTAATGTGCCTTACAGAGCTAGCTTTTATTTTGTGTTTTACGGGATGCATTTATTGTTGGCCTACGGGTTACTAGTGTTTCCTATACCAGTATGGGGGTTTTATTTGGTTGCCCAGCCTGATTGCCCTTTGGAAATGCTCTGGTTTTAATTAAGCCTCTTTCCTCTTCTTTTTCTTGCAGCAGGGTTTAGGGCACCTTGCTTTTCAGCACTTTAAAAATAAATATTTATTATCAATTTTTATGATCTTTTTATTATAAATTCATAATCGGTCCCATATTTGTGACTGGACACTCCCCTCTGCAGCTGCCATACTTGTGGAACAGGATGCTGGGCACAGTGCCCTGGTTATTCACCCTTCTATGTCTGGGAGGGCAGAGACCCACACTCATGCATTACCACCCACTCTTTGTTGAGACTATGAAAAGATGAAAAGTGGGTGGTATAAGGGGGAGGGGGGAAAAGGAACTGAATTTGGAGTCAGAAAATCTAGGGACTAATCCTTGCTCTTCCATTTAATTCCTTGTCTTACCTTCCAAAGGCAAAACATTTAATTTTTCTTGAGCATCAGTTTCCTTCTTGGTCAAAAGGAAGGGGACAGAGGAGTAGATTATCCAAATATAATGATCCTAGGTAGAAGTACTAGACCAGGGGTGGGGAACCTGTGGCCTCAAGGCCACATGTGGCATTCTATATCCTCAAGTTTGGTCCTACTTGGATTCAGTCAAAGGGCCACACTATTCATCACCCTTGTGCTAGACCCTGGCATTTCAATGCTCCTTGCTCCAATGATAGTTGAGTGAGCAGGAACCCTATCTCTGATCAATCAATCTCTGTCCAGTCACAAATATGGGACCGATTATGAATTTATAATAAAAAGATCATAAAAATTGATAATAAATATTTATTTTTAAAGTGCTGAAAATTTAGTCTTTCTCTCCTCCTCTCTCTTCCTCTAGTAATCCATGTGATCTATCTGTTTCCAGTGAAATTTCTCAACCCCTTCCACCAGGAAGCTTGTCCCATCCCACCATCAACTTAAACACTCCTGGAGGCCATGAACATACCAAATTTCTGCTTCCAACTTTTTAATCTTGCTTTGTAGATTTTTTTTGGTGGTATGGCACTTTTGTCTGATAGCTTTGTGTCTATAACTTAAGTCTTGCAATCATCTGTAATGGGAATGCATTTTTTTCTGGCCTATAAAGGGGAAAAAAGCCCTTTCTTTTGATTCTCCCTCTCTGACTTCCAACCCTCACATGAGAATGTACCTCATGAATACTTGTTCAATATATTTTCAGAAGCAATTCTTACCTACAATGATTCCCTGAACCTTAAAGTTGGAAGGGATATAAAAAAAAATCCACCAATCTAATTCTCCTTAAGTAAGAATCCAGAAAAGAAAATAGGTTCTAGAATCTGAGGACTTGTGTTCAAAATTCACTTCTAATATCGACTGCTTTGAGACCTTTGTCAAGTGTCTTAACCTTTCTTAGGCTTGATTTTTCACATTCAGTTAAATAATGGCATTGGATTAATGGTCTCTGATCAGTGAGTATTTAATCTTCACTGGAAAGACCTCCAATAATAGTCAATGCACTACCTCCTCCTGAAGCAGGTCTTCTGAACTGCCCTGATTATTAGGAAGGTCAAATTGAATTGAGAACAGAAAATAAGAGCACTTGATGTAAACAAAGTACCATTTTCCTAACTATACTACTTCCCCTACCCAACTTGCAAAAGCAGCACAAGTCTTCTAGTATGGTCACCTGTCAGCCTGATAAAAGCAAGACACACAAACAAACAAATGACAGAAGGAATGATTGCGAATGATTATCTCAGTGCCTGGACAGAGCAGAAATCATTCCAAATCACTAATAATAAGAGAAATGAAACTCAAAACAACTGTGCAAATAGGCTGTGCAATGGAAAACGAAGGAAATTGTCAGTGTTGGAGGAGGCTGTGGAAAGACAGCTACATCAGTTCCTCTATTAATGAAGTTTGACCATACAGAAGAATACAGAATTTGAGATGATAATTCAAGAATTTATATTAACAAAATGTAAAGAAATGCCAAAGGAAGATCTAAGACAAACTTTAGTAAAACATCAAAGACAACTTCTGAAGAGGCCCTTCTAGAAGAAGAAAAAGATTAAGGATAAGAACACAAAGACATTAAGGAACTGGCCTCGGAATTGTTTTTCTCCCATCTAGTGAGCACTTATTTTCTCTTTTTCTAAATAAGTTTTTATTGATGTCTTTTCTTTTAAAAAATCACTTTAAAAACATGACCAAACAGGAGATAAAGAACATTATGAAATGTAAAATAGACAATTTTGATTATATTAAATTAAAAAGCTTTTGTACAGACACAACTAATTCAACCTAAATTAGAAGGAAAGTGGAAAGCTGGGAAACAATCTTTATAGCAAGTGTCTGATAAAAGCCTCATTCTCAAATATATAGAGAACCGTATCAAATTTACAAGTCATTCCCCAACTGATAAATGATCAAAGGATATGAATAGTAAATTTTCAGAGGAAGATATCCAAGTTATCTGTAGGCATATGAAGATGTGTTTGAAGTCACTTTTGATTAGAGAAATGAAAATTAAAACAACTCTGAGGTACCACCTCACAATTCTCAGATTGGCTAATATGACAAAAAAGGAAAAATATAAATGTTGGAGAGGATGTGGGAAAATTGGAACATTAATGTACTATTGATGAAGTTGTGAACTGATCCAACCATTGTGGAGGGCAATTTAGAACTATGCTCAAAGGGCAACTAAACCATCACTTACCCTTTGATCCAACAATACCACTACTAGGTCTGTATCCCAAAGAGATAATAAAAAAGTGAAAAGAACCTACGTGTGCAAAAATATTTATAGTAGCTCTTTTTGTGGTGGCAAAATGTTGGAAACTGAGGAGATGCTCCTCAATTGGGCAATGTCTGAACAAGCTATGGCATATAAATGTAATGGAATACCATAGTGCAATAAGAAGTGATGAACAGGGAGATTATGGAAAAACCTATGTACGAACTGATGAAAAGTGAAGTGAGCAGAACCAGGAAAACATTGTACACGGTATCAGCAACATTCTGTGATGATCAACTATGAATGACTCAGCTCTTCTCAGCAATAGAATGATTCAAGATAAGTATAAAGGATTCATGAAGGAAAATGCTATCCATATCCAGATAAAGAACTGATGGACTCAATGCAGATTGAAGCATTTTTTTCCACTTCATTCTTTCCAGTGTTTTCCTCCCCCTTTTGATCTGTTTCTTCTTTCACAACTGTGACTAATATGGAAATATTTTTATATAACAATCTGTAAACTATATCAAATTGCCTACCATTTTCAGAAGAAGGAAGAGAAGGGAGGAAGGGAGGGAGGAAGGGAGAGAGAAAAATTTGTAACTCACAATTTTGTAAAAATAAATGCTAAAAATATTATTGACATGTAACTGGGGAAAAATACTATTAAAAATCACTTCAATTTCCCTGATATCCCTCCCTCTCCTCCTCTTAGAAAGATATCCCAAAAAACGAATAGCATTTTTAAGGAAAAAAATTCAGTGTAATGGATCAATAGATCAAAAAGTGCCATACAAACACTATTATACGTCCTACCTCTAAAAGGGATTGAGTCAGATTATCTTCTCATATTTTTTTTTCCTTTCCAGTCTTGTTTTTTCTTTACAATGCTGTAGCATCCAGTTTTGTTTTTTGTAGTTGTTCTTTCTGTTTATATTGTAGTTATCATTTATGTTGTTTTTGTAGCTCTACTTGTTTCACCATATCAGTTCATGTACATCTTTCCATGCTTCTCCATAACTGTCACATCGTTTCTTATCACACAATAATAGTCGATTTATGTAACACAACTTGCTTAGCTGTTTCCCCATTAATCGCTATCTACTTTATTTATAATTCTTTGCTATCTAATAAAGTGTTACTATAATATTTTGTTTAATATGAAGACTTTTTTTTCAATCAGTGACCTTCATGGAGTCTAGTAATGTCTAGTAAAGTCTTGTAATGGAGTCTCTGGGAGAAAGGTATACACATTTTAATTACTTTATTACTTAATTCCATACTGTTTCCCAATGGTTGTATTAATTCATAGCTTTATCAGCAATGCATTAGTTTACCCTATCTTCCTTCAAACTAGCCAACATTAATTTTGCCCATATTTTTGGTCATCTCTGCCACTTTGCAAAGTATAAGGTGAAACTTCAGAGTTGTTTTGATGTGCGTTTCTCTTGATATTTGTGATTTAGACAATTCTTTAATATGTATATGCATACATATGCATATATATTTGCTAATTGTTTATATAGTTTTGATATCAACCTCTTATCAAAGAAACTTAATACAAGGATTAATTTTTTCTCACTTCAGTTTTTTATGTGTAGAAGCTTTTTAGTTCCATGTAATAAAAGTTATCCATTTTGTTTTACGTAATTGTTACCTTCTCTAATGAATACATTTGCTGCACATAGGTAGTAGATGAGAGGTGTATGATTTGTTTTTCTTCTAATTTTTTAACATATCATTTTAAAAAATTAAATCCATGTTTCCATTTAGAATGTTCTGTGGAATATGGTGTAAGGTGTTGGTTTAAGCCTAATTTCTGTCAGATTTCTTTCCAATTTTCCCATCAGTTTTTCTCAAAGGGAGTTCTTTCCTAAATAATTTGTTTCCCTTTTTAACAAAGCTGGGTTACTGGCTTCCATTTTTTTTTCTCATTATCCCTTGTTTATTTTTTCCATTGATCTATCTCTTTATTTTTTAAACTAAAACCATATGGTTTTTATGACTGTTGCTTTATAACATAGTTTGAGGTCTGAAACTGGTACTCCCTTTCCATCTCTACCTCTTTTCATTACTTCCCATAATACTATAGAGCCTTCATTTTTCCCAAAGGATTTTATCATTTTACTGAATTCTCTAATATGTGCCTTTTATAATTTGATTAACATAGCATTAAAACTATAAACTGATTTTGATTGTAATGTTTTTTCTTTCATATTGGCATGTCCCAGCCATGGACACTAAATATCCTTCCAGATATTTGCTACTTTTTAATTTTTTGTGTGTCTTTGAATATTAGTCCCCAGATATTTTATGTGTTTTGTACTTATTTGAACTAATATTTCCTTTTCTATTATTGCTTCTTTGATTTTTTTTTGTTATATAGAATTGCTATGGATTGTTGAGGGTTTATTTTATAACTTGCAACTTTGGTGAAATGATTGACTCAATTATCATCTGTAAAGATAACTTTTTTTCTCTTTAGTTATTTTAGGTTAATCTGCTTTATGACAGTCCTATTCTCACTGGTTCTTTTCTCCTTATCCTCAAACATCTTTCTCCCCTCTCCCTTGTTTGCTGCCCAATTCTCTAGTTTTAAAGTTTAGGTTATCCTTTTATCTATTTATTAAATTTCTCTCTTTTTTTCCTTTCAGATAAGCAGTCAAATAACATACTCCTTCTTATCTTCCCCTTCTATTTTTTTTGTTTTAAAATTGTATTTTCTGCATCTTCTGAATTTCATAAAGTATTTCTTTTCCTCCATTCTCTTCATAATTTATCTTCCATTCCTCTCTATTCTATATATTTATTCTTTGATTCATGGCACTTATGCTTATTTTGTTGCTCTTTATTCTTTGTATTTCTTATGAAGTTAAAGCTTCTAATGTATCTACTTTGGGTTCCCTCATTTGATGGTTTCTATGTTTTTGCCTTATAGGTCTTGTTCCATGACTCCCTTTTTCTGTTGTATTTTATTCTTATAAACACCAAATCTTGAGAGTGATAGAGAGGTTGTCACTTAACGATTTTCCTATGTCCCTAATCATGTAGTTCTTTGTTAAACTCTGTCCTCCCTTTAGGCAGCTTTTCCCATTTGCTGTGAAATCTCCTCCTTGGGTCTATATCTTCCCTCTCTTCTTGGTATCAATTCCTGAGCCAACATGAATTATATACCTCTAATCACAAGTTCCCTATATATTATACCCATTTTGAGGTACCCATCTTCCTAGAATATCTCTCTTCCCCTAAAGGAACAGTCATTGGCAGTACAATCCCATACCACTGATACATGATTCTCTTTTTCTTTCCCTTTGTTTTAATCTGCCCCCCTTATCTTCTTGTCAATTTTCTTTTAAGATCTCTTCTTTTTCTGAAACTATAGGAGTTATTTATTCTTCATTTTTAAACTCTGACTTTATAAAGGTCTCACATTTTCATCTCTATCTTCTTTCTCCCCTTTCTTCTTTTATGCACCCTCCCATTCCATAATTTAGTCTCACTATAGTTCACCTGTCTGTGGGGTATTGCAAGGTTTAGTTGATGATGTCTCAGGCCTATTTGTCCATCATTATTTCCATTTGATTTGTCATTTCACCTTTGTCTCCTTTCGTACTTAAAAAAGTCTTAATGGTCTTCATGTTATTATTTTCTTATTACTGTTTTTAGTTGTTGCATCTATTACTTTTCTTGTATTTCTGATATCTAAAGTATGTGCAAAACAAATAATTTTCTCCAAATATAGTTTTCTATCTAGGAATGTTTTAAATGTCTCTTCTAGATTGAATGTCCATCTTTTTTTTTTCATTAATGAGTAGATTTAGGTTTTCAAGGAATATTACCTTGGATTAGATCTTAGAGCTCATTTGCTCTTCAGAACATATACATTCCCTCCTATGTTTTCTGGTACATGCAGAATAACCTCGTGTTATTCCATTTTTTTTTCCTTTGTGTTTGAAGGTATTTCTCCCTGTTACTTGCAGAATTTGTTATTTGTCACTTGGATTGCTAAATTTAATCACTATGTGTCTTAAAGTTTGCCATATATTATTTGTTTATCTGTTTCTGGAGGCAATCTGTAGTTTCTTTTGATTGGAACTTAGCTTTCTAAGTTCAGAAGTCCTTCACAGTTTTATGAATTATTTATTGAATTATGATGCTCCTATTTTTTTCACATATTCTTCTGGGAAACCTGTAATCCTTAAATTGTCTCTATGCATGCTGCCTCTGAGATCAATATATTATGCTGATATGGAGACTGTGCTTTATTTTACTGTCATTGCTTTTTGTTTCTCTATTCCTAGGTTGTCCTTCACTTCTGCATACTTTCATTCTCAAACAGGTTTTCTCTTTTTTGTTTTATTTCTTTGGTGAAACTTTCTACCAATGATTAAAATTGTCGACTCTATCAATTATTTCTGTTGTACAATCCATAAATTCTGATTTCATAATTGTTAACACAAAAAAATTTGAAGGAATTAGAATAGGCAATGAGGAAATGAAACTATCACTCTTTGCAGATGATATGATGATATACTTAGAGAATCCTAGAGAATCAAGTAAAAATTACTTGAAATAATTAACAACTTTAGTATAATTGCAGGATATAAGATAAACCCCTATAAATCATGAGCATTTCTTTATGTCACCAACAAATGCCAGCAGCAAGAGATAGAAAGAGAAATACCATTTAAAATAACTATAGACAATATACAATCTTTGGGAGTTTGCCTGCCAAGACAAACCAAGGAACTAGATCAGCACAATTACAAAACACTTTTCATACAAATAAAGTCAGATCTAAATAATTGGGGAAAATCCATTGTTCATGGATAGGCTGAACCAATATAATCAAAATGACAATTCTACCTTAATTAATTTAGTCATTCAGTACCATACGAATCAAACTACCAACAATTATTTTATAGAGCTAGAAAAAATAATAACAACATTCATCTGGAAGAACAAAAGGTCCATGATATCAAGGAAATTAATGGGTAAAAACATGCAAGAAAGGCAGCATAGCCATATGCAATCTAAAATTTCATTATAAAGTGGCAATCATCAAAACTATTTGGTACTGGCTAAGAAACAGAGCAGGGGATCAGTGGGATAGGTTACATACACAAGACATAGTAGTAAGTGACTAGAGTAATCTGTTTGAAAAACCCCAAAACTCTAGCTTCTGAGATAAGAACTCACTGTTTGACAAAAACTGCTAGGAAAAATAGAAAATAGTATGGCAGAACCTAGGTATAGATCAACATCTTATAGAGTATGTCTTAGATAATATCAAAATGTGTATATGATTTAGACATAAAGGGTGATACTATAAGCAAATTGGGAGAAAAAGAAATAATAGTTTGTCAGATCTATGGAGAAGGGAAGGATTTATGATCAAACAAGAGATAGAGAAGATTATGAAATTCAAACTGGATAATTTTGAATACATTAAATTAAAATGTGTTTGCACCAACAAAACCAGTGCAACTAAGATCAGAATGAAAGCAGAAAGCTAGGACACATTTTTTACCACCAGTGTTTCTGATAAAGGCCTCATTTCTCATATGTATAGAGAACTGGGGTAAATTTCAAATAATACAAGACATTCCCCAACTGATAAATGGTCAAAGGATATGAATAGGAAATTTCCAGATGAAGAAATTAAAGTTATCTACAGCCAAATGAAATAATACTCTAAATCACTATTGATTAGAGAAATGCAAATTAAAATAACTCCGAAGTACCACCTCACAATTATCAGATTGGCTAAGAGAAGAAAAGGAAAATGATAAATGTTAGAGAAGACTTGGGAAAATGGGAACACTAATGCATTATTGGTGGAGCTGTGAACTGATGCAACCATTCTGTAGAGTAATTTGGAACTATGCCCAAAGGGCTATAAAATGTATACCCTTTTATCTAACAATACTACTATTAGGTATATATCTCAAAAGAGATCATAAAAAAGGGGAAAAGACCCATATGTACAAAAATATTTATAGCAAATCTTTTTGTGGTTGCAATGCATTGGAAATTGAGGTGATGTCCATCATTTGGGGAGTGGCTGAACAAGTTATAATATATCAATGTAATGGAACACTATTGTTACATGAGAAATGATGAGCAGGTAGATTTCAGAAAAACCTGAAAAGACTTACATGATTGATGCTGAGTGAAGTGAGCAGAATCAGGAGAACTCTGTACACAGTAACAGCAACATTGTGTGATGATCAGTTATGACAGACTTACAGCAATGCAATGATCTAAGACAATTCCAATAGGCTCGTGGTTGAAAATGCTATACACATCCAGAGAAAGAACTATGGAGTCTGAATGCAGATGGAAGTATAGTATTTTCTCTTTTTTTCTTTCTTGCAGTTTTTCTCTTTTGTTCTGATTTTTTTTTCACAATATGACCAATGTGGAAATATGTTTGAAGTGATCATACATGTATAACCTACATTGGGGAACTGGAAAGGAGGTGAGAATAAGAGTGAGAAAACCCAATGTAAATAGGAAATTTGGTTGGATCCAAAGCCCCAGAGATGGGAATGGGTTCTCCATATGGACAACTGACTAAAGTTTCAAGCAACTGGTAGAAAGTGAATGAAAAAATTCAGGGATTAAAAACTAGTGGATCATCTTTTGGAAGTATAAGTTAGTGTTGGGGTGGTCACTGACAAGCGACCCATATTCATTTATTCATTCTAGCCTCAAATAGACTTTACCAAACCACAGTTCCCCAAAGTAAAATCCAGTAGCACATGATGAAGCTTGCTTCCATATAGGAAGGCAAACATCAGCATATCAAGCAGTTTACAGATTAAGAACCCCATATCTTTAAAATCTCTTTGTTCATAAACTAAGATTGCTAATCAAATATGCCAACAAGGTACGAGTGTCTGCCACAAGCTGATTTAAACACAGTGTCTGGGAAGCTTTGGTCACTATCTGAGCTGCCTCCTGTCAAGAGAGATAATGAGGCAGCACTAGGACTCTGACCTCCAGCTCCATAAACAATAATAAATTGCCCCAGTTGGCTGGGAAGAATATTTTTATTCATTGATTCCCTTTGCAATTCAATAATTTGGATCACCATTTGTATTTAATCTTTCACTTTACAAGGGCATGACTGTCCTCACAGATGGGGCCTCTCCATGTATTTCCCAAACTTTGCACTCTATCAATGGCAATTCAAGGAGATAAATTCTGGTGTGTGTGTGTATGTGTGTGTGTTTCCAAAATCGAGTTAGGCTGTGAATCATCAAATTCTGCCACATTGTCATTCACAAAAGAATACATTTGTGTGGAGACAGGACAGGCAGAAAGACACTAGACCTGACATCAGGAAAACCTGGGATCAAATACTGCCTCTAACAGGAAATATGTGACTTTGGGCAAGTCACTCAACTCAACAAGTATTTACAAAATCCCTACTATGTGCACTATGATAAGCACTGAGGATACAATGTCAAAAGTAAAATAATACGTGCCACCACAAAGAAGGCATTCTGCTGGAGGCAACAATATGTACGTAGATTAAATAAATGCCAAGTTATTTGGGGGTGAATGACTAGGTGGCAGTTTCAAGAGAGCCAGGGATTTCAAGACTCAGTGATGAGAAAGAGAGCATTCCAGGCAATAATTTTGCTGAGCCTCAGTTTCCTCATGTGTGAAATGAAGCTCTTTGTATTTGTAGATATCTCACAGGTTTTTTGTGAAGCTTAAATGAAATATAGATAGCTTGGTAAATTTCAAAGCCTCGTGGTACTTTCATTTATTCTGCTCAGTTTTTCCTTTCCAAAATTCTTTTTAGGCTTGCCTGGTCAATCAAAAATTGACTCATTTTTCTTGGTATGGAAGGCTGAGATTATTAGAATGAAAATGAAAACTTTTTCTTCTTTCTAGGAAGAAAAATAGTTCTTAAAGTAAATATTACAGAACAACTGGTTATGTCAGGGTTATGCTCAGGAAATGATTATAAGCAAGTACATAAACACCAACCTAATTAAAATGATACAAGACAACTTGACTTGGCTTTAAAGCTTGCTATAGGGAAATGTGGGTAACCCCAGGGAAGGGCAGGATCCCAGGATGGGGGGGTCAGTGTATTGCACCTCAGACATTGATCAAAATCCCCACTATACTGGCATATGTCAGTCTCATTAGATGTCACACAGTACTGATTTCCCACTTTTAAAGGACATTGTTTAATGGAATTTGGATAGAAATGGATTTAGACTCGAGGTACCTGAATTCAGATACCTGCTCTGCTACTTACTAGTTGTCTAACCTTTGGCAAATTGCTACTCTCTGAGTCTCAGGTCCTATATCTAGGGGAAAAGTAAATGAGTGGACTAGACTACATATAATTGTGAAGGTCTCTTCCAGGTTTAAATCCCATGATACTAAAAATATCATAGTTCTAGCGCCTGCCCTCTTGGATCGCAGACTGTTTCTGTTCTGCAAATTCACAGCTCCCACGGGCTCAGATCAGGCCTAGTTTCTGCCAAAGATCTAGCACCTTGATTTTCAGATTAGAGAGGAAAGCAACGCACCTGGTGAGGGTACTATGGAAACAAGCTGAAGCTGTAGCGCATGGGGTGGGCTCTAAGGTCTATGCAAGGTAGAGGAGATCAGTTAGCAAATCCATTAATTAAATGCCAGAGTTTGAAAGTTGTAAGCATCCTTACAGGTCAGTTGGCCCTAACCTTTCTTTTGTCAAGTAAGAAACTGAGGCCAGGGATGTGAAATGATTTGTATAAGGTCAAGTTTCACAACAGAATTTTGGCTCGTGAATTTTGATGGTGGTTTTGACCTGTAAAGATTAGTACCTTCTTGAATGAGGAGAACAAATTATATAATAATGACATTATAAAAGCAAACAATGAGGAAAACCTTAAGATCAACCCAACGACCAACCACATTTCCAAAGAACTAATGGTGGAAAATGGTGGGAAAAAAAGCACATCCTGATAGAGGTGTGAAGGAGTGATGTATTATTTAATAGGGTCAATGAGGGAATTCTTTTTGCTTGACTGTACAGATTTGTTACATGGGGATTGTTTTTCCTTTTTTACGAGACGTGTTTATGGGAAGGAAAAAATTATTTCTGTTAGTTAAATAGGAAATTTAATTTAAAATGAGATAAAATGAATTTTTGAAAGATTAGCAACTGTTCAATCAACAACTCACTGGCAAGCAGCAATGATACCATTTTTCTTTCCATGGCAACTCCAAGGTGATTGTTCTCACAAGTATCAATTTTACAATGAACACAATTAGATTTTGCTGCTTTAGAATTTAAATTTGTTTTTGTTTGTTTGTTTGTTTTTAAGTACAGCACAGTAGAAAGAGCAATGATCTTTTATATCAAAAGGACTGAATTTTAGGCTTGGCTTGAAATTTTCAAGTTCTATGACCCAACATAAGTCATGCAAATTTATTAAACTGCAGTCTGCTCATTTCTAAAATGAGGATAACAATATTTATGACATTTACATTACAGGATTCTTATGAGAAAAATTCTTTAGATACCTGAAAACACTATAAATATAAATGTGAATTGTTGTTATAATTGCAACTAGTATTATTTTTCTGATATTTCTCCAAAATTATTTGTTACATATCACCCCCACACATAGTGCTTTTAACCAACAAACTCAAAGAATCTTACAACAGTACAGCACAATTTATTCCTTTATATTTTGACAATTTGAAAGAGGGCTGAACTTCATAAAATAGGTTAGGCAGAGAAATAAATAGTGTAAACATGTTGAACCCACTGTGGGAGAACTATGATCTTTTAATTTTTTTTTTTTTTGCATTTTGCTTTCTACATCAGCCACCTTGGCTTGTGCAGAATGCACATATTGTTCCAATGTCATTGTTTTCTTATATATAAATCATTCATTCTCTTTTTTAAAAATCTCCATGGTTTTTGAAAAAATCTCCAATTTTCTGCTTTCTTATTTCTTTTTTAATTTATTTTAAAATGTATTTACTAATTTACTTTATAACTCTTATTCCTGCCTCAATCCTGACCCTTACTGTATCTTGTATTAATTCTGTTGTTATTTATATTCTGAAACATGTTGATGTTTCTTGTTATTCCATTATTATTATGGACATTTTCTATCCATTTGATAATATTGCCTGAATCCAGATTCAATGGCTGCACTCGAGGACCGAGAGAGCCACATGTGGCCTCCAGGCCTCAGGTTCCACATCCCTGGTAAAGGATTTCTTATTGTCACAGGGAGCATATACCAGAGTTGATACTAGAACCTAATTCTCTTGACTCCAGGTCCAGGAATCCCTTCCATTAAGCTGTTTTTCAGAACACAGCATTCCTCCCCACCCTCTCACCCAACCCCATCCCATTCTAAGAGCCCTTAATCTTATTTGGAAAGGTGACAATATTTGTCATATTGCTTATTTGGCCTCTAATGATGAAGAAAGATAAATGAATGGTAGATATTTTCCACTTGATAGGTACAGTTTGGGGAAAGGAGAGGTCTGAGAGGGTAACAAGGAATTATAATAGAATTGAACTCTTCAAACAGATCCTGAGGTTGTGGACAGGGTAATAGTGGAGGGACCAAGAGAAGGGGAAAGTTGAAGGTGAAATAGAGAGAAGATATGTAAATAACAAATGACTCCCAGCTAGTTTATAACGTGGCATTCTGATGCAAAGTCAGGGAGTGAGGAATTTGATCAGGCTAAATAAACTATCAACCATCAGGCTCCAAGTCACCCAACCTGCCAGATCCCCAATCTGATTTAGTTGGTTGGGAAAAAGAAGGTCAGTCTTGAGGGACAATATGCCAATAATGACTGCCATACTTGTAAATAGGGAAAGCAATGTAGGTGGAAAAGTCAGAGTAAAGGGTTGTGATTCCTCCCAACCAGGGAGGAGAAACTCACCATTTTGTGTAAGAGAACAAAGTGGAAATCAGTTAAGTTAGCTCAAAAGAAGCTAAAGGTCCTCCTTCATTAATTGTGTTTTAGTATTGAGAAAGAGATGAGATTTTATGACTCTCTGTTGGCTTCCACCATTAACTGAAAAAGAACTAGAGGGTTTTTTGGTTGTTTTTTTTTTTTTTTTAATGAAGGCTCTCCTGTAAAGAAAGTAGGAAACAATAGCGGCTGTCACCACTAGCTGATATCTACCTTTGATCAGCCAAATGAATGTTGCAGGCATTTCTTATAGAAAGGAGATTGCTTATCGATCTATATCAAAATATGCATGCTAATCCCAGACAGCAGAGAGTATTTTCAAGTGGAGTTAATAATCTGATTGCTGTCCTGTCTGGAGCAATTCTCTGAACTCGGAGCTCTAATCAGTCTCGGGTCTTGCAGTCAAATGTACTTTGCTGTTTAAATTTGGATTTGTGACATTGATTGAGGAGGCCTTGTAAAGGTGTTGACAAATCAAATTGTTTGTTCCAGTAGTGTTTTGCCAGAGATCAAGTCCAAAGTAATACACAGTGAATTTGTTCATTACTAGTTGGGTGAAAGGAATGATAAAATTCACCTGCATCATTATCACAGACACAAGCCCAATAAAAGATATGTCCTCTCTGAGGAAAATGTAGTTTTGTGGGAGCTCCCTGGAAGTATGTAGGGAAGGTTACTAGATCAGCCTCTAAGGATATTAAATATATAAACATATCATATATATTAAAGAAAGATAGCAAATATATGTATTCAATATTTGAAGCAAAAAGATCTTGGTGATTTGCTTGAAAAACCGAAGAAATGGAAGCTAGATAATGGATTCCAGAAGAGTTTTCAGAAGCCCTTGGTCCAGCATCCAGATGTGTGAGACTCTGGTCCTGTAATATAAGTGAAAAAAACAAAAACAACAAAAAGAAAAACAAATGGAGGCAGAAGTGAAAGAGCTTATTTACTGCTTAAGGGTTTATTTTGACAGACATTTATTCCTGCACCTTTATATGAGATCAGCAGCATACATTGTATTGTACAATGCTTATGGGTTGACTGGACACTAACATTTGACATCTCTTTTTGGTCTTGAGATTTGTGAGCTATCTCTCTCACTCACCACCCAAACCCAGAGTCTGTGGGCACACTGGGCTGAAGCAGCTTCGATTAGTCCCAGGGATTAATGACATTCTCACAGCTGTGTGGATTACTTTGTGTGGATCTCAGGGATAAATAAGGCATTAGGGGACCTCACTCTTCCCCTGTATATTTCTTATTACTCAGCTACTTAGCTAATCTTTGTGGAGCCTCCTCAAATAAACAGAACTCTGTGTGTGTGTGTATCTGTGTGTGTGTGTGTGTGTGTGTGTATTCGATATGGGATTGTACCCTCACTATCACAGGAAGAATTACTGTCCTAAACTGAAACCACTTAAAAATACCAGGGCATTTTTGGCATCTACTTGAAGCTGCTATAAAGACATAAGGGAAGGGTTCGGGTCAGGGGCAGTGTGGAGAGAAAAACGAATCTGAAACCATTTGTAGGACACTTCCACTTAAAGGAGTTGACTTTAAGCATTGTCTAATTTGCCTCTAAAGTTTTATTCTTCATGGCTGAAACTAACCAATAAATTAACAATCATTTATTAAGCACCTACTATATGCTAGGCACTATGCTGGGCATGGAGGTACTTTGGTAGATAGTGGAATCTCAGACCTGCTGAACAGAAATGTCAGATGTTAAAAGTCTTAGGGATTTGAAGGATCACCTAATCCACTCTCTCATTTTCTGGATGAAGAAACTGAGGCTCAAGGACAGTAATTTGCCCAAGGTCACACAGGTTGTAAGGAGAAAAACCAGATTCAAACTCAAGTCTTCTGACTCCAAATCTAGTGTACTTCTTACTACACTGTATTTATTTACTTTTGCATCTTCCCTTGTTCTTAGCATGTAGTAGGAAACATTCATTAAAATGGATTAAATTTGAAGATTACACCCTCTACTTATTGCAGATTATTGGCTCTCAGAGGCTCACCATATTAACACACAACTTCCTGTCCAAGAGAGTTGCCAGTCTCAGCTTTGCTGATAGTTGGGATGACTTCTGTATACTACCATGCCTAGCTGTGATTTGCTTTTCCTAGAAAATGGAATAAACCACAAGACTTACTACGTTGTTGATTAATTTTTATCTTTCTGACAATGGTCCATATACATTAATTATCTGGGGTTCAGAGGCCTCCTCTTTTGCATATTGTTAGGCTAAATTCCAGTCTAAATAGATGAATATTTTGCTCCCATGATCCATGCAGATTTAATTTGTAGCCATTCTATAAAATCTTAATCAAAAAACAGATTATCTGTCTGAACTCTCTTTAGTGAGGCATTCAGTGTGGATAAGATGGAGGAATCAAATGGAGGACCACTTCAGTTAGTATGCTAAACTAGCCTATGACTTATAACTCTATAGTAACCCTATTTTGTAGCCACTGATGGGATGTGTCCCTATCGACCAAGATCAGACTTTTCACATATTGCACTATTAATATGTGTTTTGAATTTGAATTTGAGGGTTTTTTAAAAGTTTATTGATGTATTTTGTTTGTATACTAAATTCACAAACAACCCCCAATCCATGAAAGGTCTCTCGAAACAAATAAAACAATTAAGTAAAACTCCTAAGAGTGACCTCATTTGAAAGTACATGTAACATTCCACATCTGTAGCGACTCCCTCTTTATTTAAAAAAGAAATGAACAAAAATCAAAATTTTCTCCCTCCTGTCCTTTTTCCAATTCTACTAGGAAAAGAAAAAAGGAAAAGAAAATCTCTTGTAACAAATATGCATGGGTCAAGCAAAAGAAATTTCCTAAGGGCGGCTAGGTGGTGCAGTGAGTAGAACTCCAGCCCTAGAGTCAGAAAGACCTGAGTTCATATCCGCCCTCAGACACTTAAGGTATACACAAACAAAAACCTAGCAGTGTGACCTTGGGCAAGTTACTTAACCCCAATTGCCCTCCAAAAAGCAAAATAAACAAACAAACAAATAAAAATAAATAAATAAATAAATTTCCTAAATGACTGAATACATAAACATATACTAACATATTTTATACCCTAAATCCATCAGCTCTCTGTAGGAGGTAGACAGTACATTTCATCCTAGGTTCTCTAGACTCATGAATGGTCATTGTATTGTTCATAATTCAGAGTTGAATGTCCTGTGCAGGATGGGTCACTTCTCTTTTCTTCATTCTCTCTAGCGCGCTGCCCATTCTTCAAGGGCTATGACAAGTTCTATTGCTGCCATACAGTTTTCCTTATTACCCTCACCCAGTCTGGACTTTC
This sequence comes from Gymnobelideus leadbeateri, assembly GCA_011680675.1. NCBI lineage: Eukaryota > Metazoa > Chordata > Mammalia > Diprotodontia > Petauridae > Gymnobelideus > Gymnobelideus leadbeateri. The sequence continues at coordinate 146,025 of WOXC01006908.1, read as the reverse complement.
TACTCAAATCTCAGAGCCTTTAATCTATTCCCCAAATTAAGTCCTTGATTATATGAAGTTTCCATTGTTCTTTCATTGTTTCCAGTTTCCCATTATCCCCCCTCAAACACACAATTCAGGGCTGAAATCACAGAGAAGAGGTGGACTTACATCTATAACTTTAACTCCCTATTGCTCTATACTTCAGCTAAACAGAATGACTTATTGTCACTACCTACTTTCTGCCTTATACTTTCCTACTTTTCCTTATACGTTTATGCCTTTAGGAATAGCTTTCCTTCTGTGTGGAATGCTCTTACCCCTAATCTCTGTCTCTTGAAATCCTGCCCACCTTTTAAGACCCAAACCAATTGTCCTTGCCTTCCTTTAGATTGCTCTGATAATCCTGATTCAATACCCAAGATCTTTGATTGCACCTGGGTCAGAACTTTCTTATGAGCTTAAGGTGTATCATGTTGTCTTACTACTATTTGTGTTTATGCCATTTCCCTCTCCTGGAATGGGAACTCCATAAGGAATAGGGATTATATCTTATTTAGTCTTTCCTTTTATTTCCCCCACCGCCTGCCTAGAGTGATGCTCTTCTTGCAGGATGAGTGAATGAAAAAGCATTAATCATATACCAGGCTAAGTGCTAGAGATATAAGTAAAGAAGGGAGATAATCCCTCCCCTCAAGAAGCTTATATTCTAATAGAGCTAAAACGTACCCAAGGATGGTAATTGGAATAAAGGGGAGTTGATTGATATGCCCATTCCAGGAGCAATAGCAACATTGATTGAATCCTAGTTTACCAGAGCAATGAAGGAGGTGGTTTGGGGGAAAGGGGTGTGAGAAGTATAGACTATGTCTAGGTGAAAATAAATAGTCTGGTTTGTCACTGGCTGGGTATAGTAGACTCTTATCAATTAGGACAGCATAGGTCCTAGGCAGGAGTTGCCCTGGGCTGGGATGGAATGGGTGTGGCCTAGCCCAGCAGCAACAGCAGTAATACTAGTAGTAGTAGTAGTGGTAGTGGTGGTGGTGGTAGTAGTAGTAGTAGTAGTAGTAGTAGTAGTAGTAGTAGTAGTAGTAGTAGTAGCAGTAATAGCAACAGCAGCAGCAGCATGATACTAGATATCTAAGGAATACTTGTATAAGTTTAAAAGCATAAGACATGCATGGTCCCCAAAGGACTTAGAATGTAGTTAAAAGAACAAGATACATAGACAACAACATAAATAATATCTATCATATAAGTTGCCAATGGTAGGTATATACATAACAAATGTTGCATGAGTTCATGAAAGGGGAGAGAGTAGGTCTTATCAGAGATGTCTTTATGGAGTAGTTGGAACTTAGACATGAAAGGAAGGAAAGCAAAAATTTTTACATTGTTCTCCCTTTTCCCCTCTGATTTCTTTCACTTCTCTTTGAAATGACATTTTACTCTTTTTATATCTAACTCAAAACCACTCTTCTAGATTTCTTCTAGAATTCCTTCCCCCACCCCACTCCACCCAAGCTCCCATTCCTCTGAGGGACCCTGACACAGCCCACCATCCCACACAACTCTTTATGTCGATAAAAAATATAGGACACATAACTCTCCCAGAGACGTAGTTTCAGAGCTACAGTGACCATCTGTCCCTCCAGAAGGCCTGCTGTTCTTTGAATGTTTGCAAGTAGAGTTTGATAACAAACTCATCTCATATAGAATTGGAAGACAACAAAGCAGCCCTCCTTGGCATTATGACATTTTGATGTTTTCCTAATTTATAACATTACAAATGGCTAAAGCAGATGGGGCTGAATATATTCCCAGATACAAACATGTGGCTTCAGTTGTATACAGTATCAGTTCCTGGGGTTCTGTAAACTCCACAGGAGGTAATCCTGTCTATTTTTTCTCAGTCTGCACACATGGACAAGTTTTAACTATTCACAGAGATCCAGGAGGATACACAGGGCTGGCCCTGCACATAAGCAGCATAGGAAGCCACCAAGGCAATGTGATTCATAAGCCAATGATGAAGTACCACCAGCTGCAAAATTGACTCAGCATATATTAATGAATGAAAAGCCATTTATTAAGCACTTATTATGTGTCATGCACTATATTAAGTATTAGGGTAAAGATTGAAAGTCACAATTCTTTTATTTTATAGATGAGGTACCTGAAACTAAGAGAGAAGTGTCTGCTTAAGGTCATAAAGATAGTAAGTTGCAAAGGCAGAATTAGATTTTAGGTCTTCAGACCCCCAGTCCAGGGATCTTTCCACATCATCCTGAATCCCCTGCTGCAGAGGCTGCAATGACCTGAAATGCTAAGTATGAGAGTCATTAAGGCATCCAGGGGCACCTGAGGCCTCAAGGTCACATGTGACCTTTGATTGACAGAGCCACTCTTGAGGACCTAGAGGGTCACAAGTAGCTTTAAGGCTGCAGGTTCCCCACTCCTGGAACTTTAAATCAAAAAGAGAAGATATGCTTTAGAGGGATCCCATTACAACTCATGTCTTATGCTACTCACATTTTGATAGAGAAGGGATGGACTCAAGAGGCAGACTAAGACATACATTTTTGGACACGATAACTATGGAAATTTATTTTGCTTGACATTGTATATTTTTTAAAAAAGTTTTGTTCTTTTTTCTTTTCTCTTCCCAATGGAGTTGTGAGGGAGAAGGAGGTATAGATGAAAGAAAGAGAGTAAGAAAGAAAGGAAGGAAGAAAGAGAGAGAGAGAGAGAGAGAGAGGAAGAGAGAGAGGAAGGAAGGAAGGAAGGAAGGAAGGAAGGAAGGAAGGAAGGAAGGAAGGAAGGAAGGAAGGAAGGAAGGAAGGAAGGAAGGAAAGAAGGATGGAAGGAAAAGAAAAGAGAGGAGAGGGGAGGAAAGGGGAGGGGAGGGGAGGAGATGGAAGGGGTTGGGGAGGGCCTAGGAAAGAGAAGCCAGAAAGATAAGCCACAAAGGTCAACTATTCAGAGACGTCTCAAGGTGAAAGCAGGAAGTTTTATTGAATCTCGAGGGAAGCAGGCGGTCCTGTCACTGGGAAGTCCAGAAAGAGGAGGCCACTGTACAGAAGCCAAAGCTGGGTTATATAGCTGAAAACCTCGGGAAAACCACAACACTCCCTTTCCTCATGTAATCTTTTAAATTGATTGGTTGTTCTGTTAGCATTCCCTAATTTGGCAGGTGGGGTGACAACGGGATTTCGTTTTCCCCAAGGTCACCTGACTTCTGGTAGATAGAAACTGAGGCCTAAAGGCTTCTAGTACTTTAGCAAATAGTCCCCTTGAGAAACCACATTTCGTTCTACACAGCAGGGAAGATAGGTCATTTGCCCAAAGTAGAACAAACCTGCTTAAAATGTAGTCAAGTCAGGATTCAAATCCAGGTTTTGTAACTCCCAAACCAGCAGGCTTTCCAAGGCACTACACAGGGGTTTATTTACTCATATTCTAACCATCATTGGTTTCAATGAAATTCCAAGATTCCTTACAGTTTCTATAAGAATACATTTCTCTAAGCTACTCTGATTTTTGAAGAGGGTGATTGTGACTATAGTAGAATTTGTAGCCTCCAAGCTCCATAAAGACCTATTTCTAGCATATTTCTTGCCTGTTAGTGCTCTTCACAGGACCAATGCCATCTCTTTGCTTGGGGTTTCATGGAATCTCACAGAAGTTCAGAACTGGAAGAGCCCTACATGTCTATCTAATCCAAACTAAACTTGAAAAGGATCATGAGTTAGGGAATTTATCCATCCTAGCTGATCTTATGAGTCAACCTTCATGCTAGTCTATTTGTGAGTTTGCCATGGGTATTATATAAGTATTGCCTTCTAATCCTATTTTTGGTGAAAAGTCACTTAATATTGTTATGAAAATCTTCTCTTTTGAAGGAAATTTCTTTGTGGTAGAACTTTATCTACTGAGTTTCCCACCTCTCCCAGATTGGTCAAGAGGCAGGGCATGACTCAAGCTATCCCTCCCTTGATTCTGATTCTAATAGCCTCTGGCTATGTTGACTTAGTCACATAACGGTATAAAAAGTCTTATTAACATGGAGCTTCCTGCCCTGTTGACTAAATCCATTTCCATCTGAGGAGGAAACCAGGTCCACTGGTAACTGCTACAATCCTTTATGAAGAGCTTTTTGTTACCAGTTCAATTACCCATGAGTGCTTCATTTCATAATGTCAAATATGAACTAACAGGTCTACCTACTAACAGGTGCCAGGTCTACCCCCAATATCCCTCATATCTTTGGACATTTGAGTACCTTTGCTGTTTTCTATTTCATTAAATACTGTACTTGGATCTCGGTTAGTTTTCTTAACTTTTCGAGGACTATTTTTTTTTCCTGATTCTTATGCTTGTGGGTCTTTCTTTTAGAGAGTATGTGAATGTAAATTTGTATGTCTATGAGTCGGGTACACACTCTCTCTGCACCCTGTGTGAAGAAGCCTCAGAACGAGGAGAAGGGAGAGAAGCTATATCAAAACCAGAGACAGACTTTTGTAAGACTGTACAGACCTGAGTCCTGGGTTTCCTAAGGAATTACACAACCTAGGACCCTTCCCCCCCTTCCCTTGCTGTCAATCAGCCTTAAAACCTTCGGAAATTTTAGGAATCTCTTAGAGTATTTCCCCCTTCTTCACATTGGCCTTTGCCAAATAAGGATAGGTACATTTGGATTGGCTATCCCCTATTTCCTTGTTCTCTGCAAGCCTGCCTCCCAGCCAGTGAGCAATAGTATCAGTTTCTTTGTTCCATATCATTGGAGGAGATTTCGAGCTCAGATTGTAATCCCTCCTCCCAGCCAATGGGAGAAGGGACAGCATTGGGAGAGGGGTTTGACTGCATTAGGCTATAAATTCTCCTTCCATTTTCTATAACACTCCTCATTCTGCTATTTTGTACTGGTGGAAGCCATGCCCTCTTCTCACAAGAATTGAATAAAACTTCCCATTCTTTCCTCAAGATACCTCTGACTTTTAATTTTGGGGGAGGTAGGTGATTTTTGGTCTCTCTGTACCCCACACATCTGTTTATTTATTTTTTCCAAACTAGAAAAACCAGGCAGCAAGGAGTCATAGTGGCTACAACATCAGCCCAGAATCAGGAGAGCCTGAGTTCAAAACTAGCCTCAGACATTTACTCGCTGTATGACCCTGGGCAAGTCACTTATTACCAGTTGCCTCCAAAAAAAACCCCAATCAAACAAACAAACAACAACAACAACAACAACAACAACAAATCTAGACTTACAATTCAATATTAATATGGAAATCTGGGTGAGGAAACTACTTTTATTAAAGTAGCAAGTACTCTACAACTTGTACTCTTAGAGAACTGCCAAAGACATAGAAAGTTCTCTTACATTTCTTTCTCAGCCTCACACAGGAAAAAGAAAATGTATCAGAGGCAGAATGGGAACCCATCTTCATAACTCAAAATGGTGCCCCTACCCTATGTGGCATGCTGCCTCCTATTTTAGTATATCTATGCATGCATGTATGTATATCTACATCTATATACACATGTTTGTATATGGGTGTAATTATTTTCTTCCCACTTTACCTCTATTCCTAATTCCTACATTCCTTAATTCCTAATTCCTACAGGCTACTAGTTTTATTGAATTCTTGATATAATCTTCCCTCCTCCAAACACCTCCCCATCCCCTGCCCCATGCCCCACACACTTAAAGAAACACCAAAACATTGTTATCTTACAAAGGAAATTCTATTTGTAAACCCTGAACTTCACATTGTTGATTTTTAGGTAATACACAAAGCAAGTTATCCACTAGGAATGACATGTAGCATATCCTTTTAAAACTCGGGATGCTGTTCTCATTAGAGAGCCTTTGTGTTCTGGTGGATTGTAAAACATTTGAGCAATCCAAAAATCTCAGGCTTTGTGTCAAGATGAAGAAGGCAGAGAAAGATGGGTCCTGAAGTGAAGGAATGGCAGAAACATGGGTTAGGTATCAAGTGAAGATGAGTAGAAAAACAGGAGCAAAGAACTCGTTGGGAATTAAGTGGATACATTTGAAGCAAAGATTTAAAAATAATAATCATGTCCCCCATTCTCAAAAGCTACCTGTCAAAAGGAAATGAAAACCATTGTTACTGAGATGCAGATTTTTTTTAAAGTTTAACTTGAAGGAAAGAAATAGAAACACAACATTCTTTCTGAAATCACCTGAAGATTTAGTATATGTGTCAAGAGCATACAAGTGTCCTTGGTTGGGCTGTCCTGCACAGCTTCTAGTACAGACAGACTTCATTTACACAAAAGCTGGTAACCTTTGTGGTACCACTGAAGACTTCTTGAGCTCCTGGAGGGAGCCATGGGAGCAATGCTTAGTGATCTGAATGGTTTGAGTATTTGGGTGATAATAAGGTGCTCTTAAATCAACCATTATCAATCATATTTAATATAGCCCTCCCCCATAATATCTACCCTAGGTGCTGTGGAGTTTAAATAAAAGGAAGAAAAAGATACTTCCTTGGTCTCAAGCTTATAATTCAAAACTGTACACACAACTTGCTTGTTGATCCCTTTGTAGTACTGTTGGTGCCTTGACTCAGCACACCAGAAGCAATGGTAGGAAAAATTGTGGGATAATAGTTTAGTGGCTAGAAGAGACCCGGGAGGTCATCTGATAGGGCAGATTCCCAGCCCAGGAAAGTGCCCACCTAGGTCTAGGCAGGGAGAGCACAGAGCACACAGGGGCTGCACCAGCACAGAACTGAGAGCAGAGTACAGCAGCCAGAGGTCTCACCCACCCCAAGGGCAATTTGCAGCCAACTTGCTGCAGGACTAAGGATAGGTTGGAGCTGAGTAAGAGAAAGTGCAAGGCCCACAGCAAAGACAGCAGCTTCTCCTGGGGCTATCAGCTCAAATCCCCTGCCTGAACTTCTAGGGGCTAAGATGTAAAGAGTAAACCCTAGCTGCTCTGATTCCCCCTCAGAAAATCCAGAGATAAATGTCCCACCCAAAGTAAAATCCCCAAATAGTGGAAACAGCATCAGGCTTGGGAGTCATTGAAGAAGGGTGTAACTGAAGCAGTATGGAGTCTGAAGTGAAGGGCAGGAAGCACCCCCAACAAGCCCCACCTCAGCTGACCAGCAGGAGTTCCCAAAGCCCAGGGGGGTAGAGCCAGCAAGCACTGACAACATAAGCCCAGGTGTGCCTCAGCACCACCAGGGGAATCTGCAGACACTAGTACTTCCTGCAGCCAGCTACTGAACCTGCCTGAGCTATAGCCCAGGAGCACAGAGGTAGAAACCTAAGGTGCCCAGATCACCCCTCCCCCACAGCTTGCTCTGTGAGATTCAGGGTAACTCAGGGAAAATATTGAGAGTTCTGGCCTTGGCCTCAGTCTATACTCCCAGAGGCTATAGCACACAAAGTCTACAGCCAGGCCCTTAGCTCCCAACCTAAGAAGTGAAGTCAGGAAATAGGCAATCACAATGGGTAGAAAGGAAGCTGAGAAATCAAAAGCAAGTAAAATGATTCAATCTTATTTTAGTGAATAAGAACAACCAAATACAGAGGACAACATGGACTCTATATTCACACCTGAGACCATAAGAAGGAAACATGAACTTGCCTCAAGTACAAAAAAACATTCTTGGAGGAACTCAAGAAAGATTTTAAAGGCCAAATTAGAGAGGTTGAAGATAAATTTAAATCTACAGTGACCAAATTGGAAAAAAAACCTCACTGAAGAAAACAAATCCTTAAAAAGTAAAATTGGTGAACTGGAATGGGAGGTTCAACATCTAATTGGAGAAAATACCTCCCTATGAAAAAATGAAAACTGAAAACATGCAAAAGGAGCTTCAAAACTAACTGAGGAAAATAATTCATTAAAAATTAGAATCAGTCAAATTGAAGCTAAGGACTCTATGGTTCAACAAGAGTCAGTCAAACAAAACATAAAGATTGAAAAATTAGAAGAAAGTGTAAAATATCTCACTGAAAAAACAACTGACCTGGAGAACAGATCCAGGAGAAATAATCTAAGAATTATTGGTCTATTGGAAAACCATGTGTAATGGAAATACAGATTTGAAGATCTTCCCTGCCCCTAGGCCCTTTGATTGGCTTAAGAGACTTTGATTGACTTAAGTGACTCTGAGAACCTTCCTTGATTTGAAAATATACTCTGCCCCCTAATAGGCTGAATGTGGTCACATGGAGCCTGTGGTAGGAGGCTTGGTTTTCAGGAATGACCACACCTTGATGCTGTGTGATTGGGCAGTGGGTCAAGAGGGTGGTTACATTCTCTGAGCCAGGAGACTATATAATCCCTGATTTGAGGCTTTGCTTTGGGTCTCACTTTGAGAAGTGTTGTGTGATTTGACCAGATGAGACTCTGGGAAGCGGTTGTTGGGAGCCCCCCGGCTTTGAAAACCCAGATGTTGATGCTTCCCTCTCTGGTAATTGTGATTTGATATTGATAATGGTTGGACAGTTTGGAAGCCTGTCTATTTGATCTGTCTGTATACTCTGAAGTTTGGGGTGCTGACCTTTTCCCCCTGAACTAGGTAAATGATATATGTTTGTTTGATTAAAGTGAGCTTGTTAACCGATTTTGAGTTGCTTTCCTTTTGAAAAACAGATCTAAGAACCTGTGTTGGCAGTCACCCTGGGGATATTGGGGTGCTTGCTGCTACACCATGATGAAAAAAGCACCCTGGACAACATCCTCCAAGAGAATGCCAAAGAAAACTGTCCTGAGGTCCTAGAATCAGAGGGTAAAATAGTTACCAAAAGAATTCACTGGACTCCTCCTGAAAGAGATACCAAATTGAAAACTCCAAGAAATATAGTAGCCAAATTCCAGAATTACAAGGTCTAGGAGAAAATACTGCAAGTAGCCAAAAAGAAACAATTTAAATATTGTGGAACTACAGTCAGGATTACACAGGACCTAGCAGCTTCTACATTAAAAGATCAGAGGGATTAGAATTTGATATTTCATAAGGCAAAAGAGCTAGGACTGCAACCAAGGATCAGCAAAACTGAGCCTAAACTTTTAGGCAAGGAGATGGTTATTTAATGAAATAAGGGACTTCCAGGCTTTCCTGATGAAAAAGCCAGAGCTCAATGGAAAATTTGATCTCTAATTACAAGAATCAAGAAAAACATAAAAAGGTAAACCAGGAAAACACATACTCTCACACACACACAAACACACATATAACTTGGGATTCAATAAGAGCAAACTGTTTACATCCCTATAGGAGAAGCTGATATCTGTCAATATTGAAATTTATATAATTATCGAGATATTTAAAAGGGATATACATAGATATAGGGCATGGGTATAAATAAACTAATCTGATTATAAAAAACCTTATTAAGGAGTACAAAGGGATTATAATGGGAGAGAAGGAAAAGATAGGCAGAAAAAGGTAAACTATGCCACATGAAGAGGCATAAAAACATACTATAGTACATGGGAAGGAGGGAGGGAGATGAACATCAGATGAACTTTATTATCATTGGTTCTGGGTCAAAGAGGGATCAATAAAATCAGTTAAGTTTAGGATTCTAATGTGAAAAGCAAAAAAAAAAACTCATTATAATAGAGGGAAAGGAAGGAGGGAGAGGAGTACTATATGAAATTTACTCTCATTGGTTTTGGTTCAAGGAGGGAATAACATACTCTCTTAAGTATAAAAATCCATTGTACCCTACAGGCAGTAGGAGGGATGGGGGGTGTCGTGTAAAAAGGGGAAGGTGGTTAGAAGGGAGAGAAATAGTAGTAAGGGGAAAGGGTTAGTAAAGAGGGGGGCATGGGGCAAGGAATACTGAGGGAGGTGGTGGTCAAAAGGAAAACTCAAGGAAGGGAAAGGAGAAGGAAGAAACAAAAACATAAGCAAGGGAGGGAATAAGATGGAAGGAAAGACACAGGTAGTAATTATAACTGTGAATGTGAATGGGATGAACTCTCCCATAAAATGGAGGCGGATAGTAGGATGGATTAAAAACCACAATCTTACAATATGCTGTCCACAAGAAGCACATCTGAAACAAGGGGACATGCACAGGGTAAAGGTAAAAGGCTGGAGTAGAATATATTATGCTTCAGCTAAAGTAAAAAAAGTAGGGGTAGCAATACTTATCTCAGATAAAGCAAAAGCAAATATAGATCTAATTAAAAGAGATAAATAAAACTTGTATGTACAAAATATTTTTAGTGACTCTCTTTGTAGTGGCAAAGAACTGGAAATTAAGGGGATGTCCATCAATTGGGGAATGGCTAAACAAGTTTCAGTATATGAATGTAATGGAATATTATTGTACTATAAGAAATGAGGAGCAGACAGACTTCAATATTTACTTGGAGAGACTTATACAAAGTGATGCTGAGTGAGAAGAGCAGAACCATTAGAAATCTGTACAAAATTACAGATACAACTTATGTGTAATGACCAGCTTTGATAGACTGGACTTTTCTCAGCAATGCAAGGTTATAAGACAACTCCAAAAGACTCATGATTGAAAAAGATGTCTACATTCAGAGAAAGAACTAGAGAGAACAGAATTTGAATGCAGACTGAAGCAAACTACCTGCTCTCTCTCTTTCTCTTGCTTGGTTTTGCTTCCTCTTTTCCATTGTTCATCCCAATGGTTGCAATCCTTCACAATCTGACTAATGTCTAATGTGAAAGTATTTGCAGATGCTATACTTGATTGCATGTTGCCATGGAAGGGGAGGGGGAGAAAATTTGAAACTCAAGGGAAGGTGGAACTGAATCTTGTAAACTAAAAGTAAACAAACAATTTAATAAATAATTTTACCAATCAAAAAATAATAATAATGTCTAACATGTATAAACTGCTTTAAGCCTTGAAAAGTACTTTACACATGTTGTCTCATTTGATCAAATGATGAAACTGAGACTCAGAGAGGTTATGATTAGCTCAAGATCTGTACACACTAAGTCTGATAGGAGAGCAGTTTCCCAATGCAGTCTCCCTTATCCTGACCCAGCTTCCTCCAAACATAGCCCTCCCTGCCACCTCCCTCCCCCCACACATAATTGCAACTACACAACTTCCTTAGATCTCAGCTACTCGAGCTGCTTGTCTGATGCAGCTTCCTCACCACACAGAATCTGCCTGGCCCCAGTTTCTCTGATCTAGATTCCTGGCCTAAGGCAATAAGAAGCTGAAGCCAGGCAGATTCAGGGCCCCTCAGACTTGGTGGGTGTCCAAGACCATGAGAGTCACTATACGCTGACCCATTTCCAGATGGAGACATGTGTAGAGACAGTAAATGCCACTGTATCCTTGTTATATATCTTTACTATATTAGGGCAAAATAAACTTCCTCCTTTGTTAAATGTTTAGTCACTTGCCAGAATCTCATTTCATCCTAACATGGAAACTGAATTAAGAGGATACTAGCTTCAGAACCATACCTACAACACCTAGTAACAGAACCAAGAGCCAAACCCAAGAATTCTGACCCAAACCTACTGGATCATTCTCTTTCTCTATCCCTGTAACATTTCCTACTTTAAAATCCTTGTGAGGGGTGGCTAGGTGGCACAGTGAATATAGCACCAGCCCTGAAGTTAGGAGGACCTGAGTTCAAATCCAGCCTCAGAAACTTAACACACACACACACACACACACACACACACACACACACACACACACACACACAAAAAAAAAAAAAAAACCTAGCTGTGTGACCTTGGGCAAGTCACTTGACCCCAACTGCCCTCCAAAAAGCAAAAAAATAAAATAAATTTCTTTTGATCTGTTTATACCCCTTTACTCTGTCATTGCTATCATCTGCCAACTTTCAGGTCCTCCTCAACTTTCTTATTGCCTTTAGTACAATCCTTCTCTACAGCACTTTTTCTGCCATCTTCCTCAGGAACATCAACATTCACTTTGATTATCTCTCTAATAGTCTAAATGGCATGATTCTTCACCTTCCCTTATTCCAAAAACTTCTTTCACATACTAGTATGGCAACATCTTAAAGTTATCTAATGGAAAGCAACCCCTGCAAGATACAAGAATTTTAATTTCCAGTCCTTGACCACAACCTCCTACCATTCTCCTTCCCTCTCTCTGTCACTCACACTAAAACTACTAATTCTTCTTACTGTGACTTCCAGTCCCTTGACCCATTCCTACTCTCCAAGGCCATTTCCTCTAGAACCACACTCAACCACATAGTTTGCCAGAGAAATGCTATACTAGTTACTATCCTAGAATTCCTTGCTGCCCAGCTCTTCTGATATATTACATATAATTTTCTTCTCCCTCTATCCTTAATATTTATGTAACAGACAGAGCTGTGCAAAAATGGAAGGGATTGTGTTGGGAGGTGGTGGATTCTCTCCTCTGTGAAGCCTTACAACTAATGACTGGAATGTTGTAAAGGGCATCCCTGTCTAGGTATAGGTTGGACTAGATGTGCTCTAAAACTGAGATTCTGGGATGTCTTCAGGTCTGCTCTTCCGGCCACCAAGTAACACTGGGCAAAACCACAAAATTAAGCTGATAATACCCGCTGCAAAATCACAGAGTTTCTGAGTTGGAAGGTCCATCTAGCCCAAGGATATTCTGGAACCAAACTCATAACCTGCTCACAAATCGTTCAATTTCCCTGTGATCATTTACACCTCAGAAATCAGGGCTTGATTTATTTGTCTAGAATTAAGAACGTGATCAAAAAATGTTAATAATACAGGTTAAACCTAAAAGTGGCTTAGGTATACATTTTTTTTCAAAGAGCTCATTTGTTAAGTATTTGTATCCCTGATCTTGTTCCACCTACACCTTAAAAAGCATTCACTTTATAACATTTTCAAGTATTGATTCAGAGTCTAAATGATGAACTCCATTGAGGGGGAACCTAATACCTCCTGAGGAAGCTCATCCTACTTTTGGTCAGCTCAAATGGTTAGAAAGCTTTGTTTTTAAAATTTGTTTGTTTTTGTTGTCTAATATCAAGCTTAAATCTGTCTGTCTACAACTTTCACCTGATGCTAGTAGTCTGTCTTCTGAGTCTAAAAAGAACTAGCTTAATCCATTGTCTACATAGCATCCCTTCAAATAGTTGAAAATAGTTATCATGTCTCTTCTAAGTGTCCTCTTTAGGCTAAACACGTCTCATTCCTTCCATTTAGCCTTATATGAAACAGCCTCTAGTACTTTCCCCATCCTGTTCAACTTCTGGCCATTCTTCAGCTTATCTATATCCCTCTAACATGTGCGATCTAGAACATAACATTCCATATGTGATGTGATCAAGGCAGTCAGTGTATAGTAGAACCACCGCTTTCCTTTTTCTGGACCCTGTGTCATGCATAAAGTAACTTAAAATTGTATTAACTTTTTTAGTTACTACATTATGCTGTTAATTCATTTTGAGCTTTCAGGGTGAAAAAGTATATTGTGTTTGTGCATATATGCACACGTGTGCGTATGCATATATACATATGTGTGTACATATGTATGTGAACATGTATATTTTTCCATAATAATTGTCAAGTCACATGTCTCCTATTTAGGACTTTCAAAATTTATTTTTTGAACCAAAGTGTAGAACTTTAGATCTATCCTTGGTGTAGAATATAGAATGCAGGATGTGGAATCTGAAAGAGTTCAAATCCCACTTCAGATATTTATAAATTGTATAATGTAGAAAAATCATTTAACTTTCTTAGACCCTGTTGTCTCCTCTGCAAAATAAGGATAATTACCTACCTCACATGGTTGTTATGAGAATCAGGTAATATAATATATGTTAAATGCTTTGTAAATTTTAAAGCACTATGCAAATGTTAGCAGTAGTAGCAGCAGCATTATTAAATTCTAACTTATTAGAGATTGTCAATAATCCTAGCCTATCAAGCTTTTTATTAGATATTAATACTATCATCCACTGTATTAGAAATCTCTCCAAATATTGTATCATCTACAAACCTGAATTTATAGCATCTAGTTTTTATCCATGGCACCAATAAAAATATTGACCTTCATAGTCCCTAGGACAGAGTGTTGGGGTACTAACCTAGAGAACTCTCTATAAGTTGACACTAGTCTATTGCTATTTATTCTTTGGAGTTAGTTCTTTAATGAAATATGAATTTATGTAATGTTATTATTATTTAGCCTACATTTCTCTGTCTTCTGTAATGCAATACAGCTTTTCCCAGCTACCCTGTATTTGATAGTGGCAAGTTCAAATGGTTTTTTTCCTCTTGCTTAATAATAATAATAATAATAAACCAAAAGAAATGGTTTATTCCTCTTGCTTCTACTAAACTCATTGAGAAACAATAGAGAGCATTTTACCTATGACAAATTATTAACTGAGAGGTGTAGAGGAAACACCCCACCCAACAAACCAACACTTGATTCATTAGATCAAAATATAAAGATTCACTTCCAATGAGATTTCTCCCATGAATACAGTCAAATTGTGCAAGATTCTTTTAAAGATATGACACAGACAACTTTGTTCAATGTTCTTCTGGTCATTCATATTGATAAATCATAAAACAAGCAGGCATAACATTCAACAAAGATGTTTGTTACTGTCTTATATGAGAATCAGTTCTAATCCACATCAAAGAGGAAGTTTATAGAGGTGATGAAGTCCTCCAGATTCTCCCCTTTGTAGATGACTTTGTGTTGGTTGCATTAAGACCCAGAATACTGAAGGGCTTCTGGGATGAGATATTTATCAACTCAAAAGATCTTGGCCCTAAACATTTCCAGAGAAAAGAAACAAACAAAATCAAAGAGAAGAATAATGCTTCCAGTACAGAATAGGAAAGTGATATAGATAACTTTTAGAACTGTATACCCATAGGTATGCATATATGCATATACAACTACATATATGTGCATATATACACATACACATATACAGGTGTATAGGTGTAATGCATATCTATATCTACATACATACATATATGTGTATGTATATACCAGCTAAGATAGCTTTATGACTTCCTTACTCATGAACAGATAGAATGTTATGTGTGTATATACACACGTGTGTACAAAACATTTGTACACAAATATATATTTATAAACACTTATAAAAACATCTATCTATATATATGTATATATATATATGTATATATATATATATGCCTGTTGGTATATTGGTATATTGGTCCATAACTGTAATTCTAAGATTTTATCAGTGTAGGGAGCTCACAGTGAGGAATTTCCACTACCAAAGCAATTTAGCACACTCCCTACAATCTCAAGAAATAGAAAGTTGCCTATGACATTAAGCTTAAGTTTCTTACCCAGGGTAACACAGCTAGTACACTTCAGAAATGGGGATTGAACTCTCATTTTCTTAGTACCAAGATATCTAGTTGCTATTCCACAAATGTGTTCCCCGTCTCTCTTCTCTGTCTCTCTGTGTCTTCTCTGTCTCTCTCTCTCTCTGTGTCTCTGTCTCTGTCTGTCTCTATCTCTGTCTCTGTCTCTCTCTGTCTGTGTCTGTCTCTGTCTCTCTCTCTCTGTTTTCCCCTCTCCCCTCCTTATATTTATGAAGTTAATGTTGAACCTTGTTGTAAGATTTTGATTTTATCTTATTACATTTCAGCCTGTGCTCCAGTCTGCTAAATATTTTTTTGATCCTGATTCTGTATTCCAAATTGCTAGAGTAGAGGGTTTATTATCAAACAGCTTGGAGGACCTAGATGAGGTTATATACTATTAAAAAAAATTATGAGAAGCAAATGAGGTGATCCATGAAAGCACTTTGTAAATTTTAAAGTGCTGTATAAATGCCAGTAATTATTGTTGTTATTTTTCTTGTTAAAGAATTCCAGAATTTGCATTGGAAGAAGAGAAAAGGGAGAGTATTTGTGTTCACCCTGTTTTTTCCAATTAGATTTTAAGCTTCTTAAATACAACCTTGTTTTCTCTTTCTTCCACATCCACACTTGATGCCTAATCGGGCTCAAGTCCAAAGCTTTGCATATAAGGAACCTAGGGAGCCAATTGGTGC
This sequence comes from Gymnobelideus leadbeateri, assembly GCA_011680675.1. Lineage (NCBI taxonomy): Eukaryota > Metazoa > Chordata > Mammalia > Diprotodontia > Petauridae > Gymnobelideus > Gymnobelideus leadbeateri. Next base: position 130,016 of record WOXC01006908.1, on the reverse strand, counting down.
ACCAGGTAACATGGAGTCCACTCATTGGACCCCATGTTAGAGGCCCTTTAAGGAAGAGTCTATAGGAGACTAGATTTTATTAGAGGCTCAAGCCTTGCACTTGACACTGGTTCTTCCCAAATCTGGAGCTCTTAAACATCTGTCTCCAGCATGATTTATTCTATTTTAAAATGAGGTTTTCAAACAACTTGCTATCTTAATTTTAGCAGTTCAGCTCCTTTGTATGCTAACAATACCCAACATGCAAATGAGCTACCACTTCGCTTTCTAGCAAAAATGTTTCTGTGCAAACACTTGATTTTATAACGCACTTCACAGCTTTTTTCCTGTAATTAGTTGCTAAGTCTATATTTGACTTTGACTAAATTGTTGTATCGCAAGCCTGTTTTTGTTGCTTCTCCATTTTGTCTGGTCCCACTTACACCTCCAAGTGGGCCTGCTTAGGCAGCCCCATAAATTCCTTCCTTACTTTTGGGCAAAAAGAAGCTTGTCAGGCTGTCTCTGGGGGTGATGCATTTCTAGGAGAATAGACATAAGGATCATGAAATCAGAACAAGTTTACCATCCTCTGAATCTACTGTAGTACCTGCTACATATGCCCCAAATGTTCTCTTCTGCTATGCTGTACTAATCACCCATTTTCCAATATTGTTTTTTTTTGGGGGGGGGGTTATAATAATTCAGTTCAATTAAATTCAGAAACTACCTACTGTGTAATAAACATTATGCTTGGGATACAAAGGGAAAAATGAAAACAGTTCCTACTTTCAAAGAGGTTTTTTGAGTTATTTTAAATCATATTTTGGATGTTAGGAAATGTCCTGGCACCTGATTTAAAAGGGAAAACATATCATCTGCAAATGGGAAAAACTGGATGACTTCACCACCTAAAGAGATTCCTCCTTTTTTTTTTTTGCAGTTCAACTTTTTATTTTAATAAAATTAGAATATGCACAGCACATGCCATTTTAGCTTATAAACTAATACAAAAAGCAATTACTAAACTTACAGTGATTTGAAGTCCAATCTTTATATGTAATCCATTCTTGCATATGATTTTTGAATCCTTGTTTATGAACTAAAACTATTGCTGGCTGATAAAACCTGCTAAAATGTTACTGCTGAACATCCAAGTCACTGATTATGTCAATATAACAAAGATAACCACATGCTTGAGAGTTACAATGTGCCAGACATTCACAGAAACACACACACACACACACACACACACACACACACACACACACACACACACACAAACACACACCCCTAAGCAAAACTCACATCACAAACATCTCAGAATCTGGACACTTCACATCAGTATATAGAATTTCATTACTATCTTAAGTTTCATTAATATCTTAAGAAAAGTGTATCAAAACCTTGGCATGTTTTAAATTCAGTTGCTAATTTTGTTTTATTAACATCAGAAAGTTATGGCTACACAGCCAATGTTAGGTCTGCTTAATTTGACCTAAGATTTAGTTTAATACGACAGCATTAAAAGCTCACACTGCCGCTTTTTTCATTTGAACTCTTCACTAGATATCTATCCTCCAGGAGAATGGCAACCACCCTTATTGAACATACATACAACTCCAAGTTTTATTATTCTATTGATGTTAATAATTAGTTGGTTATCAAAGTAATCTCTATTGTTGAGTCTATCAAGGAACCATATTCAAGTTCAGTATTTACAAGAGAGACAACTTATTGGAGAAAAGCCTGTTAGAATACATTTTGTTCTAATCAGTCGAGTGTTTTTGAGGGAAATGATTATCAAAAACCAATGATTGGTGGAGATCCAGAGTTCCCCCCTTTTTCTAAAGTCCTGATTTCAAAAATTCAGTCTCTCTCTTTTTTTAAAGAAATTGGGGTTAAGTAACTTGCTCAAGGTTACAAGGCAGTCATTTTACTTGTGGGTGCTAAGTACTGAGGCCTGAACTGATCCCCGTCCTCTTGACTCCAGGGCCAGAGCTCTTACTCACTGCACCACCTAGCCACCCCAAAACTTCAGTCTCTTGAAGGATATTACTGATGATTAGATTGGACTCACTTTCATAACAATCTTATTCAAATCCCATCCAGGTGGAGGAAGCCATTATGTTCTACTCAGGTTTGGGTGGGGATAAATTCTTTGATTAGATAGACCCAGCCTGGGGGTAACTTAGAAAAAAGATAACATAATCAGTTACTTTGCTTACATTCAGCCCTACAATGTAATATTCATTTTCTCATTAACTGTTAAGTGATCTGAGTTGATTGCCAAGCTCAGGAACACCCCTCTTCCAATGGCATATAAGCCATTAACCTGCTGCCATGATTGTCTTTTAGTCTAAGAGAGAAAAAGTCAAATGACCATCCTTTTATTTTTTAAATTTAGTTAGTATTTTATTTTCCACCAATTACATGTAAAAACAGTTTTTGTTTTTTAAATTGTTTATTGTTTTGTTTTGTTTTTTTCTCCATCCATAATTATTTTAAGTTAAAATTTATGTTTATTTCAAATTTACAACATTCATTTCCACAAGATTTTGAGTTATAAATTTTCTCCCCGTCTTTCCCCTACCACACCACCCCAAAACAGCAGCCCTACTGAATACCCCCTCCTGCAATCTGCTTCCTTCTATATCCTCCCCCATCCATCCTTTAACTAAAAAGAATTTGTTTTTGAAAGTTTAAGTTCCAAATTCTCTCCTTTCTTTCCTCAACACCCCCCTTATTGAGAAGGAGCCAATTCAATATAGATTATACATGTGTAGTCATGTAAACACAATTCCATATTAGTCATGTTGCAAAAGAAAACATAGACTGCTCCACCCCCCCCCAAGAAACCTCCAAGGAAAATAAAAATTTTTTAAATATGATTCAATCTGTATTCAGACACCATCAGTTCTTTCTCCAGGGGTGCATAGAATTGTTCAGGTCCTTCAGAGTTATCTTGGATCACCTTATTGCTGAGAATAGCTATATCATTCATAGTTAATCATCTTACAATATTTATGTTACTTTGTACACAATATATTTCACTTTGCATCAACTCATGTAAGTCTTTCCAGGTTTTTCTGGGAGCATCCTGCTCATCATTTCTTATAGCACAATTGTATTCCATCACAATCACACAGCACAATTTATTCAGCCATTCCCCAATTGATGGTCATTCTCTCAATTTCCAATTCTTTGTCACCAGGAAAGAGCTGATATAAATATTTTTGTGTATAGATAGATAGATAGATAGATAGATAGATAGATAGATAGATAGAGATATATAGGTCCTTTTCCTTTAAAATCTTTTTTGGGATACAGACCTTGTAGTGGTATTGCTAGGTCAAAGGGTATGCATGATTTTATAGCCCTTTGGCATAGTTCCAAATTGCTCTCCAGAATGGTTGGATCAGTTCACAACCCAACAGTGCATTAATGTCTAATTTTTCCCACATTCCCTTCCACACTTGTCATTTTTCCTTTTCTGTCCTATTAGTCAATTTAATAGGTGTGAGATAGTACCTCAGAATTATTTTAATTTGTAGTTTTCTAGTCAATAGTGATTTAGACCATTTTTTATATGGCTATAGATAGCTTTGATTACTTCATCTGAAAACTGCTCATATCTTTTGATCATTTATCAGCTGGGGGATGGCTCTAATTTTTAGAAATTTGACTCAGTTCTCATTTAAGAAATGAGGTCTTTATCAGATAAATTTGATTCATTTTTTTCACCCACAGTTACAATTGCTAAATGTATTCCCTTCCATCCTATTCCCCCAGTCATTTATTCTATTCTTTCTGGCCTTTTACCCTGTCACTTCTGAAAAGTATTTTGCTTCTGACTACCCCTTCCCCCAATCTGCCCTCCCTTCTATCATATCCCCTTCTCTTATTCCCTTCTCCTCCTACTGTCCTGTAGGGTAAGATAGGTTTCTATACCCTATTGAGTGAGTGTGTTATTCCCTCTTTCAGCCAATTTTGCTGAAAGTAAGGTTCATTCACTCCCCACACCCCATCTTCCCTTCCACTATAAATGTTTTTTCTTGCCTCTTTCATGGGAGATAATTTACCCCATTCTACTTCTCCCTTTCTCCTTTGCCCAGTGCATTCTTATTTCTCACCCCTTAATTTTATTTTTTTAGATATCATCCCTTCATATCCAACTCACACCTGTGTCTTCTATGTATACTTCTAACTGCCCCAATAATGAGAAAGTTCTTATGTGTTACAAGTATCATCTTCCCTTGTATGACTATTAACAGTTTGACCTCATTAAGTCCTTTATAATTTCCTGATCTGTTTATGTCTTTTTTTTTCTTTTCTTGATTCTTGTATTTGAAAGTCAAAATTTCTATTCAGCTCTGGTCCTTTCATCAAGAATGGTTGAAAATTGGGGGTGGCTAGGTGGCGCAGTGAGTAGAGAGTTGGCCCTGGAGTCAGAAGGACCTGAGTTCGGATCTGGCCTCAGACACTTAACACACACACAAACAAAAACCTAGCCAAACCTAACTTGAGCAAGTTACTTAACCCCAATTGCCCTCCAAAAGACAAAAAAAAAAACCAAACAAACAAACAAAAAAAAGAATGGTTGAAAATCCTTTATTTCATTGAATTTCCATTTCTCCCCCTGAAAGATTATACTCAGTTTTGCTGGATAGGTGACTTTTGGTTGTAATACTAGCTCCTTTGCCCTCTGGAAATATAACATTCCAAACCGTCTGAACTTTTAAGGTAGAAGATGCTAAATCTTGTATTATCCTGACTGTGGCTCCGTGACACTTAAACTGTTTCTTTCTGGCTGCTTGCAATATTTTCTCCTTGGACTGGGAACTCTGGAATTTGGCTTTAACATTCCTGGGCATTTTCATTTTGGGACCTCTTTCAGGAGGTGAGCCGTGCATTCTTTCAATTTCCATTTTACCCTCTAGTTCTGGAATATCAGGGCAGTTTTCCTTGCTAATTTCCTGAAAAATGATGTCTAGGCTCTTTTAAAATTATCTCTCCTGCATCTATTTTCCAGATCAGTTGTTTTTCCAGTGAGATATTTCACAGTGTCTTCTATTTTTTCATTCCTTTTGTTTTGTTCTATTATCTCTTGAGTTCTCATAAAGTCATTAACTTCCATTTGCTCAATTCTAATTTTTAAGGAATCATTTTCTTTTCTTTCTTTTTTTTTAAAGCAATTGGGGTTAAGTAACTTGCTCAAGGTTACATGGCTAATCATTATTTATGTGTGGGTGCTCATTTTCTGAGGCTGGTTTTGATCTTGGGTCATCCCAACTCCAAGGCTGGTGCTCTTACTCACTATGCCACCTAGCCACCCCTAGGAATCATTTTCTAGTTTTTGTACCTTTTCCATTTGGCCAATTCTACATTTTAAGGTGTTTTTCCTTCAGTGAATTTTTGTGCCTCTTTCTTTCCATTTGGTCAATTCTGCTTTTCAGGGCATTCCTTTCCTCATTGGTTTTTTGAACCTCTTTTACCATTTTACCTATTCTGTTTTTAAAAGCATTATTTTCTTGAGAATTTTTTCATGATTTTCTTGTATCACTCTGATTTCTCTTCCCAATTTTCCCTCTACCTCTCTTACTTGGTTTTCAAAATCCTTTTTGAGTTCTTCCATGACCTGAGACCAATTATATTTGGATGTTGGAGCTTTTGACTTTGTTATCATCTTCTGAGTGTGTGTTTTGTTCTTCCTTGTCACCATAGAAACTTTCTAAGGTCAGAATTTTTTTTCTGTTCTTTGATCATTTTCCCAGTCTATTTCTTGACTTTTAACTCTTTGTTAAAGTGGGGCTCTCCTTCCTTGGTGGAGGTTGCACTGTCCCAGGATTCAAGGCTTTTGTGCAGCTGTTTTCAGAGATGCTTCCAGGGATCTATATGTTTTCAGTTCTTCCAAGATCGTATGATCTAAGGAAAGGTGGATATACTGTTCCCCTGGACTGTGCACTGACCTGTGAGTGAGCACAAGCACTCTTTTCTGCCCTGGAATTGTGATGATGTAAAGACAATAATGAGTAGATCTCCTGAGGACTGCTTCTGTGAATAACTTTAAGGATCCAATTGCATAGTATAGTAAACTCTCTATTTATTCTGCAATAAACTACAGCAAAGCATTCAAGAAACTAAAGTACAAAATTCACAACAATATAACATAACGACTCATTACTAAGATGGCCATATAGTCTTAAACAAAAGATATCATTCAGTAAGTTATAATTGTCTCAATCAATACAGATTGTCCAAGTGAAGTCTTCTTTCATCTTGACTCCAGACTGGCTTCCAAGAGTATGTCACAATCTCATCAGTCAATACAGAGTGCCCAAGTAAAGTTCTCTTTCATTCTGACTCGAAACTGACTTCTAAACCCCAAGGTTCCTCCTCCTTCACAGGCTGACTGCCACCAGCTCTTGTCTGGATTCACACAGCAGGCAGGTCTCTGCTCTGGTTCTATATAGCCCAGGAGATTTCTCCATTCTGAACTCTTTGAAGTTTCTGTTTCTAGGAAAACAAAGCTTAACAGAGGTACAGCAATACTTACACACATTGCTGGCACTATCATCTCAATTCACTTTTTGTCTGACAAAGTAACATAAATCAACAGACAAGGCTCCTGTCTGGGAAATCAAACACAAATCAAGAGTAAAGTCTCAGGATTTCTGTTAAGTCCTCTTTCAGGACTTCTGTAGCAACAGTAAAGTCTCAGGTCTTCTATAGCAACAGTAAAGTTCTCTTTCAGGGTTTCTGTAACAGTAGTAAAGTGCTCTTTGAGGACTTCTGTCTAAGAACAATAGATAGGGTGCTTCTGTCTGACAACACAAATCAACAAAAATCAACAGAGTGCTTCTGTCTGACAAAGTAACATCAACACAGAACAACAGACAGACAGAATGCCAACATCACAAACATTCTTTTTCAAAAAGTAACACAGATTAACAGAGTGCCAAAATTGTAAGCATTCTCCCTCTCAGTTCTGCTTGGTACCAGCTCCGTTTGAGCTTTCTTCTGCTCTTCTCCTTCTTGTTATACCCTTCCTGTTCCACTCTTTCTGCAAGCTCATCCCACCTTGGGCTCCACATGATGACATTAGGCATATTAAGGGCAGGGAAAGTCTCTAAACTCCCTTAGGACCATTAAGGGAAAATGCAATGTATACTTTTCCAACAAAGACTTTTGATACAATCAAAGGTGAGGCTCAAAGGCACTTGAATAGGTGAACCAAGCAGGAAAGTACTACTTTGCTTACCATTACAGATGAGAGTCCCTGTTCCATGGCAGCTACAAACTCTGATGTACTAATTTTCCTTCTTATCCTGGGACTGCCACCCAAGACTACAACCCAGATCTGAGTATAGGCAAAACAAGAGAGTTCTGCCCCCCAGTGCCAGCAGAGAGACCCCTGTAATCTCCTTCAGACCAGTTGTTTGACCCCTTTAGAGTCTATGGGTTGAGAGCTTCAGAAACGCCATTGCAGCTACTGATTCAGTTGCCCCAAAGGCCTCCTCCTGGTTTTCTGGGCCTGGTATATGCTGGCACTGCCTGAATTAGACTGTGCTCCAAACTCATCCAGGTGTGGTGGAGACCTTTCCTGCCAAACTTCTAAGTTGTTTTTAACTGGAAAATTATTTCAGCCCATCATTTTGTAGGTTCTGCCACTCCAGGAATTATATTATGGCATTATTTAAAGGTATTTAGAGAGGTTTGGGGGAGAGCTCAGGTGAGTTGCTGCCTTTTCTCCATCATCTTGGCTCCCGTTCTTTGCTAATTATTTATTAACTTATTAATAAAATGATTAAATTGCCCAGAAATTATGTCTCTCAAATTTTTTAAATGTCACACTTTTATGAGGCAATAAGCAATAAGAAAAGAAGGCTCTTGAATTGTTATCACCTTTCAGTCAAAAGTTGTTGATAAAGATCTGATTTGCTATTTAACCTTGTTTGTGAAGGCCTTTTTGTTCTTTTTTTTTTACTTTATCAAATGCTTTATTAACTTCTAGTTTACATCATTCATTTCCACAAGATTTTGAGTTACAAATTTTCTCCCTGTTTTTCCCTACCCACCACCCAAAAAAAGTGATCCCACTGGATATACACTCCTCCAATCTGCTCTCTCATATCTACCCTCCTTCCCCCTCTGATTTTCCAGTAAGGCATGGTGGATTTCTATGCCCCAGTGCCTATATATCTTATTTCCCAGTTACATGTAAAATATTATCAATAATAGTATTTATATATAAGACATTTTATTTTAAAACTTTGAATTCCAGATTCATTCCCTTCCTCCCCTGTCACCCACCCTTACAAGGAAGATAAGCAATTCAATAGACATTGTACATGTGTAGCTATGTAAAACATTTCCATAGTGGATATACTGTAAAAGACTGACTATATTTCCCTCCATCCTATCCCACCTCCAACTTGTTCTATTCTCTACTTTGATCCTGTCTCTTTTCAAAAGTGGGTGCTTCCAACTTCCCTCCCCTCCCAGCCTGCCCTACTTTCCATCTTCCCCCCTCTCATTGCCTTACCCCCTATTCTCCTATAGGGTGAGATACCCTATTTAGTGTGTATGTCATTCCATCCCTAAGCCAAATTCAATGAGAATAAGGTTGACACATTCCCTTTTGCCTTCCTGTTCTTCCCCTCCACTGTAACCATTTCCCTTGCCTCTTCTATAAGAGATTGTTTGCCCCATTCTGTCTCTCCTCATCTGCTCTCATTTTATTCCTCTCTCACCTCTTAATTTCACCTTTTAAGTATCATCCCTTCCTATTAAATTGATCTTGTGCCTTCTATCTATGTATGTAAACCTGTACACATATGTACACACACTCACATATGTATTCATACACCCATATACCCTCCTATAGAGACATATATGAATACACACACACACACACACACACACACACACATACATTTCTATTCCCTTCAACTATTCTCATGCTGAGAAAAGTTTCATAAGTTACAATTATTGTTTTTCCATGTAAGAATATAAATAGTTCAACTTTGATAAGTTCCTTATGATTTATTTTCCCTTTTAACATTCTCATGTGTCTCTTGCTTCTTGTATCTGAATGTCAAATTTTCTGTTCAACTCTGATTTTTTTCATCAAGAATGCTTGAAAGTCCTCTATTCCATTGAATAAACATATTTTCCTCTGAAATATGATACTCAGTTTTGCTGGGTAGATGATTCTTGGTTTTGATCCCAGGTCCTTTGACTTCTGGAATATCATGTTCCAGGCCCTTCAGTCCCTCAGTGTAGAAGCTGCCAGATCCTGTGTTATCCTGATTGTGTTTCCACAATATTCAAATTGTTTCTTCCTGGCTGCTTGTAATATTCTCTCCTTGATCTAGGAATTCTGGAACCTGGCTATAATATTCCTAGGAGTTTCCTTTATGGGATCTTTTTTCAGGAGATGATCAGTGGATTCTTTCAACCTCTATTTTGCCCCCTGGTTCTAAAACATCAGGGCAATTTTCCTTGAAAATTTCTTGAAGGATGATTTCTAGGTTCTTTTTTTGATCATGGCTTTCCAGTAGTCCAATAATTTTTAAATTCTCTCTCCTGGATCTATTCTCCATGTCAGTGGTTTTCCCAATGAGATATTGCACATTGCCTTCTATTTTTTTCATTTGTTTGGATCTGTTTGATAATATCTTGACTTCTCATAAAGTCACTAGTTTCCATTTGCTTCAATATAATTCTGAAGGAATGATTCTCTTCAGTGAGCTTTTGAGATTCTTTTTTCAATCTGGCAAATTTATCTTTTTAAGGCATTCTCCTCATTGCCTTTTTGAGTCTCTTTTGCCATTTGAGTTAGTCTATTTTTGAAGGTGTTATATTCTTTAGTCAGGTTGTTGACTCTCATTTCATAATTTTCTTGCATCTTATTTATTTTCCCAATTTTTCCACCACTTATGTTATTTCATTTTCAAAATCCTCCTTAAGGTCCTCTATGGCCTGTAACTAGCTTGTATTTTTCTTGGAAGCTTTTGGTGCACAAGTTCTTACTTCACTGTCTTCCTTCTGTTCCATGCTTTGATCCTTTTTGTCCTCAAAGTAGGAGTGTAAAGTTGGATTGCTCTGCTTGCTTTGCTTCCTTTGCTTGTTCATGTTGCCACTCAATTATTTGACTTTTGAGCTTTCTGCCATAGTAGGACTGATACTTTTGTCCTAATTTCTGGAGTTTTTGCAGCTGCTGGAACTGTTAGTTGGGTGGACTCTCTGAAACCTACACACACTCTGGCAAGCTGGTCAGACACCCTAGGACCTCCACTCTAGACTGCAATCCAGATCCAAGCAGGTTAAAGCAAGAGAGATTACTCCTCAGACTGGAGGCTTGGTCCCCATACAATCTGTAAGACAGGAGCTGAAGCTGGCCCATGGTAGTGTCTGCATGGCTGTGGTTCCTTAGTGGCTTCTCTCTCCAGGGGTTAAAGGCCAGACCTCACCCCTGAACTACCAGATCCCAAAGTCCACACTGCACTGACCTATCACTTTGTCCTTAGCATCATGTGTTGATAATTCTGGAAACTACCACAGCTGCTGGTGATCTGAAGTCCCTCCAGCCAGTGGCTGGTTGTAGCCACTATGAGGCTAAAACTTGGGCTCCTGCAGGGCTGGGCTAAGCTCCCAATATGCTATGCTGGCTGCTTTCTGCCAGCCTGCCTGGCTGTCCTCAGCAGATTGTTAGCTTCTCTGTGTCATTTTGTGGGTTCTATAGCTCCAAAGTTTGTATAGAGTAATTTTTTTACATGAATTATATGGGGTAGAACCCGGAGCTATGCGGAAGTCCTGTTTCTACTCCACCATCTTCACTCCATCCCCTGTTTGTTTTTGTTGTTTCTTTTTTAAATTTTTACAAGGATAACCTTGTTATATGTATAAATTCATATGTATGTGTGTGTGTGTGTATTTGTATTCTAGAGATGAGCAAATAAACATATTGGTCAGAAGTTTTTGATATATCCTTATTCCCCCTTTTGGGTAATTTGTTTCCATAGTTTTTTGGCATCTTCATCTCTTCCAGCAATCTTGAGAACTGTTACTTTACCTCCTTCAAAATTATATCACTTCAAAGACCTAACTACTTGGTCTTATCCAATTTCTCTTACCAATTTGGTTTTCTCTTCCAACTCTTTCTATTCCAACTCTTTATGTTCCACATTGAGGACTATGGTATTATAACTGAAAATGTAGTGACTCCACTGTAATTGATGGAGAAAATTGTTTGTTACAGAAATTTTGACAGATCTTTTCTTTGTTGATTATTATCCTACTTCCAAATTCATCTAGAAAACCTAGTTTAATAATCAATACTTGCCAAGTTTTCTGTAAATTTGTTTTATCTTCTACTCTTTCTGTTTTGTGAGTCAGTCCCACTCATAATCTGTCTCTATCCTCCTAAGTATGATTTTACTAATTAATTTATATTTGAAACCAAATTTTACCTTGATGACCACAATTCTCTGCTTGGTGAGGAGAGCTAGTAGTTGCTGACTCAGCATTGTCTTATCACACACTGCACCCCCCTTTTAAACTGTTTGTGTATGGGGGGGATGATTGTTTTTTTACTGGTTAAACTGTTAGAAATGGCAAGAATATTTATTGAGGTCTCTTCCTTTAATTTTCATTCATGACAAAAAAAATATCTACATGCCACAGAGTTTCTTAACTTAACTTAAAAACATAGGTATTTAAAAAGAATAATTCTCCATTAGTATACTCCTTTGAGGTCCCATCATGCTGTAGAGGTAATGAAAAGGTATAATAGCAAAGAACAAGGTTTTTTGAATATGAGTCCAAACTGGGAAGTTTTTTGAGTGTGAGGCTGTGTGTCCATGTAACACATTGCAGATAGTGCAGTGAACTTGGGAATTAGGAGACCTGGGTTTCATGTATTATCTTCCCCAATTACAGTGTAAGCTTCTTCAGAGCAGGAACTGTTTTTCTTTTTCTTATTTGTGTCTCTAGAGCAGTTTCTCTAGCCCTGCCCTAGAGCTTATTCCAGTGGCTGGTACACAGTAGGCACTTAATAAATGTTTGTCATATTGTATGGTCCCATTGTTTAAATCTAGGCCCTAACACTAACTAGCTAAGCAATTTTTTATGTCAACTTCTCTAACTCTCAATTTCCTTATCTCTAAAATATACTACTTCTCAGTGTTTTAGAAGCCAACATGTTTCCTAATTATGTGATGCCCACTCCCATCACCCAAACTCATGATGACCTCTTTCTCCTCTGAACTCTGAACTATAGAGCTTAGCATCTATAGGCATCATTTGGCTATCAATGCATCCTGCTCAGTATTATCTTTTTATTTGAATAGGACTTGTTCCTCCAACTCAGATGCAAAGTCTCTGATGGTGAGGATAATATCTTTCTTTAAAAAATTTTTTCTTCATCTCATTCAGAATCTAACAAAGGATTTTGCATGTGCCTAAATGAGGTTGAAAAATAGGTTTAAGAGAGAAGATCTTGATGTATGGTTTCTTTAGTATGGAGAGCTCCCAGGTGAGAAAACTCCCTCTACTTATGCAGGTTAGTATCTTAAGAAAATAAGAACTAATGATGTAGAATGGAATAGGATAATGTGGTAGAAAGGTGGGAGGGAACCCTGGGGAGCATCTATTCCAAACCCTTCAATTTAAAGAGAGAAAATAAAAGAGGGCAAGGGAACAGAAGTAACTTGGCTGCTATCACACAATGTAGGGAAGCCATGAACTGTATGATTGTATGATACTGAATCCACTAAATTTTGCTGCTTTTTTGCTTTTTTTTTTTTTTTTGCTTTTTTTTAGAGGGCAATTGGGGTTAAGTAACTTGCCCAAGGTCACACGGCTAGGTTTTTGTTTGTGTGTGTTAAGTGTCTGAGGCCAGATCCGAACTCGGGTCCTTCTGACTCCAGGGCCAGTGCTCTACTCACTGCGACACCTAGCCACCCCTCCACTAAATTTTCTATGCTGTCACTGCATATACCTTCCTTAAATCAGCTTTAACCAGAATAACCTGGCATATTTATACATGGGAAGTGTGGCTATCCCTAAAGAGTCATCTCCTGAAACAAAAGAGTTCCATACAGTGACATAAACTGCAAAGTCTAAGTCTGATCTCCTGAAATCAGGCTTATAAAATTGTGTCTACCAAAAAAAAAATTTAAAAGGCAGGTGCATAGAAGTTTAAGTTTAAATCTCAGGCTCCCATTTCAAAAGTTGTCCATGTGCTTTTGGGCTTCCTTCTTCCACAGAAAAGGTCTCCCAGGTTACCCTGAGGCTTTGGAAAATCAGGGAAGTTATGTAGATCCTAATGGACAGACCTATGTACATACATTTCACAGGCAGCTGACCCTTCTTCCCTTTGTGGAATTCTACCTTATGAGCCAATGAAAGTTGTAGCTGGTTTTATTGATAGCTATAGTGATTGTTCCTTGCTCTATGATTATTCACCTTCCCAGGTATATACTGTGCCCAGAATTTAGAACTTCCAGATATTAGGACACAACCTGGGCACACAATTCTACCCAGTCTGAGGAAGGCACAGAAATGTTTCTGTCACTGGTAGGAGGGCCGACCTGCAAACCTGCAACCAACACCTTCAGGTTTATATTCCAGACCACCAGCCACTCTAATTGTATATTACCATGTTACAGAATGGCCCAATATAGCTGCTCTCAGTCAGGGTCCTCTATTGTAAAAGGCCACAGTATTGGTTGGTTATTAACTATACTGTATGAAACCTCATAAACACCTTTTTACACATACAGTGCACACTTCAATGCAACAATCAAATGCTTTTCTAGAAATTACAATCTCATAGAAAAGAGACGTTTGATTGCATCCTGGGAATGAGTGGACTAAAACCTCAGGCTGGGCTCATTTGAAGTCCATTGTTTTAGAAGTTTGGTTGGGCTTTAACCAGAGAGGATAGGTCTTTGACAGTATTATCTGCAAGTAGGAGAGAGCGTGTGATAAAGGTTGAGAGTGTGGAATCCAGAGACAGGGAATCCCAGTTATTAGCCTGCCTCTGTACCTCACTACCTGTGTGAACATGGACAAGTCACTTAACCTCTGTAAGACTTAGTTCCTGCTCTGGAAAATAAGGAAATGGGAAGAAATAACTTATACAGTCTTTTCAGATCTAAATCTGTGATCTTATGTATGTTGTAGATCTAGAAGAAATCAATAAGTATAAGGGAAATAAGAGAGGGCTAAAAGAAGTAGAATGAGCTTGGTGGCTTCTTTCAATTTAAAATGGGGTTGTGTCAGAGAAGGATTTGGGTGCAGGGATAAGGCATAACAGGAGAGAAGAGTGAACAGGGGAGGCATTTATGTGACTATGACACCTGTAGCCTTTGTGAGCTGCTGGTCAATGTTCACTGGGCTGGGGGTGCCATGGTACTGTGGAAAGCATGGCTGATCTGGAGCCAGAGGACTTGGGTTCAAATCTTGACTTTGTTATTTACTACTTATGCGAAGTTGGCAGGGTTCTTCTTATGGGGCCTTAGTTTCCTCATCTATAAAATTAAACTATTGGATTACATGGCTTGTAAGATCCCTTCCAGCACTACATGCAGAATCCTGTCCATTGTGCTCAAACTAGTTTTTAAATTGTTTGTTTTTTGTTTGAATGGCATTAGACATGGGTCATGTGGCTAAGGAAGTCTCTTTATATCAGGATTGCTTTAGCTTCATCTCAAGTATATTTTAGCAACCTTACATAGTAATCCTGGCAGATATTTCACTTTGACATATTTTTCTTTTTTTTTTCTTTTTCTTTTCTTTTTTTTTTAAAGCAATTGGGGTTAAGTAACTTGCTCAAGGTTACACGGCTAGTCATTATTTATGCGTGGGTGCTCATTTTCTGAGGCCGGATCTGATCTCGGGTCATCCCAACTCCGAGGCCGGCGCTCTAACTCACTGCGCCACCTAGCCGCCCCTTTAGGGCAATTGGGGTTAAGTAACTTGCCCAAGGTTACACGGCAAGGTTTTTGTTTGTGTGGATTAAGTGTCCGGAGGCCGGCTCCGAACTCAGGTCCTTCTGACTCCAGGGCCGGAGCCACCTAGCCGCCGACATATTTTTCAAAAACATGAAATAAAAGAATATAACTAGTCCCCCAAATCCAGGAAGATAGCTTTTCTAATGTCCAGTTTCTTCCTAAGCATGGGGAGAATACCATCAATTTTTTTTAAAAAGTTCACCTGTTAAGGAGAATGCTAGATTTGCAATGGGCAGTTGGGTCTTAGGGTACTATGTGATGAAAGCTAGCCTTGAACAGATTGTCAGAATGTTCATCAGCTTTGCCTCTCTCTGCTCCATTGGTCTCAGAGTCCAAATTCTTAGGAACCTAGTTCTATATTGGTAAAACAGAACAAATAACACCAAGTCTAAGAGAAAATGTGGAAATCATATATTGTATCTGTGAAAACCAGGAACTCTTTAAAGGAATCATGAGATATAAAACCATTGTACCATTTTTGTTTATTCAAACCTAGGTCTTTTTGCTTCAGTGAAGAGAGACGTTGTGAGTGTGGGAGTATGGTGTAGGACTTTTGAGTAAGGAAGGCCAGGGTTCAAATCTGAACCTTTGGACATTCTAGTTGTGTGATACTGTATCTATAGTACACATAACCTCTCTGAACCTTAATTTTGTCATCTATAACTTGGAGATAATAATAGCTACTTTACACGTTGTTATGAACCTCAAAGGAGAAAACATATTTGAAGCACTTTGCAAAACTTAGGGTGCTATATAAAGTTAAGCTACTATTATTATATTAGAAAATGAAAACTAAAAGTTCAATTCAGATGTGGCTGGATTTTAGAGGTGACACATGCCTCCACTTCATTTGACTATTAGTCTCCTAGTCAGTGAGGAAACCGGACAGGGAAAAAGATGAGAAAAGGAAGGGGGGGGGGGCAGATTATTTGTTTGTCAAGGAGAATACCCTGAGTAGATTTACAATGGGGAAAACATCTAGTGGGCAGGTCCACCCACACAATGGTTTTCTGAATTGATGCCTAGCCCTAGCCAAACCCCAATAGCAAGAATTTCCTCCCTCTCCACAGTACCACCCTCCACCTCTACCACCAGCACCCCTTGCCTTCTGATTTTAGCAGAAAGAAATTTAGGGGAAATGATAATGAATATCATAGAATGAACATAGATCCAATCCAAGATGTCCTACATCTTCTCTGTCATACAACTTGAATGATGACAATAAATATTTGGAGTGATGCCATTTAGGTGGTGCAAGATCACCAACCAGTCAAGAAAGATGGTACTTACTTCATTAGAACTAACTTACTGAGTCAAGGAAAATGGATTCCAACATTTGGGAAAGATTTTTTAACAAAAGTTGAAACTAAAAGCACCTCAATGTGTAACATAAAGGCCTCAAAATTTGGAGGTTCTGGTTTTGAATCCTGGTCCTGTCTATGTAACTTTGAACAGGTCGGCTTTCCTTCTCTGGGCTTCAGTATCTCCCAGTTCCAGAGCCTGTGCTACCTGCTAGTACCATTTAACTTTCACCATTATCTAGTCGACTTAGTCATATTTGAGGCAACTTCCCCAGAACAATCCTTTGCCACACTTGAATGAGGATAGTAGGCACTCTGTTAGAATTTCCTAGATGAGAGAAAGGAGAGGAGTTTCCTGGTTAATCCTTAATAATTCCAAGAATGGATTCCCAGAATTCATTCCCTTGAATATCCCAGATAATAGTTACTTTATTATATTAGCAAAAATAAATAAATAAGGTTAATAATTGTTTGTTGAACGACTGAATGAAATGAATGACCACAGCATTGGCATGAAAGAGTGAGATTTGTAAGAACAGGCTTTCATAAAGCAAAACGAAAGGAATGATTAGGGTTGGGGGAAGGGTTGGAGAGAGCAACAACTTCAGACTTTCCAGAGTTTTTTCATTTATGCTCCAATTTTAAAACTCCACGAGACAACAAGGATATTCTAATTGCAGCCTGGAAAGAGGTACAGAATAGCGGCTTGCTAGTAAAAAACCTAAAGCATTTATTTATTATTTAATTTGTTTGCTCAAGAGACTTCACCTCTGAGGTGGCATCTGTTTTCCATTGAAATCTGACTTTTACCTAATTGTACAGCTGGGGAGATTAAGGCACAAGGGGTTAAGTGAGTTTCCCAAGGTCACCGGCTTTTAGCCTATGTTAGGACCCAGGCCCTGCAAGGGTTCTGCTCTCAGCTTTAGGAAGGGGACCACACATTGCCTCTGGTGCTCCGGTGGAGACCTATAAATAAGAAGTGAATTATTCTTTCATGTCCTCACTCTCCCTGCTTCTGATTCTCATTAATGGGGGCGGGGGGGGGGGGGGACTGTGGGAGGCTGCAGGCTGTGGAGCAGGGGGTGGAGGAGGAGGGAGGGAAGGAGGGAAGCTGTTATTCTGCGGGGTCTTTGTTTAGGCCTGTTTTTTCTCTCAACGAATTGGCCGTGAGAAGGTAGGCTAGAATGGAACTGGTATGTTGGGTGACTTGTCAGTTCCCAGTACTATATTCTGATCTGGTGACTGACTATGTTTCATCTCCATTAAGGAGAGGAGGACTTAAACTCCTTTAGGGCAAAAGAAGAAACTTGCTGAGCAGAGGGGAATGTTCCCTAGGCTTCAGCTGGCAAGGGATGCTCTGGAAGGCTCAGTTCACTAGCTATTCTGACATTCTCTAGACCACCTGGACAACTTTCTTGCCACTGACCAAATATTCTTTCCTCACTTCCCCAGTCCCTCCAGTTCTAGTATGATGGTAAGATCAAATCATCCCCATCATGGCCTTTGGATGGGATGTGTTACAAACCCATTATGGGCCCTAAGACCCCACTCACTAGGCCTGTAAGTTTCCTGACCCAAGTGCCCCTCCCTGGCTACTACTCTCCTTGTATATCATCTCCTCCTATGTAAATATAAAGCTCTTGAAGTCAGAGGATGTCTTTGCTTCTCTGTTCACATTGCTGGAGCTTAGCACAGTGCTTGGCACATAATAAGCCCTTAATAAATGCTTTTCCATTCCTTCCTTCCCTGGAGAGCTCTAAGAACAAAATAGGCATTGATCCGTCTAGACTGTTGATTGATAGAGACAATCACAATCAGAGGAAGAGAGGCATGCTGGTAGCTTCTGAAGCCTCCTTTCAGCATTGCCATCCCCAGATCTCAATCATTTAACATGGCAGGAGGAGAGAATATAGTCACTGGGATCAGCCCATTACAATAGCTGAGGAATGCATGCTTTGCTGCTGAACAAGGTCTGGTTCTCCTCAAGAACTGAGCTTATTCGACTGGAACTGGAGCCAGGGAGACCTGGGTTCAAATTCTGAAGTTCATTTATTGTGTGACCCTGAACAAAGTAATTAACCTCCAAGAGATTAGTTTAGTTTCCTCATGTGTAAAATGTGCATCATAATGCATTTAGTATGATCCTCGCTGACAGCAAGAAAATGTCCATACCTAGGAGTGAGCTATTCTTCAGTTCCTCTACCGGGGGCAGCTAGCTATAGCTATATACTGCTTTAGAAATTTCATTGCTTTAGAAAACCAAATTCAATTAGCCTGTGAGCCATATCTCAGCTTGGTTTCTCATATGCTTGGAAAAAGAAAAAGGACTTCCCTCTAATTGAAGTTGGGGGAGGGAGAGATCAGAGGGAACTCTCCCCACAATCCATCTTTCACACTATTCATAAATCTGTATTAATAAGGCACAAGTGTGACCATGTTGCTTCTCTGCTCAGGAAGCCTCAGTGACTCCCTATTATCTGCAGGATAATATGTAAACTCCTCTGTGCCATTTAAAGCTCTTCACAGTCTGAATCCTGTCTATACTTCCAGGATAACCACATATTGCCCACCCCTTACTCGACATTCCAGCGAAACCTTTTTTCTTGCAGGTTCCTGTATATAACATTCTTTCTTCCATCTTAGTGTCTTTGCACAGGCCAACCCCCATGCTACCAATGCTTCCTCTTCTTCCCTCTGCCTCTTGGAACTTTTAGAACTTTGAATTCAGATGAAACCACCTTTCAGAGACTATTACTTTCTGGCCAATTTTGATGTACTCCTGGTGTTTATTTAATGCTCCTTTATATTTTATGCTTATTTATATGCAAACATTTGTATCCCTCCCAGTAGAATGTAAGCTTCTTGAGGACAGAGAGTATTTCACTTTGGTATTTGTATCTTAATTCATGTTAATTAGTTGGTTAATTGATGCAAGCAAAGCACTTGGCAAACATGCACTATATAAAGTCAGAGATAGAGATCAGATGGTTGAGAGTGAGATAAACTCTTAATCTGAAAGATGTGAATCAGTCTCACCTCCAATAAATACTGGCCTTGTGATCCTGGGCAAGTCATTTGACCATTCAGTGTTCCCAGGCTATTCTCAAAGGTTTCAAGTAGCAGAATACTTGCTGTCTGTTATTGGTGAAAGGAATGTCCTCATTGGGAGTTTCCCACTCCAACTATAGCGCAGCCTGAACAAAGAAATCAAGCGCATCATTGTCATCATCAGTGTTTGGCTTACGACATACATATGGAGCACCTATCCATCACAATGCTAAAGACACTCAATGATGCCACTGTTATCAATTGCTGGGGCATAATGGGAAGTGGAAGAAGGCCTAAATTCCAGTCACACCTCCTATGCTTAACAGCTGTATGATCCTGGCAAGTCACTCAAATTCCCTGAGCTTTAGAACCTTCATCTGCAAAATAAAAGGGATGGACTAGAGGGCTTTGGAGAGCTCTTTTAGCTCTATTATCCTAAGATCTGAAGCTTCAGGCCTAATTGGAGAAGATAACAATAACAGATTGTTCATGCCCAACTCTTCATAACCCCATTTGGTGTTTTCTTGGAAGAAGTGCTGTAGTGGTTTTCCATTTCATTCTCCAGCTCATTTGACAGATGAGGAAACTGAGGCAAATATTAAGGATTAAGTGACTTGCCCAGGGTCACAGAGCTTATAAATGTCTGAGGCTGGATTTGAACTCAGATCTTTCTAGCTCCAGGTCTGGTGCTATATCCACCGTGCCCCTAGCTGCCCTATACCAATGCATAGGGAGCAGTTAAAGAACAAGACTGGGTAGTATAGGGGTGATTAACAGATTCTTAAATGCAATAAGACTACAAAGACAAGAGAACTTAGCAGAAGCTAAAGCAGACAGAAGATCTTTCAGGGAGAAGGAAGAGATAGTACTAGAGAATGAGAATACAGGAGGAAAGGGTGAAGGCACTGAGGATTCCCAGGACAATGAAGAAAAGAATCTGAGTGGTGTTGTAGATTTCTCCATGGGAGAAGGGGACAGCTAGATGGTGCAGTGGACAGAACACTGGGCCCAGAGTCAGGAAGAGTCATGTTCAGGAGTTCAAATTTGGCCTCAGACACTTCCTAGTTGTGTGACCTTGGACAGGCCACTTAACTTTTGCTTCAGTTCCCTCATCTGTAAAATGAGCCAGGCTCGAGAAGGAAAAGGCAAACCACTGTAGTATCTTTGCCAAGAAAACCCCAAATGGTGTCACAAAGAGTCAAACAAGACTGAAAATGACTAAATGACAACAACAACATGGGAGAAGAGGGAAGAAGATTGGAGAGGTAAAATGTATCACATGGAATTTGTATCTTCATTTACGCCAGGGCCTGGAACATGGTAGATACTTGTTATTTGAGTTATATTGAGTAATCGGTTTAAGGAGTAACTGGTTAAGACATCCTTTGCACCTTTTTCTGCAGGCCAGGGGGGATCATTTTTTTCTAATTGCTGCTGTCACCAACATTATTTAAATGGGTTAAACCCCTGTTTAGAAGCCAATAAAAACAAGGTTTTAGGAATATTCATGTCTTAGCTGTGAGATTGACCAGACAGGGAAAAGACTAGAAGTAGGGATGGCTTTTCAGAAGGAGAGATAGAACTAGTGTTTCGGGTAGAGTGCTCTTGCCCCACTCATAAGCCTTTCTCCTAGCAGACAATGTTTTGGAGTTGTGTATCACCTCTGGCCAGGTGGCATTTCTTGATACATCTAGACTGGAATGTGTGAAAACAGGTGAGTCATTCACGAGCAATCCATTTGTTGGATTGAACTGAGCGGAACTGAACCCAGAGCTGGTGTACAATACCAGGTTCAGCTTCACCCTGTTTGTAACTCAGCTCCCAGATGCTTTGGGGAGGTCGTGATTCATCAGTTGGATAGGTTTGTTTAGACAATAAGACTATGCAGTGAGGTAAAAAAAAAAATCAGGTCAGGAACTAGATATTCCAATTGCCAACATGTACATCCGCTGCTTCAGATTTCACCTTAGGATAAGAGATAAGTTCACTGCTGGCGCAGAAGAAATTGGGAGGCAAAGAGATTCTTGGGTTTCTAGGATCAGTTTGTATATAGGGCATGGGATGGTGAGAATGACGAAGAGGCTTTCTTTCCTCCTATTTTGTTATAACTCCATGCTTCTTTCTGAGGCCCCCAGCTTGCAGGCTCTGCCAAGGAGCTAATGTGCTACTGCTCGCCCAAAAGCCATTACCCACACCCCCCCACGCACTTCTATTCCTTTTTTTTTTTTAAGAATCCTCCTAAATTTCTTATGAAATTAAAATAGCTCTAGACCAGGAGACAAGAGGCCTGGTTTTTGATCCTGGTTCTATCATTTTTTAACTGTGAGACCTTTATCTCTCTGAGACCCACTTTATTTATCTATAAAATGAGGTTGATAATTTTTCTACTCCCCCAGTATCTTTTTTAAAATTAAATTTATCAGATATTTCTTAAGGTTAGGTATTGTTATGTTCAAGGCACTGTGCTAGGCAATAGGCATACCTTCCCCCCAAACACCTCTGTTCTCTGGGAGCTTGTACTCTATTGAAGGAAATGTAACATGTGCACCAATAGATAACTACTAGGTAATGTGAGAAGGAAGAGACCATTAGTAAGCGGAAAGAGGCAACAGGGAAGAATGATGGATTCAGAGAATCAGGGTTGTTTAGAAGGAAATAGAAGCAAGAGTTCACTAGAACCAAGCTGAAGTCCTGAAAGAGAAAATTGTTAAAGTTTTGGTGTAAGCATTCAGAAATCAGCAAATGCTACAAACCAGGGCTAGAGATCTCACTGTTAGTCTAGAGTCAGGGGTGAGGAACCTGCAGCCTTGAGGCCCCGTGTGGTCCTCTAGGTCCTCAAGTGTGGCCCTTTGAATGAATCCAAACTTCACAAAACAAATCCCCTTAAGTAAAGGATTTGTTCTGTATAACTGGAACTCAATCAAGACACTATACCCAAAGACCTAGAGGGCCACATGTGGCCTTGAAGCCACAGGTTCTCCACCCCTGGGATAGACTTAAAGGGATGGAGAAATTATTAACATTGTAGATTAAACTTTAAAACTGTATCATGCATCCATTTTTTTGGAAAGGCAATTGTTAAACATTTGCCATCATACCCCTGGATATATGTGAGGCCTAGGGAACAGGTTCAGTGACTACAAAGAGGCATGAGAAGAAGTCTGAGCTCAGGAAAAATCTGGTCTTACACTTTGGCTGGAAAATAAAGCTCAAGTGTAATAAGAATGTCAAAAGTATGAAAATACCATGAAAAATACAGGCAGTTAGGTGGTACCATAGTCCACAGAGGGCTGGGCCTGGAATCAGGAACACTTGAGTTCAAATCCTGCTTCAAATACTTACTAGTCTGTTTGACCCTGGACAAGTCATTTAACCAACCACTCACTGCCTGCCTCAACTTCCTTAAATTTAAAATGGAAGTAGTAATAGCACCTATCTCCCAGGGTTGTTGACAACCAGATGAGATGATATTTATAAAGGGCTTAGCAAGGTTCCAGGCACATAGTGTGTTTACTTATTTCCATTACAAAAAAAAAAAAGGTTTTGTCACATAACCTGTGGCCTACAGCCAAAGTTCTAAGCTTACACAAACCAGGCTTGATCTGGAGGGCTTTTCACATAATCAAAGGATCATAGATCCTGCAATCATGGGATCACCATCCCCAGAGAGACCAAACAAATCATGCAAGGCTACCCAGATAGTAAATGGGAGACTCAGTATTGAACGAATTCTAAATGCAGTCTTCTATGTGCTGCATGCAATGCTTCCCCACTCTGGCTCATGGTCCACTCAAGGTTCCCCCTGAGAAAAGAAGTTTCCACAACAATAACAAAAACAGTTCCTCTGTTCTCATGTAAGCATCTGGGCTAACAGAACATCAAATGAAGGACAGACTCAACCTAACACAAAATATGGAAGAACTGACAACTAAGCTGATAAACAGCCAGGAAAATTCTCCATCCCTTTTCAATGTACCTCATCCTCCTACTGGAACCTATGCCTTGAAGTTCACAAATACAGATGCAAAAAACACTTCAAGTTTGCTGGAGCAGAGGTAAAATGTAGAGGCTTATAACACTCCCAGAACTAGATTAATATATAATTGGAGGGGCGGCCTAGGTGGCGCAGTGAGTAGAGCGCTGGCCCTGGAGTCAGAAGGACCTGAGTTCGGATCCGGCCTCAGACATTTAACACACACAAACAAAAACCTAGCCGTATGACCTTGGGCAAGTTACTTAACCCCAACTGCCCTCCAAAAAGCAAAAAAAAAAAAATATATATATATATATATACACATATAATTGGAAACGATTTAATGAAATAAAATTACAACAAACTATGGATAATGTTAATATGTGGTTTTCTAAGTCAATATGCAGTTTTCAGGAATCCTTATATATGGTTTAGTGGCCCTGTTTCTATCTGAGTTTGACACCACTATAGAGAAACCAAAAATCCTCCTCTCTGCTAAATCTTAGATATCAATGCAATCATCCCCATGTAGGGGGTTACATAAGCTACTACCATGGAGTCACCCTACCCCCAAAAGGGAAAAGCTCTTAACATCATGAGAGAAAATACTTTTTTTCCTCTGAATTTGAACAGTCCTTGATATTCAGGGTATAAATGAAGAGCAAGGTCCAGATACGCCTCTGTTTCTTGCTGCCCCTACACTCAACCTTTTGCTCGGTTTAGAAACTCCTTTGCCATTAGCTAGCAATTTCTGCTTAGCATATAGGAATTCTTCTATTCATCTAGCAACCCCTCATTACTCTACTACTAATGTCCACTATGGCTAGCTTGTGCTTCTGCAACCCCTGACTACTCAGGAATTATTTACTTCTTCAGCACTGCTTTCATTCCATGAAAGTTGTTTTGCACAAATTGGATCTAAAGTGTGACTTTTGTTGATTTTTTTGTCAGGCTAAATAAAGCCTAGCCTGTAGTTGATGTTATATTAGTTTGATTGCTTGCATGGGGAAAGGGGAGGTGGAACTTTCCTATTTTTTTGTTTGGAGAACTAACAGGAGGCAAATTCTTATACTCCCATGGGAAATCCTGGAGGGAGGAATGAGCCAAATACTAAGGTCAAATGAGAAACTACACATTTTGAACCCAATCTATATGAATCCAAAGTTTCAGTTTTAGGTCACAAGTTATGGTTGATTTTAGCCTCAATATTTCCCTGACAATATGGACCTTATCACAGCAAATATTCCTTAATGATTCGTTGACTGATTAATTGAGCAAAGCAACTTTGTAGTAATGAATATAATTTCTACTATTGCACCATGCACTTTTCAGAGGCTCCTAATCTCTTCCCTATATTCTAGACTGGGGTCACCAGCAGCACAAAACTAGATAAAGTTGTCTACTATTGGATATCTCACAGGATGTTTATATGATCACTGTTATTTAAAGATTATGCAAACTCTTGGGTTCTTGCACATAGGCCCTCACTTTATAAATGAACCGTACATACAGCTTTGTAGGAGTTACCTCTTAGCTCCTTGCTCAACAGAAGATACCATAGATCAGCAATTCTTACTGGTGTTTCCACATTACACCACCTGAGTTGTCAGATATCTTGAGATGTTTTAAGAGTTTCAAATTAAAATCCATTCTAATTTGCTTTCATCTAGATTTAAAAATACAACATATAGCCAGATATGGTGGTGTGTGCCTTTGATTTTTGACATTGAGGGAGACAGGTTGACGGATCACTTAAATTTGGAGTAGCTGCAGAAGAGTTAAAGAGCCTCAGGTGTCCACACTAAGTCCAATGCCAGCATGATGAGCTCTTGGGAGCAGAAGGCCACCAGATGCATAAAAGGGGAGAAATTATCCCAGGTTGGGTAATGAGAGTATGTTTAACTTTCAGGCCAGTCAGTCTTGGGCTCAGGCTGGTGAGAAGCCACTACACTGTCAGCCTTGAGAGATACAGAGAGCAGTCTCTAATGTTGTTTTTTTTAAATCAAACCCATTTCATGTGATACATTTTTCTCTAAGTTACTTCAAGTTTGTAAATACTGGGAAACCCAGACAACAGTATTAGGGTTTTCTCAATTATAAAAACTGGTTGGGAATAAATACATTGTTATATGTAAACAGGAACATCTGAAGGGATTGGGAACCCTTCTGATGATGATACGTAGCATTCTGAAAGCATTCTAGAGTTTGCAGAGCTATGTACATAAGTTATCTTATTTAATCGTCATAGCAAATTTTTGAGGGAAGTGCTATTATATCAATTTTACAGATGAGGAGACTCAGGTCGATAAGGTAAGTGGTTTGCCCAGTCATACAACTGTAAGTGTTGGCGGAAGAACTTGAAGTCATGTTTTCCTGAACTCTTGCTAATTGTTCCACCTACCTGCCTCAGAATTAGCTACCACCTGAACTCTGCATAGGGCATTCTCATGATAGCTGTGGACACTTTTGGAGATTGTCTCACCATCTCCCTCCCAAACCAATAAAAAAAATAAAACAACAGAATCATGTATTCTATACAAGATTCAGATATTTGTGTGACTATGAGGCTATAGAAGATCTACTATAGAAATTTATTTGGAAGACTGTATTCCCCCTTCTCATATTTTCATCAATGTGTCATCTAAATATGTTCAGAACTTTCACATATGGGTCAGTAGTCATTGATTTCTTGATTTTATTTTTTATAAGAACAACAGCATTGATTGTATTAAGCTCCAGTATATTAACATGAACTCCTTTCTTTGAGACTGCTCCTCAAAGGAAGTTCACCTACCAATTTATGCAGGAAACACCAAGTGGATGAACAATGGAATACCTCCTCTTTTGTTAGTTCACATCTTGTTATTTCATCAGTTTATGGAACTAAGGAAATTCTTTCAACTAATAGACTAAAACTAAAATAATTAATTAATTAAAAAAAAAACAGCTGATAGACACTAGCACAGATTATCTACATCTTATAGGATTAAAGAAATGTCAGGGCAATTGAAAGGTTTCTTACATTTTCCAGATCCCCATAGCCTGTTAAAGGCAGGACTTGAATCAGATCTTCCTACTTGAGAGGCTGCCCCTTCATGTGCTACATCATATTGCCTCTCATGAAAAAGGCTTATTACCAAGAAAATGACATATAATTGAATATATAGCCCATTGAGCAATTCCATCAGTATCTAGACATGGAATAGTTACATCTAGTGGACAATGAACTCTGCCCAGAACTGAAAAGGAGAAAGAAAGCAGAGGTATTGCATTTGGAGAACTGCATGTTTTCAACAATCTCAATTCATTCCCTAACAAAAAAGTCCATCTTTTCTAGGCGAATGTTGGTCACCTCATTTATGGGATAGGCTTTGAATTATGGAACACTATTACCTCCAAAGAATCAAAATTGCCAATAACATAAAGGGCACTGGAGAGTTGCATGGTGAGTGTAACATCTTACTTAGAATAAAGAGGTATAGAAGCTATTGTCAAGGAAATCTAGTCCTGGAAAAAAGGTGGGCCAATTGAAAGGGAGAACAAGGAATAGGAAATGAATTGCACTGATGTCCATAAAATGTCAAATATCTAGAGAAAAGTCTCTAGAATAGGTATTCCTACCCTTTTTGTGTTGCGCATCCCTTTGGTAGTCTGGGGAAGTCAGTGAACCCCTTCTCATAATAAAGTTTTTAAATGCAAAAAATAGGTTTAAAAAGGAAACTGCTTATATTGAAATAAAGTTATCAAAATAATTTTTAAAATAAATTGAAAAATAAAGATTCCTCGAAACCTCTCCAAGGAACCCTTTGGGTGTCTATGACCCTGGCTTAGCAACTCCACTTTGATAGAACATATTAATTGTATCATTTGCATAAGAGTCACACATGAAAAATCTATCAATAAACCTTTATCAAGCGCCTATAATGTGCCAGGCACTAGGCTAAGCTCTGGGGATGCAAAAAGAGGTAAAAGACACACCTCTCTGTGTGTGTTTTTCTAAGACACTCCGGCCATCCAGGAGTCTACAATCCAATGGAAGAAACAATGCAAGCTAAATAAAGTAGGAAACAATGAAAAGAGGGAAAGCACTGGAATTCAGGGGGGCTAGGGGCTGCTTCCTGTAGAAGGTGGGGTGTCAGTCAGAACATATAGGAAGCCAGGGAGAGCAATAGTCAGAATAGAGAAGGAAGAATGTTTCAGGCATGGGGAGCAGCCAGAGAAAATTCCCAAAGCAGAGAGGAATGTCTTGCTCATGGGAGAGTCTGGAGGCCAGTATCACTGAAGCAATGAGTGTGTGTTAGAGAGTAAGGTGTCAGAAGGAAAGGTAGGAGGGGGCTTGGTTATGAAAGGCTTTGAATACCAAATAGAGTACTTTGTCTTTGATCTTGGAGGCTATAGGGAGTCACTGGAGTATATTGAATGGGGGTGATGGCATGACCTTATAGGGCCTGTGCTTTAGAAAAATCTCTTTAGTGATGCTGGACTGAAGTGAGGAGGGGCTTGAGGCAGGCAGACCCACTAGCAGACTGTAAGGTGTAATGTGATGAGGGCCTGTTCTACAGCAGTGTCTAGTGTCAGAGGAGAGAAGGGGCTATATTCCAGAGATGTTGCAAAGGCAAAATCAGCAGGCTTCAGCAACAGCTTGGATATGGGGGATGGGAGACAGTAAGGGGTTCAGGATGCCTGTGATCTACTCAAATACAGCGTCACCCAGAGGGACGATATCAAAGATTTTCTCAGAGCATCAAAGCATTGAAATAGTAACTGCTTGAATTTATATCATGCTTTTTAATATTTGTAAACTGTTACATACATTATTTCATTTGATCCTCACAACCATCCTAGAAGGTACTTGCTATTATTATCCCCATTTTGCAGGTGAAAAAAAAACTGAGTCTGAGTGTTTTTAAATGAATTTCCAAGGCTCACATAGCTAGTAGGTCTTTGAAGCAGGATTCAGACTTAGGTCTTCTGATTCCAAATGCAGTCCTCTACACACTGTGCAACACAGTGTCGTGAAAACCTTAAATGCCATCTGAAGTCCTCCATGGAACAGGAGACGGTGAAGAGTAGAATATCACATCTGGATAGAACATTAGAGACCATATACTGTAACTGCTCCCTTCGATAATGGGGGACACGGAACCAAAGAGACCTCACACAGCCCCTAGCCTAAGCCTTTTTCTATGCCTTTTCTGTCCCTACATTGTATGTCTAAGTCACTCCAGCCCTTCCACCCAAGTCACCAGAAATGGTGAGAGGAGGTGTAGGGTAAAAATAAGAATAATTCAGTTCAACAGTTTTCCTAAAGGTTTGTTATGCATAAGGCACATAGAGCTTCTATAACTAAGCACATCTTATCATAGGACTAAAAGATGAAAGTGAGCTTAGAAATTATGGACTCTGGTCCCTTTATTTTACAGATGAGGGAACTGAGACACAGAAGTATTAAGTAATCCAACTAGGACAATAGAAATAAGAATCAGGATTTAGACTAAGGGCCTTCTTCAAAGGAAAATTGTTTTCTTCATCTAATCAAGTAGCAAACTGCCCCTATTCTGATTCATATATCTGTCAATGTATAAAGGAGAATGGTGCCAAGAATGCTACAGAGCTTCTCAGTTTCATCTCACTAAGAGATAGTCTGCTGTCTTCTCTGGGAATCAAGGACAAAAATCCAGGGCGTAATGACAGAATTTCTCTCTCAAAATCCTAAATATTGATTGGGAAGGAGGGTAGCAGAAATGCAAGTTCCTGTGTTAAATATTTGATGAGGTTTAGAACAGTGAGAAGAAAGGTTAGATTGTATTTGAACCCTGCTCCCAGCAGAGCAATGGGTCTTATTAAATACATCCATTACAATGGACAAATGACGTTTGTGGCTTGGAAGTTGGGGTCCCAGTTCTACACTGCTGAGACCTCTAGACCTCTGAGACCTCTACTTGGAAACCTTTGTGGTCATCCTATCTGGTACCCCTCCCAGTCACTATCTCATTGCCACCCTCCCCGCCAAACTCCTCCCCAACTTCAACCAGGTTTGAGTGCATTCTCTCTGAGTTAAGAAAGACACAAAATCTTTCTTTAGTACTTCTTAATTTGTGTCCTATGAAGCAAAAACTGAGACACACACAAAAAATGCCTTCTTCATCACACCATCTCTTTAGATTCTCTCTGTCCTATTCAACTCTCCCTGCAAAGAACATAATTTTAATTCGATATAAAGCTCTCAAAGATGAGAGATCATGCCTCTTTCTTCCTCTGGGTCTCCTTCTCATGTGGAAGAATTAATCTTTTCTGTAAAGCTCTCATTCTTCCTCTCTGCTAATCTATAACCTTCAAGTACCAACTTAATTTCCTTCTCATCCATGAAAACTCTTCTCTTATTCAAGCCTGGAAAACTCCATTTTCTCTTAATTTTTGTTTTAATTGGAGCCAGTATCACTACTTATCACTACTTCTGTTATGTACAGGCTGGTTGACACTGGGGAAGTCATAGCCTGTTAGTGGTGTAGGCTACTCTTAAGATGAAACAAATGGAGAGAAGGTGGCTATCTGCATAAATAGAGGGGATTTCCTTATCTGGGAGTTCCCTATGTCAGTGAAATCACAAGTTCAGGTGCTATACCTATCAGGACTTGTTTTCTGTATTTTCTGCCATACATGTGAAATCTGTCTGCTCAGCTAGAGTACAAGCAACTTGAGGACTGAGAAACTGTTACATTTGTGTTCTCAGACCACCTAGCTCAGAACTTGGGACCCAATAGTCAATTGTATTAAGCAAAGGCTTATTTATTGATTGATAGTATTAAGTGTCTATGGGGAATAGAATATTGAGTTGTAGAAGCCAGTCTGCAAGATCCCGTTACCTCTAATCCAATATATACCTGGAGATCACAAAGAGATCTTGAAATGGGAGGAAATACAAGGGGTCATCCTAGAAATACCTATGCGTCAGGGTAGAGTTCTACACAAACTCCTCCAATAAACTGTCTCCTATTTGCTTAAAAATCCCTAGATAAGGAGAAACTCACACACACACACACACACACACACACACACACACACACACAGAGCCTGTGTAATGCAAGTAGTCTTCCTTATACTTTGTAAGTATCATTCTTTCAGAAACTGCTAGCTCTTCTGATTTCATTATGGAACCAGATATGAGATGACTCATATCTAGTTGGTACTGATATTCCTTTTAGAAAATAACAGGGAGATAATCACCCACCCAGGGGGAAAAAAAAAAGTTGCATGTTTTAGATGAAGGAAGCACTAAAGTTTGTATTTTAAACAATATGTTTCTGTTCAGGGAGATGGAAAATTTTTTTGGAAAACACACCGAATCATTAGTCCTTTCATTATTTTTGACATTGATTTACCATTAGGAAAATTTATTAGACTCTAAATTAAATTGATTTGGAGAATCATTAATTCATGGGACAAAGTCATTAGAGATGTTTGTCCTTCCCATACTGAAATAGGGTGATAGCAATAAAACAAAGGAAAATGGTAGAAAGTATTTTAAAATTCTTGTCCACACCCTTTACTGACAGAGTTATATGTTGCACATCATTTCTTGCAGCATTTGGGTATTCAG
This sequence comes from Gymnobelideus leadbeateri, assembly GCA_011680675.1. Taxonomy (NCBI): domain Eukaryota; kingdom Metazoa; phylum Chordata; class Mammalia; order Diprotodontia; family Petauridae; genus Gymnobelideus; species Gymnobelideus leadbeateri. The sequence continues at coordinate 99,098 of WOXC01006908.1, read as the reverse complement.
CCCTAAACAACTTCTACCTGGAGTTTTCTTGGTAGCTGTTTGGTCAAGAACCTCATTCGGAAAATGAGAATAATAAAACTTGCACAGCTAACCTGACCAAATGAAGAAAAGTTCATAAACTACAGAAATGAGCTATTCAAAAAAGAATTCCATTTTAGTGGCAAAAACAAATGTTACCTCAGAGCTGATCATTGGAAAAAAGGACAGTCCACATTTGAATAGAACTCAGGACAGGTCTCATTTCTCACTCCTTTCCTCCCATTCCAGGTATACTTAATATAAATCTTTCATTACTCTAGCTGGGCTGCCCTAAGAAAGTCATCAACTGAATCATGGCAGAAATAGCCAGGCTATTTCCACACTAGATAGCTGCACACCATACTAGATAGCTGCAATTCCCAACTCTTATGGCCCTTCCACATGTCATGATTGATTTCTTTATTTCTTTATGTCTTCCCACCATCCCTCCCAAACCCACAGGTGATGCAGTAGATAGAGTGTCAGGCCTGCAATCAGGAAGACCTGAGTTAAAATCAACCTCAGACACATCCTAGCTGTGTGACCCTGGGCAACTCACATAACCTTGGTTGCCTCAGTTTCCTCTTCTGTGAAATAAGCTGGAGAAGGAAATGGGAAATCACTCCAATATTTTGCCAAGAAAATTCCAAATGGCTTCACAAAAAGTAGGGCTGAAAATGACTGAACAACAATGACAACACCACCATATATGTATTTACACATTTCACTTTCCCCTTTTATACCTACCCTCCAATCTCATCTGGGGAAAAATTCAGGAAAAATGGTTCCTCCAAATACTATCTCCTCTAACTTTCATTTCTGGCCAAATCAGCAGCTCTTTGAAGGCAGAGGGAAGATTTAGTTCACAACTTCCCTGGCTGCTACAATAATGAGTTGAGTGTGCTTTACTAGCCTTTCTCCCTGAAAGTCAAAACTCACAGTTGTCATGAATGGAGTATATTTTGTAATATAATAAACATAGCCAAAGGTGAGGCACTTTCCTCTCTCTCTCTCTCTCTCTCTCTCTCTCTCTCTCTCTCTCTCTCTCTCTCTCTCTCTCCCTCTCCACACACACACACACACACACACACACACACACACACAGAGAGACATACAAACACACACCTTTTTCTGACTACAGAACTCCTTAAGGATATGTTTAGTTCATAGCTAGAGGTAAAGTGTTCCAGAAGAGGAGAGCACTCTGAGAGAAGGATTAGAAAGTTGAGTATAATTCAATTTAACACTGATCACTATGATATATTTGGAGATGCCCTGAACTGTCACCAAGCTTGGATTGATGGCATTTCTGGCACTGTGGTACAATAACTGTGTCACAGCGGCACCAAGAAAAACAAAACCAAATCAACAACGACAATAGGAGCAACAACAATCGTTTTAAAAGCTAGGATTTAACAAAAAATTGTTTTTGCTTGAGGCTGGAATGCTAAGTGCAACACATTATTTAGTAGTCCTAGGGTAGTTTTCATTTAAGTTATTATTCCTCCAAATTAATCTACTGTGAGTTTTGTTATACTGATAAGATTCTAGAAAAACAAAATGACTGACATAGCTTCCCAAGAGCCTGTTTCCGCACACTAAGCAGGAGTGACCAACTTGCAGAATTAAAGAAGATAGTGCACTAAAAGCCAGAGGAGAATCAGGCTGAAGATCAAAGTCATGGAAGATCAGGAAAAGACCTTCAAGGTCATTGCCCTTATTTTGCTGCTGAAGAACCTGATACCAAATGAAATTAACTTCCTTGCCCATGAATCTTGGGAGGGATTAAAACTCCGGTCTTCCAGTACTCTGCCTACCACACCATGGTGCCTACAATGCATTCAGGAGAGCTAGCATCCTAGGACATACTCAAATACCCAGACTGTTCCTCCTCAACAAAAAGAACATATGAAGGCCTAGGCACTTTGGGGAGGATGTGCCAAGAGAACTTGCTGGACTAAAAATGAATACTTTACAGATTTTTCATATCTATTATTTCATTTGATCACAACAACTAACCTCTGTTTTTCCACTATATCATAGAAGAATCCCAATGAGCCTTGACACATAGCCTCAGGGTCTTTTGTAATGTCCCTGGTGTCCCAGGCACAGAAATTTCTAGTAAGATTCTGTGGAATTAAGTAGTAATAGTGTCTCATTGTCCCCACTATGGGGAAATTGTTCTAGGAATGCTGAGCAAGCCCTGCCCCTGGATCATCAGACCCACAATATAGATGTGCACATCGTTGATCAGTGCCGTTGTTCATCAATATGGTGCTCTGGGCTCACAGACGATCAATAGTGATGCAGTTGCCACAGATTCTCTGGTACTGAGGCAGGAATGTAGCTTCTTCCTGTGTTTTTCCACAGTATGCACAGTATGCTGTGTGGCTAATTTCTGGTCTGGCCAGTAAAAACCTCCGGGAGCCTTCCTTTAGGTCTTTAATTATGAACTGTAGGGGACACCACAAAATAAATACTTAAAATGTCTAGACAACCAGTCATCAGAGTAGGATAATTAACTTCAAACATGTTAAATTGTTTGAGGAGTCGTTATTCACCTTCTGCAGTTCCCTTCTATACCGTTTTCTAGCCAATGTTAAAAGTGAAACAAGAGTGCCGGAGCTAGGCAGCCTCTTCTTCTGGTTTTGGGCCTTCTTTTTCTCCAGCTGTCAAGTGGATCTGAAAACAACCAAGACTAATAAAGCCCAGGGCATTGCCAGAGGACATCTCAGTCCTGTTACCTTCTCCTTACAAAAACAAGGACGCAAGAAAGGAGAAATATGTAAGAATAAAGAAAACACAACTCTCAACCTCTCCTTCCAATATTATTTGTTGCTATTAGGGAAAAAAATAATAAAACACTCCTGGCTGCATGATAACTTATCACAAAATAGGCCTCTTGGTATCTTACTTCTGATTAAGTCTTGTTGACATTAGGGTGTTTCTCCCTAGAGCCCTCTTCACCTCTCACAAACTTCCTCTAAGGAAACATTTTTAGCACACAAAGCACATTAATTTTGTCTCAAGCTAAAACAAAACACATCCATGAAATAGAGAAAATTGTGAGGGAAGCCTGCTGGTGGAGATCCGCAGACCTCCTTGACCCTCCCACCTCATTTGAAGGGTCCCAACAGTAGACTGGATTGATGTCCAATGACCTCAGATGCTCACTAGCTGTGTGATGCTGGTCAAGTCACTTAACCCTGTTTGCCTCAGTTTTCTCACCTGTAAAATGAGCTGGAGAAGGAAATGAAAACCACTTTAGCATCTCTGCCAGGAAAACCCCAAATGGAATCACAAAGAGTCAGACATGACTGCAAAAGACTGAACGACACCCTGCCTTCCAACTCCATCCCAAGCATCTTGAGATCAGGGGCTGGTTTTGTTTTCTCTTTGTATCCCTGATGCCTAACATATAGTAGGCACTTAATAAATTCTTTATATATTGTATCCAATTAATATGTCAGATTCTTATAAAGCATACTTGTGTACATTTGGTGGAGAAAATAAGTGTTATCTGTAAATGCTGGAGAGGGAGGAAGGGAGTAAATGTGTTTAGAACTTCAGATACTTTCCAGCCATCTCTCAGATAATTTCTTAAGCAGACAATCTTTTAGAAGATGCCAAATAATTAATAAAAATCTCATTGTTTGATTCCAATGTCATCCTCTTTTAAATCAAAGATATGTCATGGAATCTGTTATTTAATGAATATTTTATAATATAACATTTATAATGACCATATTTAATTGCCATAGCTCTAATTAAAGGTGATATCTGATTGTATGCATGCATGTATTTTTTAAAACCATAATTGTCTTGTGCAATCTGCTGAATAGATTTGGGAATCTTCAATAACAAAATTACATTAATAGCATATGCTATTAAATATGATTGATGGCAAAATTGGACCCCTTCTGGTTCCCTACCACACAAAAGCATACACTGCTTCTGAAGATGGTGCGGTAAGTGTCAACAACAGAGGAGAGAAGAAAAACAGACTGGCAGCATGAAGGTCTGCCTTTCCCTGCAGAAAGGATATTTGTGCCTAGGAAAGAAATAGAGCTTCTTGCTTAGAACAAAAGGTACCTTTTGTATTTTGTCTCTGTTCCATATAATCAAATGGAAAATCAACACACCAGTCTTTTGTCTCTGTTCTATGCAAGCTGACAGTAAATCAATACAGAGATACTATATGGCAGGATTCAGAGCAGGAAGGGACCTTAGAGGTCATTGAGTCCCACCCTCTTAATGCTATAGATGAGGAAATAGAAGTTGAGGAGGTTCTTGTGACTTGTCCACAGTCACTAAGTATCTGAGACAAGATTTGAATTTATGTCTTAACTCCCAGTGCAGTGATTTATCCATCACCATACCTAGCTAGCTGGGAGGAAGAGCTTGTTCTTCCTAGCTGGTACTTGTGTGAGTCATGTCTTTGAGGCATGCTGTTGATCAGGAAGACATTTCCAGCTCTAGTTCAGGGCTTCCTAATAGTTTTTCCTTTCTCTGTAGGCTTATGAATTTTTTAAGAGTGTGTGATTCCCTTAGTATGTGAGACTTCCTTCCACCAATACAAATTCAAAATGTATCATGCATTGTCACTAAGTCCTAAGACATTATTTGCTGCACATGGAAATGAAATGACTTCTCTAGAGTCATGGAGCTAGAAAGTGGCAAAAGTAGGATATGAGCCAGCTGTGGTTTCCTACTCTAGGATTAAAGGCAAACTTCTCTGGCATTCAAAGCCAACCTTAACTTGACTCCATCCTACCTTTCTAAATTTGTTCATCAATAACTAGCTTTTACATACTCCATTGTTCTTGTTCACTTGTGTCCAATGCTTCATGTCTCCAGTGGGGTTTTCTTGGCAAAAGTGCTGAAGTGATTGCCATTTTGTTTTCCAGCTTATTTTACAGATGGGGAAATTGAGGCGAGCTGGATTAAGTGACCTGCCTGGCGTCAGACACCTAGTAAGTATCTGAGCCCAGATTTGAACTCATGCCTTTCTGACTCCAGGCCTAGTACTCTATCCACACAAAGTTGGCCTTTTACATATTCTAGGATCCAGCCAAAATGACCTTGCTGTTTCTTCATGGAACATTCTCCCATCTCCATTATGACTCTCATGCTTGAAATTCATTCCCTCATCAGTTCTACCTCTAAAAATCCCTAAGTTGTCTTTTATTTTCCCCTTTATGTTTATCTCAAGGGCCACCTTCTAATTGAAGCCTTCCCTAACCCCTCCCCACTCCCAGTTTCTTATTTCTCCTCTCCCCTCCCATCAAAAAATTATCTTGGGTTTATTTTGTATACATTCCCTATAGATATCCATATCCATATATCCATATACATATGCATCTATATCTAAATATATCTTGTCTCCTCATTATAATGTGTTTTGAAAAATTGAATTTTCATTTTTTCCTTGTATCCCAAAGCCTAGTACAGTGCCTAGTTACAGGTGCTCAATAAATGCTTATTGATTCATTCATTCCTGATGCCAAGCACAGTAAATGGGATAGAATGGAAAGAACACTGGGTTTAGAATCACAGGCTCTAGATTCAAGTCCCAACTCTGTTGCTTGTGAGCTGTGGGACTTCTGGGCCTCAGTTTCCTTATTTGTGACATAAGGGATTTGGATTTGATGAACCATAAAGTCTTTTTCAGTTCAAAATCCATGCTACTATGGCCAATCTGACACTATGCCTATCAATATTGCAGATTATCCTGATTCCTGCCTTCTAACAAAATGGCACTTATACTACCTCTTCAGAATGTCTAGGGGAAAACAATCTATATTCTCTTTTGTTAACCTCTTTTTAGAAGCCTGAGAGTTAGCAAGTTCTTCCTATGTCCAACTTAAATTGCTCCCCTTCCCCACTGTAATCTACCGCTATTTCCTGAGGTTTTTGTCTTTAATGGGGATGAAGACCAGATGGCTACTGATCTTTATGAGGACCCTCCACTGACCAAGTGATTGTTATTGAAGTAAAGCTGAGTTACCACTTGAGGGCATCTCCTCTTCCATTGGGGCCAATTGGCTTTGTCACCTTAGTGGTTTTACCAAATGCTTCCATGTGGCTAATGGCTTAATGGCCATAGAAGTCATCACCCTCATTCTCCATCTGTAGATGGAAATAGCCAGCAGAATCAAAGATTCCATTCAATAATCATTTCTCCTATTCCTCTTCTGCTGCTGCTTTAGGTTATGGTAAAATCTTTCTTTAAAAGGTAGACATGAGAGGAGGCTTCCCCTTTTGTTCACCCTAAAATAAGGAAAAGACTTTAAAGTCAGTGAGTTTTATCTCCAAAGATCTACTTGCCTTCTTCCCTACCCAGACACAGACCAATTTATCTTGTTGTGCAACTGTTTTCAGTTGTGCCTAACACTTTGTAACCTCATTTGGTGTTTTCTGACACCAGACTGGTTTGTCATTTCTTTCTCCAGCTCATTTTATGGATTAGAAAACTGAGGCAAGTAAGGCTAAGTGACTTGCTTAGAGTCATATAGCTAGTAAATGTCTGAGGCCAGATTTGAACTCAGAAAACTAAGTCTTCCAGACTCCATGCCTGGTATATCTATATTTCCTTGAATTGGTAATAATTGGGGGTAAAGCTTGATTTAATATTTCTGAAAGCATCCAAAACATTTGCATACTATGATTCTTAAAGTGCTATAAAAATGTCTGTCTCAGTGTAATATAGTGCTACATGCCTACGGTCTGTGCTGCTAGGGAATCCAAGACTGGTCAATCACTTAAGTTCTAGAGTTCTAGACTATTGTAGGTTAAAGCTGACTAAATGTTCACCCTAAGTCCAGTGCCTATATGTTGAGTTCATGGAAGCAGAGAGTAATCAGGTTGTCTAAGGACCAACAAATCTGTCCATGTTGAAAAAAACAAAACAAAACATAGCATGTTAAAACTTCTGTTTTAATCAATATTGGGATCATTCCTGCATTTTCAACCTAGGCAAGACAAAGAGAACCAATCTCTTTTTTTAAAAAAAGCATGTGATCACTGGCATCATTCAGAAATCTGTGAATCCCCAAAAGAGCTTTTGTTTATTTGGGTTAGATCTATTATATTTACCTTATTAGGCATTAAGTAATCTCAATCTAATTATGAAAATATTTCTGACTGCTATCTTAGGAGATGGCCTCCAAGAACTGCTGTAACAGAAAATTCACTGCCATAAGGTGAATGGTGAGGCTCTCTGATCTTAACCATGCTGATCTGAGGTGCCTTAAGATTCTGTAATTCTGTTTTAGGCTGAATGCCAAGTTGGCGTTGACTTGTCACCTGATAATCACTTGTGCTAAATGTAGCACATTGTAGGTAGGTTAGCCTTGGAACAATATGCATTTTAAAAAAGAATCCATTCATTTATTAAATAAACTTTTAGTGAATTACCTACAAGATTTAAGGCCCCATAGCAGGTGTTGTTGCAAATGCAGGGATGATTAAGACATAGTCTTTCACTTCATCTAGCTGACGATCTAGTTGGTGAAATAAGGCATATATCCAAGCAACTAAAACATAAAGTAGGAAAATATATATAAAATATAAATGTATTTTATATATAATATATAATTTATTTATATATAAATATATGATATATATTTATGTGAAATACATACATTGTTTATTTATTACATATTATATACAAATATATAAAATATAGAGTAGAAAGCATGCATTAATTTAATTTACCAAATATAGCTTAGGTATCTACTATGTGAAGGGCATTGTGATAAGACAAGTACTGACTACTATAAAAGTCTGTAGAAGAAGGGAAGATGATGTCACTGTAATGGATAAAAAGGGAATTTTTCCCAAGCCTCTTTGAGAGTGCATTGATAGCTGCTTTTTCAGAGGTATAAGAAGAGGTATGAGAAGAAGATAATGAAGATTTTTAAGGAAAATGCTTTAAACTGGGGACATATTGGGGACAATATGTCCCATTACGTAGCTCTTACGAGCTAGCTTCAACCTTGAAAAGTAACAGAGATATGTGATAGAGATTTTCTCTTCCATTGTATCTGGTCTCCTCCCCCTCACATGATAGTTCCTTAGAAAATCTTCTGGGTGATCACCAGTAGCCTGTTTGCTTTTTTGATTCCTTTGGAGATAGGTTATTTGTAGCAATAGGACTTTCAGCCAAACCTTAGAAACCTTGACCAGCTTTATGTATGGACAGAGTACATGAGTACCTACACAATATAGTTGGAGGGATACTTTTATCTTCAGACTAATGAGCCTAAAATTCCTAGCCTTAGCTTCACTTTTAAATGACCATCTGAAAAAGGCATGTATTTCAACTGTTTGGCTACCCTATTTCTTGGGATGGCAATAAGTTAGCTAAGAGAGTTGAGCCTTGTTTATCTCTTTCACACACACACTCTTTGTCTCTAGAAGAGAAGAGAGGAAATAGGACATAAGCCCCTTGACAAGAGATGAACAAGATGGAGGGGGAACCAACAGCAAGGAAAGGAACACTGAAAAGGGAGGTGGGCAGAAGTAACAGACAAACTTCAATAATCTAACAATTATCCCAAGAACTGTTCTTGGTTCCTTTATCTTGTTCTGGGATGGAGGAAAGGGAGAAGAAAGCCAACCCAAGTGTCCAGTTCAAATGAGCTTTTCAGAATCAAGCTGTGGAATGCCAGATGTCGCTGATGAGAGAAAGATGGCTGAGAGTTTCAAAAGAGGGACTGGTTTCCTTGGCCTGGCAGGTGGATGGACACTGCCTGGAGGGCCTATTTTGTCAGCATGAGACTGGCCCCATAAATGTTTATTGATACAAGCTCATTACTTTTCATTGTATTGGTTTTGAGCTGAGTCAGAAAGGCTGTTCTCTGCATAAAGAACAGTCTCTAGCTCCTATTGCAATGGGTTCAATGACCTCATTCCAGGGGGGTTCCCAATAAATACCAACAGATGATGCCATGTGGTCCACCCATGCCCAAGTGTGTGGGAATGCAGGTAGCAACCCCTTTCAAAGAACTCTGAGCTTCCTAAATGACCAACACTCCTGTCCTAACTTTGCTGAGCTAAACTTGCTACAGCAACATTGCTTTAAAAAGTGTGTGGTGTGTGTGTGTGTGTGTGTGTGTGTGTGTGTGTGTGTGTGTGTATGTGTAAATCTGTGAGGTAACAATGTTCCAGGAAAGGGAAAAAATAGGAGATTTTAATGTTTTATATGAACAGAAATTTCTATTTTTCTTTCTCACTTACTGGAAACTTGTTTTATTTTTCAGGAAGGTCTTAGATCCAATACTGTCTAGTCCTCTAATGAACTTTGAGATTTAATTCAGAGAAGGGGGAACCTCTTAATAGATCTCCCTCCAGGAAGAGGGAGTTGTAGTTTCATCTTCTCTAGTTAGAACCCAAAGAGAAACCCACCCGAAAATCACCATATCTAATGCAACTCATTCTCTTGTCCACTGACAGTGACGATATCAAATGATGAAAAGACCAGTTTCAGAGAAACTTGAAAAGATTTGTATGAACTGATACAGAGTGAATTGATCAACAGAAGAATTTACAAAATAAAGACAACATAGTGTAAAACAAACAACTTTGAAATACCTAAGAACTCTAATCAGCATAATGATCAACAATGGTTTTAAGTGATTTATTAATGAAACAACATACCCAGCTTCTGGCATAGAGGTAATGGATGCAGGGTACAGAACTGGACATATGTGTGTGTGTGTATACACACATATATATGTATATATACATATATGTGTATGTATATATATGTGTGTATATACATATATATATGTAGACCACTATGAGAACTTGTTCTGCTTGACTATGAATATTTGCTACAATAATTTTGTTCTTTTTCTGATGGAGGAGTAGGAGGGAGAGAAAATGGATTTTTGTTAAAAAAAATTAAAGTATGTATAAGTATAAATGTGTTTATATTAGTATATCCTTCTCTCTCTCTCTCTCTTTCTCAGCAGCTATCCTTCTCTCAAGGTTATCTATTTCTACCCAAGGAACCACCATCCTGCCAGTCACACAGTTTTAAAATCATTGAGTTATCTCAGATTCTTTTCTCTTTCTTCATCCCCTACTTCCATTATATTGTCTAGTCAATTCTATCTCTTTAATGTTTCTTATGCCCATTCTCACTGCAAGCACCCTCATCTCATCTTGCCTAGACTATTGCTTTAGCCTCTTAATTCATCTTCCATCCTCTATTTTATGCCCTCTTTAACCCATTCTTTATATCACTGCCCATATCATATTCCTAATGTACTATTCTAATCACATTAAAACAGAACAGAACAGAACAAAATAAAACAAAACAAAAACCCAACTTTCAGTGTCTCCTTCCCTATTGTGTACTGAACAAAGAATGTACTCCTAATCCTGGCAGTCAAAGCCTTCCACAATCTAATTTCACCTTGCCTTCCCAATCATATATTGTACTATTGTCATAGTTTCATAGACTCCTGTTCACGTATATTACCCACTAGCCAAACTTGGGTACTTACTATCTGTCCCTTATTCTCACTCTGATCTCTGCCATGCCCATGCTTATTGCTTATGTGGAGTCCTGTAACTTTGTTGCTCTCTTGCTTAGTTCCATGTGTCAATATCCTTACTCTCCTATGAGCTGCCACATTATCCCCACCTCCTCCATGAAACTTTCCCCAGCTCTGCTCTTATTTGTCCTAGTACATTGTATGGAGTTGCACTGATTGATCTTGCATTGCTGTTGTTTAAAGAAAATGTATCTTGTCCTCCTCTCTTAAATCATGAGCAACATTTGCATTGTTCATCTTAGGCTGGAGCATACTGAAACATACACTGCTAAGAATGCAGTGACTGTTTATGCAATATGGCACAAGTAGAAATAATACTACATTTGGTGTCAATGCGTGTGGGTGTAAATCCTGGCCCTGTCACTCTCTGTGACCTTGAAAAAGTCATCTCCCCTATTTGGTCTCAGTTTCCTCATTTGTAAAATAAAGGGGTTCAACCAGAGGACCTCTAAGGTCCCTTCTAATTTTAAATATATGATCCACCTAATATATAATTCATCTGAATAACCCAGAAGCCCACTTATTCTGTCTAGGTCACTCTAAGGGGATAGTCAGTCAGGAGTGCTATGTCTCATCTGGTATTCAGACATCATACAGTAGAACCACACTAATACAGACTGATGGGGGTGGGGGGGAAGATCAGTATGAATTAGAATTAGTAACAAGTCTGATTTATTGAATAATTTTAAAGTTTCACTATGATTTCACTTTCAAATATGTTTAATAATTCAAATTAAACTTAAAAGGGTTGATAAATAATGGTCTTTAGGGGTCTATTTTGGGGAAGTATTAAGTATAATTAGTAATTAGCACATCAAGTTTGGGTGTATAAATATGAGCCTATCAGGAATCTAAAGCTAGAAGGTGATCTTGTCCAATCACTTCATTTTTAAAATAAGGAAAGTGAAGCTTTAGCAAGTTTTAGCAGTGATTTACCCAAGATCACACAGTAGTCAAAGGCAGAGTTTGGGTTCAGGTCCCCTGACTGCAAATTAAGCACTATTTCCACTGAAGCATACTGAAAGGCTTTTAATTAAATTAAATTCAACAAGTATGTTTAAAGTATCTAAAATGTTCCAGTACTATGCTAGGTGCTGTAGAAATTACAACAAAAATTATATGCATGTGTACATGTGTATGTGTTTTTGTCTATATATGGAGACAGAGAGAGAGAGACAGAGAGAGATAGAGAGACAGAGAGAGAGAAGAGAAAGAGAGAGGGAGGGAGGAAGAGAGAGAGAGAGATTCTGACCAAGGATAAATATAGTTAAGAACATAAAATTTATGTGCATAAAATAGTCATGGTTATGTTTGAAAATATATTATATAGAATTGAAATAATTTTAACATAGATGCCACACATTCTGGTTTTACACTATTCATTTCCATAGCAGACCATATTATTTTTTTATAAAGAAAAAATTAACTTCATCCCGGCTTCTGTCCTGTCCCAAATGCTGAATTAATATAATCTAGATTATTTTGATTTTGCTGTATAATTAGGCAAATGCAAGTCTTATTTGCCACCATTCCAAACCTCTCTAGTTAACATTTCTCAGAGTACAACGGATGCAGTTACCAACTTTGAGGAAATATCCCTTCAGGTGGTGTGGTGTTTGTTCATTAAATGTGTAAGTTTGTCAGAACTCCACAGCATTAAGGGTTTTTTACAGCAGCGTGGTGAGAAAAGTACCTTTATAATAGTAACTTGCTGACAACATTTAAAGTGAAAATTGCCAGCGTTCTCGAATCTTTACACGTTTCCGTGACTGATCATCATTTCCTTAGAATGCCAGAGATTTGTGTGAATCATGCCTAGAGGCTACATATGTTAAAAGTTAACAAGAAAATACGTACCAGAAATCGAATCTAAGATGCTCAAAGAGGGCTTTTAAAGTGCACCTACACACAAAGTTAGATTCAGGATTTAGAACTGGAAAGAAGGAGAAATTAATTCTTTATGTGGATAAGAAATATTCAAATAACTGGCCACTTCTATAGCCCTTCATTAAGTCAATATAGATATATTCTTCTGCAATAAACATATTTACATATCTATTTATACACACATATATGCATATATATATACAGGTATACACATACACAAACACACACATACACACATATTGTTCTGTTCTTTCCCTAGTGACATTTATGGAAAATCTTTTCATGACCTTTTTTTAATATCCAGAGGTGGAATAAATAAAAAATGTAGCCAGATACCTGTCTGTCTCTATCAATATCTCTATGTCTTATCTCTGTGTATTTTAGCAGCATAATATAGCAGAAAGAGTCCTGGGCTTGGAATCAGTACAAATCTTGGTTTAAATATCACCTTAAACACTTACTGGCTGTGCCTCTGTGGGCAAATGATTTAACCTTTCTGAACATCAGTTTCCTCATCTGTAAAATCAGGATAATAAAACCTAGAGTATTTACCTTATAGTTATTAAGAACAAATGTACTAATGGGGATGAAGCAGGGAGGGGGTACAGTATAGTCTAATGCAATTGGAGGCAGCAGACTTGTGTTTGAATCTTGGCTTTGTCACTACCTTTGATCTTGGCCAACTGTCTCTAGGGTGAGGTATTCTCAGAGAGCGTGTATATTTCCGTATATGTATGTGTGTCTGTGTATATATCCCATGTTTACATAGTACTTGCTGTATGTGAAGTTTATATGTAGACATATAATACTATATAGTGCTTCACAATCATATAGAGCACTTCATATATTCTCACTCAATCTTTATAATACCCCTAGGAAGGAGGGTACCCATTTCATGTACAAATACTTAGGGCTCAGAAAAAAATCTGAACTCATAAGGATCATGAACACTTAGTAAGTGTATGGAATTTGAACATACCCACGTCCAGCTTTTCTATCCAATGCAAAATGCTGCCTTTATATGTATACACAAATAGAAATATTTGGGATTATATTGTATTACAACAAAATACAACCAAAAATTCTGTTTCAAGTTAAGTTTCAAGTTCCAACTGGTGGTCCATTTATTTTGAACAACATTTGTGTTATATAAACGTAAGACTAAATCAGGAGAAAACAAAGCTGTCCTTTGCTGTTCATTGCAAGGGGATTTGACCTGAATGACACTTCTCTGATCACTGACACTCCACATAGACACTTTAATTAGGCAAATCCAAGATGGGTGACCAATGATAGTGACATAGAATACTAGACAGTCACTTATTGGGAAGAAGGACAAATGGGAAAGAAAAAAAAGAAGAGCCTGCAATTCTATAATACCTCAAAAAGAGAAGGGAAATAAAAGTTGCTTCAGAGTGACAGAGCCAAGATTTGGCTTAAATTTCAATCTGCCTTGCATACATACAGAGCCAGCTCAAAGTCCATCACTATTATATATATTTCAGCTAACTCTGTGATTTCAAGGCACAGTAAACTCTTGGAGAAGAGAAAAAGAATCATTCCAGTAAATACCTGTGTGTCTCTCTCTTCAGGTTGGCAGAGAGGGGGTTCTGCTGAAATGTGAGCGCTTTGGCCCACTGAGCTCTCCTTCCCAGGTAGCCTTGGCCTTTGAGCCTCATCCAAGGTATAAGCCATTAATATTCATGACTTTCTTGCTGTTGTTTGTAACCAGACAATGGATTTAGACGTTCCCATTGATAGAACAGAAATAGTGCACAGTCTGCAAGCATGCAAAGGCTGGCAAAGAGTCTCCAGTAATGCCGGATATACAGAAGGCCATCTGCTGGCCTGGGAATTTTCCAAACCCAAGTGTCTCCATCTTGCCAAACTGTCACTAGTACAAACACTGCACTAGCAGGGGACACAAATAAAACATGTCAATGCTGGGTGCACTGCCTCCATTGCAATCTCAGGTAATTTCTATTTTTTACCCAAATTTTACTGCAATATACTATCAGTCACCAATCATACAGTAACTAAAATATGCCAAATACTATATAAGGTTCTGGTGATGAAAGACCAAGATTAATTGATCCTCTTTGTTGAGGAAGTTACATTCTATCAAGGGGTAAATGGCACAAAGTATATATATTTTTTTAATTTTATTTTTACACAGTATATATTTATTGGGTGTATATATATACATATATATATATATATATATATATATATATATATATATATATATATATATATATATATATATATATATATATATATATAATAAAGTCTATTGGAGATAAATCTAAAAAAAATTCTAGGGTCAGGAAAGGGAAGACCAGTAACTAGAGCCATCAGGAGGGGCTTCATATAGAAGGTAATATTTGAATTGAGCTTCAAAAGGAGGAAGGGATCCTAAAAGGTAGAAGGGAAGGCAGAGAAAAGTTCTGGCTTGGGAGATAGCTTTTATAAAAGCCCGGAGATTGGAGATGGAAGAAGCAATAGACAGGCTGGTTTAACTGAGCTGTAGAATGTGTAAAGGAGAGTAATTCATCATAAGCCTCGAAATGTAGGCTGGATTCAGATTATTAATGGCTTTAAATGCCAAATCACCAATTCATATTTTATCCTACAGGCAATGGAGCTTCTTAAGAAGTGAGTGGCATAGTCAGATCTGTGCTTTAGGAATATCACTTCAGCAGCCACATGAGGATGGAAAGGAGAGAGGCTGCAATCAGGGAGACAAATGAGGAGGCAATTGTGGGCTGTGTTGGCAACTCAATCACTGATAACTTAGTGACTTACACACAACAATGATAGTAGTTTAAATTTTATAAAATATTTTAAGATTTTGCAATATACTTTTCACATATAGTCTCATTCAACCATCACGACAAACCCTGTGAAGTAGGTGCTATAATCAGGCCATTTTACAAATGAGGAAATGCATTCATAAAAACTAAGCAACTTGTACATGATCACATAACTAGTGCCTGAGAAAGGATTTAAAATTGGGTTTTTTGATCTATGGGCAGCTAAGGGGTGCAGTGAATAGAGTGCCAGCCCTAGGGTCAGAAAGACTCATCTTCCTGAGTTCAAACCTGGCCTCAGATACTTAGCAGCTGTGTGACCCTAGCTATGTCACTTAAACCTGTTTGCCTCAGTTTCCTCATCTGTAAAAGGAGCTGGAGAAGAAAATGGCAACTTTACCAAAAAACTTTACCAGTAACTTTACCAAAAAAACCTGGGTCATGACTCTGGAGTCAGATGACTTGGGTTTGAAACCCATCTCTATCACTAAATTCTTGTGTGGCCTTTGACAAGTATGTTTCTTCATCCACAAGATGGGGGGGTGGACTAGATCACCTCTGAGCTCCCTTCCATCCTTAGTTCTACAATACAATGAACTCACCTTTTCCTAGGCTTTTCCCTAATGGTCCAACATAGGCCGAGGTGACATCTCTGAGCCACCACAAGGTGGCAACATCTTAGAGTGTTCCCTAGTGGGCCAAGCCATTCCTTTCCTCCAGAGGCTCCCCATACTTAGCCTATCAGGTGAAGAGGCACCAAAGCTTGTGACCAGAATCAGAGAAAGCAAAGAGACTGGTGTCAGTGGCAGCCCCAGGTCAGGGGTTGTCTTCACCAATGAATACCCAGAGGATGAAAGTTTCAGTCTCAACAGGTACTGCACAGGGAACGCTTTGCCTCCTTCATGTCCCTTTTCATTGTCCCTTATTCTATTTGTGAGCAAAAAATAAAATATCCCTATAGGTCCTGCTCTAATGGAGGCTTAAGGTGGTTGGCTTCAGACACACAGGATCCTCTATTTAGATCTGGAAGGGACCTTCAAGGTTATCTTGTCCCAAATCTCTTAGTGCCATTTTGCAGGAGAAGGAGGCACTGTATCTAACTTTTGGGAGATCATATCATTTGGTCAAGATTTTCCAGATAATATATATCAGGGATAGGATTTGAACCCACAGCCTTAGATGTCAGACTCAGTATTCTTTCTAGTACATCATGCTATCCCCAAGAATATGCAGCATGGAAGAGGAGAGAGGCAAGACAATTAAATAATGAATGCACTGCAGATGAGAGGAATACAAGCTGCTGGAGAGAACCTAAAATTACTTCTGTGTCTGAAAACCCTTAGTTTACTTTAGAGCTTAGCAAATGCTACCTCCCACATGGGACCTTTCCTGTTCCCCCAGCTACTAGTAACCCCCATATAATCATGTAATTACTTTATATATACTTACATATAATAGATGATATCTCTCAATATAATTTACATAGCACTTATACATTTAAAATATTTTACATATATTATCTCATTTAATATTTACAACAACCCTGAGAGGTAGGTGCTCATTAGTCCTCATTTTTATAGATAAGAAAGCTGTGTGTCAATGAGGTTAAATGACTTATTCAGAGTCACACAGTGAATAATAGTCTGAGACAGGATTTGAACTTGAGTCTTCCTGACTCCAAGTCCAGGGCTTTCTCACATCATGATGACCATGTAGAATGTCAATTGTCTGAGTGAAGGGATGATTTCACTTTTGGTTTAGTTTCTTTTAATATCTAACACAGTGACTGGCACATAGTAGGCAGTTCATGAATGTTTATTGATTGTTTGCTTGAATACAGTGTCCTTGTTGCCAGAGAGCTCATTCCACATATGTTTTCAATGAACAAATGGTGCTAATGAGCCTCATCTGCAAACTTTTCCAGAAGGTGACAGCCGCATGGCTTAGTATTGGCCCTGGAGTCAGGATGAGTGGAGAGCACATCCTGCCTCAGACTTCCTAATGTTGTGACCACAGGGCAAATCAATTAACCTCTCTGAGTCTTAGTTCCTCATCTGTAAAGTGGGCCTAATGAGATCATGTATGTAAAGTGGTATTGAAACATGAGCCTCTATGGTGTTTCTTGCTGTTGTGAGCAGAAGGAAAGGGAGGATCACCTTCCACTAATATGCTGAAAAGGATGTGGAGTGAGGTCTTAAGAATCATCATCATCATCTCCAGTTGGTATTTGTTATCTAGGTGGGTCATAGTGAAGAGTGATTCTTTACCCCCTAGGAGTATGTGACTTCCCAAAGGGGCCAAGGCATGGACTAATTTGGGGTGTTTAATTGCCTGGGAATGGTGGAAAATGGACTCTCTGGCTACAGAACCAAATGGCAACCAATTTGGCCTCCTTGTGTTGCTCGGTTTCATAGCACTCTCTATTTGCCCTGGCACTGAAACCAGGCCCAACAGCCATCACCATAACGGAAAACATATGAACAAAATTAAGCCACAACCTTTCTTAAGGATGCTTAAGAACTAATTTGTTATTGATAGATTTATTTTTGCATTATCTACATCTCCCAATATACCCCTCCTGCCTTGTACTCCTAGAGAGCCTTCCCTTGTAGGGCCAGGGACCAAATCTGTGACTTAATTGGCATAAGGTATTCCTTGATAAGGAAACTCTCCATTAATGAAGGGTACCACTTTTTCTGCAACTTATAATCTTAGGGAGTTGCCCAGAACACAGAGAAGGTTAGAAACTTGCCCAAGATGACATAGCCAACATGTGTGAGAGCTGGGATTTGAATTCAGGTCTTTAGTTCTTGGGCAAACTCTGTCCACTCAATCACATTGCTTCCCTTGATTGTATTTTTTTAACCCAACTTGTGATTTTCCTGGTTGAGAGAATTCCTGATTACAAAACTCCCTTAACCAGTGCGATGCTGACATATAACTTCTCTGCAAATTAGTTGTAGCTTTTATAACAAAAAAGGGGAAGAAACAATTCAGCCAACCTAACCAACCTATTGTTAAAATGCCATCATATTAAGTTTTGCACCCGTGATCCAACACTTCTCCAAAGAATGGGGAGAGGTGACTTATTTTTTTTTTCTAATAAATCAACATTGATTAAGCACCTACTATGTGCCAGGCACTGGGGATACAATTAATAATTTTAAAAAGACAGTCACAGCCCTTAAGGAGTTTACACTCTAAAGAGGTGCAGAGTGGGAGGGGAAGAAAACATAAGAAGGGAAGCAGGAAAATGACAGTGGGGGGAAGGGGAGACCAGGGGGTACCAGCTCAGGGGAACCTTGTTCGGAGGAGCTCAAAACAAGCAGGGAAGCAGATGCAAAGTGCAGAGATGACTTCTCCTATTGCCTCCTAGACATCAGGTTCAGGCATCCTCACTCCTCAGCATCCAGTTTAGACTGTTTTGCTCTCCGTCTTTACCTTTAAATTGTCATAGTCACTGTGGAAAGTGTTTTTAAAGAGTATAGAGTATGTGAGGGGTCTCCCTTATTTCTGTCTCTTTCTTGTGCTGAGGCCTGAGATTAATTGGAGAAGCCATGTCTTAATGGGGAGAAATAAAAATTTCTAGCCCCATTTCTCCCATTAATTTCTTGTGTTTTCTTAGGCAAGTAAAGGGGACTCGTTGCTTCTCAGTTTCCTCATTTGTCAGATCCAAGTTCCTTTCAATACTGAAATGAGAACAAAGGTAGGATAGAGGAGGTTGCTGATAGACGTTTGGCACAGAAGTCGATGGCTAGAGGGTATATCCATTGAAAGAGCAATTGGCTTAGAATCCCGAAGACCTGAATTTGAATCCCATTTCAGACCCTTACTAGCTGTGCAACCTTGAACAAGTTACTCAACCTGTTTGCCTCAATTTCCTCATCTGTAAAATAGGGATAATTGGATCTATCTTCCCAGATTGTTATGAGGATTAAATGATGTAAAACTTTTAAAGCATTTTGCAAACCTATATAAATGCCACCTATTATTCTCACTGAAGATGAGTTCAAATCCAGCCCATCACATTAATAGCTGCGTCACCACAAGACTGCTAGTAATTTGAGTAACCTGAGCCTCCAGCTTGTCATCTGTAAAATGGACTTAATACTTTTGGTTCCTACCTCACAGCTCAGAGGAGTTCTGTAAATATAAAAAAGCTCTACAGCTTTTATATAGATAAAAAATAATTATGAAATTTGATGAGGCTCTGTTCTTCCCTCTAAGGGAGAGCCAATTTGCCAAAACAGCCCAAATGTGAAATTCCCCGCACCTGAGGCCATGCTACAGAACTAGGGTCACTGCTTGTCCCAGGGAAGTAGTCAGCAGAGGAACCATTAGGCTTTACTATCCTGGTCTATTCAGACAACCCAGATTTCCCCTCCCCTCCCACTGCCCCAAGCTGTTTTAAACCAGCCTAATTCATCTCTGGCAGGTTTCCTCTGCAGGGAGGAAGAAAGACACCCATTATCTGCGAGGCTGCTCTCTGTGGTCCTGTGACAAGAAGCATCTGTTGCTGCTCCGCATTGTTTGAGTTGTGTTTGTGCTGTGCAAATGCTAATTGTCCCCGAAAAAGTTGGATCATATTCTCATGCCAGCGGAAAATTACGGACCCTTGTTCTGTGTGCTCTGTCCCCTCGGCAGCTGTCAGCTGAATTGCACCAGGAGGTACAGGGCTGATTGGGAGGATGGAGGCTGCTCCTTGAAGCCTGCCCTCCATGGGAAAGGAAGGATGAGCACAGCCTTGTAAATAAGCAGGGGCCTCACCAGCCTGAGATGCCCCTTGAATGAGGGCAGGCTGAGTGAAAGAATTCTCTTTCATTTGTCACCATGGCGTGCTGGGCTGGCTTGAAGTGGCACTGATCATTATGGGGAGAGGGGAAAGGTTCATGGAGTGAAAAAACATAGTGAGTATTCTTCCTTATTACACTGTTAGTCTGTCACTCAACAAGTATTTATTTAGCCCTGACTAAATGCTAGATACTGTGCTAAGCACTGGGGACACAAAGAAAGGCAAAAATCAGGCTCCTGCCTTCAGGGAGCTCATATTCTAATAGTAAGACAATGTGTAAATAACTAGGTGCAGCCAGACAACAAGAATTTAATGACACTTACTATGTACCAGGCACTATGCTGGGAGACAGACAGATACACATACACATACACATACACACACACACACACACACACACACAGAGTCATAGAGGGAACCCTCCACATATTCTATGCTATTAAGGGGAATACATTCTAATGAGGTGGTGGGAGGTCATAGTGTAAGAAAGGAATGGGGAAAAATAAAAGGCAGGATAAATATTCAGTGTTGTCTGGGATGGGAGAAAATATTGAGTGGTCTGGGAGATTTTTAAAAACTATAATCACAATTCTTATTCCTTTGTTATAGTGCATATCATGGACAGTCCCCCATGTCATTTGTCCTATGATGCTATTAGGCAAAACATTTATATGCATGTAGCATTTATAAGGTTACACATCATTTTATCAGTTTATAGCACCTTTTACAACTCTGTGAGGTAATTGTGCAGGCACAAATACCCTACTTTGGAACATGGGGAAACTGAGGCTCAGAGAAGGGACATACTTACTTGCCAAAGATCACATAGAGAGTAAATGGACAAAACAGGACTCAGATCCGCAGCTTTGGACTTCTAATTGATTAGTCTTTCCAAGAAAACATATAGTTCAGTATTTCCTGGTTCCTCCAACAACAAGATTTTTATTTGTTTGTTTTTCTTTGTTTTTAATGTGGTGTTACTCTACATTTGCAGGGACATTAGTCTTGGAGTCAGGAGACCTGTATGTGAGTCCCATTTCTGGGATTAATAACTGTGACTTCCCCTCACTGAACCTCGATTTTAAGATAAAAGGACTTAGAGTTGGAAGATATCTTAAAGATCATTGAATCCAACCCCTTCATTTACAAATGAAGAAACTGGGTCCCAGAGAGGTTAGATGACTTGCCCAAAGTTGCATAGCTAATCAATGGCAGAGCCAGGATTTGAATTCAGAACCTCTGCCTCCAAATCCAGTGCTCTTTTCACCAAACCAGTTAAGTCATGGGGGTAAGAATCCTTAGATTCTACAAAATGGAGAGTCATTGTGAAGCTTAGTGCACTATAACAAAAAAAGTTGTTATTAATGACTAATAACATTCATAGCTCCCTGGCAGAGGACATGAAGCTACCAGGAAGGAAGGAAGGAAGGAAGGAAGGAAGGAAGGAAGGAAGGAAGGAAGGAAGGAAGGAAGGAAGGAAGGAAGGAAGGGAGAAAATGGTGCTTTAGGTGCTTACTTTGTGCCAGGCATTAATGATGAAAATACAAGCAAAAATAAAATCCTTGCCCACCAGGCAGGAGTTTTCATTCAATTAAAAAGGACAACATACAAAATGGGCCTGAAAAGCAAAAGTGAGGAAGAAGGGATACTAGAATCCAGGAAAAGGGCTAGGCCCCACCCCTCCCCCAATGGAAGCTTCAGGAGGAACTCACCAATGGGAGAAAGGGGTGGGCCTTGCAGAGACATGTTCTAGGTTAAGAAGAGCACAGGAGAGGGTTGAATGTACCAGGACAAGGAGGCCTCAGGCATTCATTCACAAAAGTTCCAGGATAAGATAACATGTTTTGTATGTCCAGGAGCCAGAGATTGGAATGAGAAGAACATAATAACAATAGCTGGTGTTTATAGGGTGCTTTTAGTGACTTTAGCAAAGTTCTTTATATTCAGAAACATACCGATCTCATTGTGAAGGAGATAGAACATGTATTATTTTCTTTATTTTATGGATGAAGGAACTGAGGAACGAAGGAGTGATGAGACTTGCCCATGGTCACACTGTGTCAAAGTGAGTGTCAGAGGCAGGATTTTAAACCCCGTCTTCCTGCCCCCAGGCCTGTGTCTTGGCATGCCACCTCTAGAGGACATGCTGCCCTTTCACCTGGTCACAGGCTATCAAAGCTTTTGAGATCTCTTCTTCTAACCCCATTGCTTCATAGGTGAAAAAAAGTGAATCCCAGAGAAATCAAGTGATTTCTCTGAAGTCATTTCAACCAAATCAGATCTTAGTCATTTCCTTTCAGGGCCATTAGCTGACACTGAATCCTTTCCTAAAGTTAGTCTATGAAAGGAAAAGAGAGAATGCATTTTACTACAGATGAAGGATTATTAACCTTTGTTGTGTAATCTCTAATGGACTTTTTGGCAGTCTGTTAAAGTCACAATCATAATTGGAGAAAATGCTAAATTTCAATTATAGAAATATTCATGTGTATGAATGTGTATAAAATGATATTTAGATTTATATTCTTCCTTTCCAAATTTATAGATATCCCATCACCCCCCCTTAACTTGGACTCCAAGTTAAGAACTTTAGTCTTAGAGTTGTAGGGGGACCTTTGAGTTCATCAAATCTAACCTGCCCATTTAACAGATGAGAGAAAGAGTCCTCACACGTTATTTGCTCGAAGTATGCTGCTGTGGCTCAGCAGAAAGACTCCAGAAAATAGCCACGAGAAAATTATCCAGCATAAGTCCCCTCCTGTATGCTTGGCTTTGGATATGTTCAAAGGGAGCATAATTGGCAGCAATTCCTGGAGGAGGTTAAAGTTTAAAAAAAGGCATCATTTAAGCACATCCAATGAAATTAGATAAAATTATCCGCAAGTCTTTATGAAAAAAGATCTAATGCCCTCATTTACAATAAAGACTCTATATGGTTCACAAGATACAGTAAAATTAATTTTATACTGGGCTACCAGACACACAATAGCCTGTTTATATAAGGAGCCCTAGTGCTTGGAGTGTTGAGTCGTAAAGGCCAGAGACAGTATATGTGACTTGGAGGGAAGAGGCCCAGGATGCAAGCACAGAGAGCCTTGTTGCTCCCCAACCCAAGGCGAGAGCTGGGAGATCTTTATGACTCTACACCCTGTTGTGTGTTTTTCCTTAAACACCCTGTTATGACAACACCTGGCAGAGCCTTGGGACTTTATAACCTAGTATGTCTCCTGTTTTCTGTATCATGAAAAAGTTAAAAGGAAATTGAAGCAACTAGATCTATTCACAGAATAGAGAGGAAGACATTCCTTATGTAAATAGTGCACTGACTAATTCTAATCCACATCCTAAACACGAAGGATCCAGCTTATTAGCAGGATAAAGGAATGCATTACTCTTTAGTTCAGTATTTCCCCCACAAAGTGGGGTGAGGCAGAGGGTCAAGAGAGCTGGCCCCCATGCTCATTTGCAGTCAATCAATTGGCTGAGCACTTATTAAATGCCAAGTACAGTGCTGAGTTCTGAGGATACAAAGAAAGACAAAACAGTACCTGCCCTTAAGGAACTTGTACTCATGGGCAAGAAAATATGGAAATAAATAGGTATATGCAATATCCACACAGGGTAGAAGGAAGGCAAAGTTAGAAGTAACTGCTCCAACAAGCAGGGCTTGGAGGAGGAATGGGATCCAAGGAGTCTGTGAATCTAAACATTCTTCATTCCTTTTCATTGTGCTCTTCATCTCACTTCAGCAAAATCTACAGCCAGATTCAGTAGAATAAAGAAGCAAAATCCCTCTGAAGACCAAATAAATGTCTCCCAGATCTGTTTGAATGTTTCTTAAATATATGGAGGTACTATTCTGATGAAGAAAATGCTGATCTATTTAAAGCAGAATGACAATGTCACAGTGCTTTGTTAATGGGCTGCCTCAGGAAGGCATAGTTTCTCCTCCAACCTCCCAAGCACTCACTCTAAAGGTCTTTAAGCAATGGCTGTAAGACTACTTCTTGAGTAAACTTCTTGAGGGAAGGGGCTATTTCATCTTTGTCTTTGTATCTCCAGTGCTAAGCACAGTGCCTGGCATTTGTTAAGTATTCTCTAAGGCGTTTAATAAACACTCATTAAATGATATAGTAATGTGGATTCTTTTTTAGGTATGTCTTAAACTGGATGTGCACTGAGGTCCCTAACAACTGAAAAAATGAGGCAGGAAGACTACAATCATCCCTAAGTTTTCTTCCAGTTCAACTAGACTTGGGAGGAAAATGAAGGAAAGTAAAGAGACATACCCAAGATCCAAGAGTAAATTGGGAGCAGATCTAAGAGCCCAACACTAGTCATCTGGCTCCCAGGTCAATGCTCTTTTTACTAATCAGCACTCCCTCCCCAGAGGTGATTTCTAATGCTCCAAGATCCGTTCCCCATTTTACAGATGAAAAAAAAAATCAAATGCAGAGAGGGTGAATAATTAGTCACAAGATGAGTTAATAGGAGATCCAGGGGTAGAACCCAGGTCCTCCTTTCTCCAGGGCATGTTCTCTTTCCACTGTATTAGGCAAAATAAAAAAATAGCTGATGTTGATCTAGCACCTTACTATTTTCAGAGTTCTTTCTGTATGTTATCTAATTTGATCCTCACCATCAGGCAAGTTAGGATATTATTGTCTTTACAGGAAACTGAGTATTAGAGAGGTTATGTGAATCATCCAGGATTACTTTACAGCTAAGAAATATTTCAACAAGGATTCAGACTCTGGTCTTCCTACTCCAAGGCCAATATTCCATTTCTTGTGCCATGATGCCTTTTAATGGAGACATATAGGTTAGGGTGCTGTGCCTGGAGTGATGAAGATCTGACAGAGTGTAAATCACTCCTCTGACCCTAGTTGTCTAATGAGGAGCAAATTACATACCTTCCACTATCTCAGTTTCCTTACTTGCAAAATAAGGGAGTGGTGGGGCTGATAGATGGTGCAGTGAATAGAGCACTAGCTCTGGAGTCAGGAGGACCCGAGTTCAAATCCAGCTTTAGGCACTTAACTCTTACTAGCAGTATGATTTTAGGTAAGTCACTTAACCCCAATTGACCTGTCTTCTCCCCTCCAAAAAGCAAAAAAAAAATATGAGGGAGTGGAATAGATAGACTATAAGTTCCCTTACAACTCTAAATTCTGTAAACCTCATGGGCATCCATGCAAAATATGCCCAAGCATACACTAATATTTTTAAATGATATTTTGCTATACTTCATTGTTTATATTTTTAAAAGTTTACTTTATATTTTTTAAAGTTTAGTCAAGTTTTACTTTCTTTTGTTTGATAAATGAAATAATGCCCTTTAGGACTGAATATTCAATAAATGTTCACCTTAAAAAATAAATAAAATTTCCTGAGTGCAGAAAATAATGAAATGTGCTGCTTACATCTGGGATGAATATGTGAGCATGTGAAGCTGTAAGTGTAAATCCACATAGCTACTTCTTGCTGTGGCCCCAAATGGAAGCCTTGATACTCTTCCAGCCTAGAACTGACATAAACAAGGCTTTCTGATATGGGCCATCTAATAGGAAAAAACATTACACTCTACCCTTGGACACCCACCCTGTCCTGGTGGATGGTTTGTGAGGGAACACTGAGATCATCTGAGCATAGAAGCAGAATAGTCACTAGGCCAATCACCAAGGACATAGAGAGTTGTCAGAGGCAAGCCTGGTTTGACCTTCAGATTTACAGTTTAAGTGGCTTTCAGTAAAGGATACAAGTCCATAAATACCACAGATACAGTTTTCCTACTGCAAATCATAATATTGTCTGAAATAATCATGGCCTTAACTTGTTTAGAGCCACCCAAGTGTTCTTTGGAAATTTAGTTTTGAGGGGTTTTTTTTGTTGTTGT
Source organism: Gymnobelideus leadbeateri (assembly GCA_011680675.1). NCBI lineage: Eukaryota > Metazoa > Chordata > Mammalia > Diprotodontia > Petauridae > Gymnobelideus > Gymnobelideus leadbeateri. Next base: position 73,130 of record WOXC01006908.1, on the reverse strand, counting down.
TCTTGTTGGGTTATTTTTTTTTTCATCCAATAAGTTATTTCTCTCCTGAGTCATTCTCCATGACTGAGATGGAAGCTTGGAAATATACTTCCTAAGGTAGTCATAGAATCATTGAATTTAGAACCGGAATGACCTTAGAGATCATCAGGCCCAATCCCTGTATTTTGAAGGTTGGGAAACTGACAGCACTTTGTACTATTTTCAGTATGATCTAAATGCTAGCTAATATCCTTAGCAGTGGCAATCATCAACAGTGAGGCTGGGATTTGAACTCCAGTGTTCAGACACCAAACCGGGTGTTTTTTCCACTGCACTTTGTCAGTAATTGCTAAAAATGACCAGAAGTGTCCTTTTCTCCAGAAGAACAAGCTAATAGCCCAAAGGTGAAGATTATTCATTTTGAACAGTGCTAGGCCCTCAATCAATACTTGTAGACTGATTACAGGCCCTAAGGGGTGAGGGGAACCCTTCTGATGTGACAACACAGGACCTAGAAATGAGGCTCCAAGAAATGAAAAATTATTTATTATCAAGGAATAAAGTTTTAGAGATCTTAGAAACATGTTTGGAATTGCAAGAGGGGGTGAGAAAGAAAGAAAGCCTTGGGAATTTTTATTTTTAATCCTCACTGTAAGTTAATTTCACCTTATGTTCTCAGTCTTATTCCTCACTCTTCCTCAACACACTCACAAATGCTGTACAGAACAGTAGAGAGCCATCCTTGAAGCCAAGATGTTGTTGCTGTTGTTGAGTCTTTTTGTTCATGCCCAAATCTTCACAATCCCTTTAGGGGTTTTCTTTGCAAAGATATTGGAGCAGTTTGCCATTACTTTTCCAGTTCATTTTACAGAAGAGGAAACTGAGACAAACAAAGTTAAGGGATATGTTCAAGGTCACCAGCTAGGAAATGTCTAAGGCCAGATTTGAACTCAGGAAGATAAATCTCCCTGACTCCAGGCCTAGCGCTCTATCCAATGAACCACATAGCTGCCCCTATGAGGACCTAGTTTCAAATCCTGCCTCTGATATATACTGGCTATTTGACTCTTGCACAAGTAATTTAGCTTCTAATTAAGCCCCCTAAGCCTTTCTTGACCTGTATTGGCAAAGGGAGCTTCCTCTCCTGAGAAATCCCTGTTCCGATGAAGGCACAAATCCAGTCTTGCAATACATATCCTCTTCCCCAGTCAATCTAATCTCCTAATGCCCACTCCTGAACATACAGAGGTATTTTTACTCGTGCTGATGTCTCCCTCACGTATCTAGATCTTGCTTATCCTTTAAGGTTCAGTTATGGCCATTCACCTTTTCAGTGCCTTCCTTGACATTTCCAGTCTACAAGGAAGTTTCTGTTCTTATCCTGCTACATTGTATGCAATCAGCAATGAGCAGTACTTATCACATAGTAGGTATTTATGAACAGTGTGTTGGTTCAGTGATTCTAATGCATTTGGATATTTGAATTCCCTCTGCTCAACAACCATTTATTAAGTGTCTAGGCTCTAGGGACACAAAGCCAAAAACACAGCAGTCCCTGACCTCTTGAATCCCATCATCCTCTGGAGGTGACTTTTCATTTGCAAATACAAAGGGCAGATGTGAGAAATAGTGTCTATGTGTGAAAATAACCATGTATGAAGGAGAGCCTATATGGTTTTACAGTGGGTGGCATGTGTGCCTGAAAAATCCACCAATTTGTGAAAAGGATCTGAATCCATCAGATCCCATTTCTATTACATTCTGGGCTGTCTCTGAGACCCAGGCAGGCCTCCAATATTAAAATCAACAAGCTTGATCTTGGCCACAGTTTGTTCTCGCCCCCACCAAAAGAGGGGTTTGGTGCCAACACCATATGCTGAAAGGACCCAAGCACAATCCTATTACCATTGCAGGAGGCATTAAATAATTACATTAATTTACCTAAATATGGAAAAAATCTTAACAAATCAGGGACACTTGGCAGATTTTTCAGTTGCACATTTGTTCCTTGGCATAGCACGCTGTCCTGTTGAATTCCCATTGCTACTTAGAGTGTTTTCTTTCATTGTGGAGCACATGGCTCCTCTTGTTCTGTTTAATTTTCTCGGAGCTGGTCCCACATTTTGGCTACAAACATATTATAGGAAAAAATGCCCACAAAAGTATGGATTGTGCTTGACTGCACCCTAAGGGAGAGTGCATAAAAATAGTAATTTCTTGTATATGAAACCTTCCATTGGGCAAGCTTTCATGAGATTGCTATTAAAAAGAAAGGAAGAAAGAAAAAAGGCAGGGTAGAAGGGAGAGGAGGAGAGGAAAGAAGTGGAGAGGGGAAGAAAGAAGAAGAGAGGAGAGGAGAAGAGAGGAGAGGAAAAAAAGATAAATGCTTTGTTTTCATGAATGGATAGTTAAGTTTTGCAGAAGTTGGGTTAGTTTTATCGTGGTTCTCATTGCAAAGGCCTGCTGTTTTCTCAATCATATTCTACTTATAGTGGAATTGGTCATTTGAGATCTATAGCTTGTAGATATGCACTTGGCCCACCCTGATCAATATGGCCTGACCAGCTTACTATATGGAAAAAAGTGGGCCCTTCTTTGGTATGATTTGTGAAGCACAGGGAGACTCTCTGTCTCCCTTAAAGAAAATGCCTCCCCAACCTGATGCTGGGCATGGAACTCTCTTAAAAGACAAAGGTGTTCCTATGGGTATATGATGTCTTCTCCATCGAAACATAAGCTTCCTGAAGGGAGGCATTGGTTTTGGTATACACAGTGATTAGCATAATGCCAGGACCTGAAAAAAATATATGTTTCCTGCCAAAACACACACACACACACACAAAACACGGTCAATGGTATTCACCATAGTGTGTATAGGACATAGGGATAGGAATTGGACCCGGGATTTCCTAGCCCTTAGAAGAGGATCACCTCTTGCCAATGTAGGTCTACAATTTTTCTGCAACTTATAGTCTTTTAGGAGTTGCCTTAGAGTAAGGGCATCAAATTCAAATTGATGGGAAGTCACCACACCATACAGAAGGATCACTGTGGCCTGCATATTGACTTAGAAAACTATATATTGATATCATTTGTGTTTGATTGTATTTTATTTATCTTGTTAAATATGACCCTGCTACATTTTAATCTTGCCTGCTTAACATCCCTGGCCTAGAATACCAAGAGGGTAAGTAATGTTTTCAGTCACACAGTTAATATGCTTCATGACCTAGTCAGGTCTTCCCAGCCCAAAGGCCCACCCTTTAGCCACTATATCATGTTGTCTCCCAAGTTATAGATGACTGAGATCAAAACCTTACCTGAAAGCAAGTTGGGGTGAAGAACACAACATAAAAAGAAACTGGGATGGAGATTTGGGTGTTCAATAATTTCTGACTCTTTAGAATCCTGTTTGGGGAGACATTGGAGTGCTTTGCCTTCTTCTCTAGCTTATTTGATGGATGAGAAAACAGGCAAATAAGTGACAAGCCTAGGGTCGCACAGATAACAAGTGTCTGAGGCCAGATTTGAACGCATAAAGTTGGATCTTCCTGCCTCCAGGCCAAGCACTCTATTCACTGCGCCACCTCGATCCCTTTTGGATACCTGAGGACAAACTTAATGTTCCTCAGGGTTCAGGGTCATCTAGCCCTTAACTTCAGACACATCACTCTGCTGATTCAGGGACTTCAGTGGCTTGTGGTAGAAAAAGGTATCCTCATCAGGGATGCTTGTGAAATCTTAACATAGAGAATGCATAATCTACCACAATCCCTAAAACACAATCTACCTGGTCCAGCTTATTTTGCAGCTGAGCTGTCTACAGCTCAGTCCAATCCATTGTTTTCCTGGGAAACTTGAAAGTACAAGATAATGATGTTGTGCCATGTCATGTGGTTCTCTAGATTCCTAGAAATTTGTTCTGCCTTTATTCTAACCCCAAAGAACGGCTTCTCAAAGTTTTCTAAACACACTCCCTGCCCTGATCCCTGCACTTCTCTGCCTAAATTTGTCCTCTTTCCCTTTGCATATTCATCTTTTTCTTCTTGCTCTGATCACCAGATTTCTTCTTCTGCAGCAGTGAAAAAACGTGATATTGTTTTCTGTCAGAGGTCACAGTGTATATGTATGTTCTTTTCAGGAATTGCTAAGGTAGCAACAAAAAAAAAAAAGTGTGGCTCTGTGAGCAATAAAGAGAAGATCAGGAAGGCTTTCCCACTAGGAGAGGCACTGGAAAGGCATATCCTCGCTATATTCTGTTCTCCCCCAAGCCACAGGTCTGGTTCTCTTCTTTTGTGCTCTCTCTCTTTGCTCTCTTCCAAGTCGTTCTCATCCATGCCCATGATTTTAACCTCCACCTCCCTTTGTATGATTCCCAGATCTCTTTCTCTAGCACTGAACTCTAGACCAGTGCCACACTTACAAACTGTTTGCTGGACTTGTCCAAATCAATACTGCCTCAAACTTGGCATGTCTATCAAACTTCTCATCTATCAGCTCCAACACTTTAGATCTGTGTTTCTACTAATAGAACCAACATTCTAGTGGTCACTTGGATTCATAGGCGAAACATCACCTTTGACTTCTTCCTCTTTGTGACTCTCCAGTACCAAGTAGACAGTAAGTATTATTGAAAATTCTGCATTCCACAAGTTAACACATTCTCTCCTTTGTCCCTTATCTTTCTCTTTAGCCATTATATCCTATATACTTCTATGAAGTTGAATTTTCTTAAAATATCACTTTATACATGTCATTCTTACATCATTACTTTTGCTGTTGAATTCAACAATCATATTGATTAAGTACTGATTCAACAATCAGTACTTACATATACTATATAAGTACTATATAATCAAACTGATTTTGATAAAATCAACTTGATTTTTGTATTTGTTATTGATTTGATTTGATGGTGCTATCCACGTGTAGAGTAATTTTGGGTTGTTTTAAATGTATTTGCTATGACCTGTGAGTTATATTGGCAAAACTCCATTAGTGTACACCCTGTTTCATTTTAAACTCCAAGGCCAAACTTGCCTTTTATTGTAATTATCTTTTGAGTTCTTACTTTAGCATTCCAGTCCTCTATAATGAATATGATTTTTTTGGTGAGGGGTTATTTCTAGAAGATATTGTACATCTTTATAGAACTGATCAAGTTTGACTTCTTCAGCATCATTGGTTGTAGTATAACTTATAGTACTGTGATGTTGAATGGTTTCTCTTGGATTAGGATAAATATAATTGTCATTGTTGAGATTAAACCCCAGTGATGCTTTTCTCACCCTTTCATTGACTATGAGGGCTACTCTATTTCTTCTAAGGAATTTTTGCACACAGTGCTATATGTAAGGATCACTTGAATTAAATTCCCCCATCCCCATTTAAGTTCCCTGACACCCATGGTATCAATGTTTAAACTTTCCTAGAACTCCTTAGAACTTGACTATTTAAAGCTCTCATAGGTGTGGTGAATTTAGTTTTTCACTCAGTCACATTGATACCTTTTTGACTCAAAAAGGAGTGCAAACCTCATAAAGGGATGAAGGCCTAGATATATCTTATTTATACTATATATGTAACTATTTTGCAACTACACCAACTGAGGTAGAGTAGGAATCATAGCCACCCTTCCTTACATTACAATATCACAGAAATTACTTTCTAGCTAATACTCTTTTATACCAGAGAACTTTTTTCCAGGCACAGAATTTTCTGAACACCTTGAACACACCAAACAAAACTTAAATAAAAAACTAATTTGTTTTTTCCACCCACCTGGGACCTTAGACTCAAAATGAGGTTCATGTATCTGAAAAGAGGGTCTGTAGGCCCAAGAGGACAGTGTTATAATGGTCCCTACTAGTAAGTAGTCTGAATCAATGAGGAAAGTGTTAATTGACAATTCTTAAAGTATAGAAAATGCCTTCAAGATCATCTAGTCAAACTCCATCATTTTATGGAAACCTGAGGCTCCAAGGGAGGGCTTTAGAGTTGACTGAGGTCAGATAGCAGAATTGAGATTTGAGCCCAACTCTCTTGGGTCCAAATCCAGAACACTTTCCACAATACTAGGTTCAATTGAAGATCAATAGAGAAGGCCTTTGTTTCCATTGTTTCCATCTTCTATGCTATTGGGTACCAGAATACTTTAATTTCCATGAAAGGCATGGTTGCATATATCCCCACCCCTTATTTGCTTCCTTGGACCACACCCACAAATATCTCTTACGTTGGTTGGGTGGCAGGCAGGTCACTTTCATCTTCGTCCCTGTGCAGGCAGACACTGAAGAGAGTAATGAGGCAGAAGAATCTGGATTTGATGAAAAGCAGATGAAGAGCTGAGGATCATTGGCAGACTGAAGACACAGGGATGGTGGAGGGCCCCCTGGGGCTGACAGAAACGAAACAAAGCTTATTGGGTGATGGTGGTGGGTATTGAAAGATCCCTGATACAGTGCCTCAAAGAAAAGGCTAGTTCTATGTCCACACAGCCAGCACGTCTACACTAAACTTTAATTTCCTTTTCCTATCAATGGCTCCTTTTCTAGAAGGAGATTTGACCAGGAAGTTATTCCTCCCCAAAAGGTGACATCTTACAAGTCAAACAAGAAATATACATTGTTGGATCTCTTAAGGTTACTTGCCAACATACTAGTTTTGCTGATAGCAGAATCATAAAGCTAGAAAGGCCTTAATCTAGTTTTAAGATGAGAAAACTGAGGCCAGAGAAGTTAAACATTTGTTAAATTGAATGAAATTTCCCTAAATCATATTGTACTTGTGCTGACAGAGCTGGGATTAGCACTCAGATATTCTGCCTTGGAGGTTGTTGCACTATTCTTTCTGAGACTAACCCCAAATAAAGTTTCTGGTGAGCCCTGAGTTATGTGTGTGTGTGAGGGGTGGTGGCACAAGGGGGAGTGGGGAGGGATAGGGGATTGAAGATGTGTGGATGAATATAAACTTGTGTTCCCAGGGATGGACTGATCCAAAGATTTACCAGATGAACCAAGGTGAAATTAATCTGAAACAATCAGTTTATCCCTTCTCCTCTGTTGACACCTCCCAAATACTTGGGGAGCAGTAGGGAGTAAAGCTCGACCCACTTGACAGGGTATTATGGATCTCAACTGAAGCATATTGTCATTAGATTAATTTTCAAATGCTTCTCGTCCAACCACAAAGTCCTGAGAGAACGAGTGTCAAATACGCTTAATAATTGCATAATTATGACATCTGTTACTCTCCAGCACCTCTTAGTGGAAAATTAACTGAAGAAATAGCAGGTTCAAAGATGTGTTAACACTCTGATAGCAGATTTAATTGAAATATGACGGGGGAGTATAATGGAGATTAAATTAAGCTCTCAGATAATCATCTGACACAAAGATAATTGAGCTGCTCTCTGCCATGCTGATGAACACTCAGGAGCAAGCTACACGGGGTGGCATTTCGAGTATCTTATCCTTCAGGCAAAATAGAAATCTCCCACCCCCCCCTGTATATCTCCCCCCCTTGTCATTCAGCGTTTGTATTCACCAAATCGATAGCATGAACAGCAGCATAATTGGAAATAAAAGATGATCTGAAATCTACAGAAAATTAGATCGAGGTTGACTGAGGAAATACTGAGTTTCCCTGTTGACATGGAAAAGAGCCTTATCAGTCACGTTTCATGGAGGACTAGACCTCCTCCCACCAGGCTCTTTGAATGCCTGTCCCATCTCTTTCTGCCTTCTAAGGTACCGACTTCCAGGAAGAGAAAGAAAAAATACTAGGTAGAGAATCAAGGAAGAGACAGTCCTTTTTTTGAGCATCTTTACCTCCATTTTTACTAGTCCTTCTTTCCTCTGGGGATGCAATATTCTCATTTTCTTTACTGTGTCTCAAGAACATGAGTATTTGTGAATAAATGCTGAGGTTATTAAGCCTTTTCTCTAGGAAGAAAAAAGAAACCTAGTCACTGAGAACAAAGAGTAATAATCACAATATTCTGGTTTTAAAAGCAAAAGAAAGCAGAGTAGTGGAATAAGTCCTGGCCTAGGAGACGTGGGTTCTGTTCCAGGTTCTGTTCCCTATGCGAGACTTTGGAAAAATCACTTCACCACTCTGTGGCAAAATTTGTTCACCTATAAAGTGGGGATAGAGGTCCTTCATAGCTCACACAGTATTATAACGGTCCAATATGATACTATAGTTGACAGTGCTTTGAAAACCATGTTCTGTCTATAAATATGAGAAATGAAAATTAAAAGAATTCAGAGGGAAACCTCAGTAAATTGGTAAATATAATAAAAATGTAAATAGTTAATAGCAGAAGGAAAGACAAACAGGCTAATCCACTGTTGGTACAGCTATAAATTGGTCTTAATAATTAGAAAATAATGTGGAAATATACATTTTTTAAAAAGTGATTAAAATGCCCATACTCTTTGACTCAGAGATCCTGCTCATCAATTTATACCCAAAGGAAGTCAGAAACAGAAAGAAAAACTCAAGAGACACCAATAATTTTATAGCAGCACATTTTTTGTGACAACAAGAACTAGAAAGAAAACTAGAAACCAATGTCTGTATATTGATGTAATAGAATATTACCATACCATAAGAAAGAAAATCAAAGGAATATGAGAAGATTTATATGAACTGATGCAAAGTAAATGCGTAGAATGAGGAAAACTGTAACTACAACCATGCAAATGGAAAGAAAAATAAAACAAAACCAAACAAATCATCCCATCTCATCAGGTATTGTCAGATAATATGAGTATGATGACAGTGGAGTAAGAGATGGGAGTTGATCTGCAAGCAGAGAAGTCAGACTCAGGTCAGTTTTAAAATGCCTGCCATAAGTAAGTTTAGATCAAGTTTCTCCTAACTTCTCTTTTTTCTAACTAGCAAATTCTGCATTTTAGAAGTAGTGCAGGGAGAGAAATCAAATTTAGAAAATAAGGAAGCTTCATTCCCCAAAATGATAGACTATCTCCCTCCCATGATTCATCCTGTCCTGGCTTCAGTGAGATTTTGGAGCCTAGACCATGGAGACATTAAAGGAACAGTGTGTCCATCCTTTCCATGATCCCAAACTAATAATTAATAGAATCATGCAGCAGAAAACCCTCCTGCTAGAAGGAATGTGGAGAGGTCATTTGTGTCATCCCTCTGTTCTCTGAGGAAAATGAATCAAATATTTTCCCCAAAAGTAGGTTTCTCTCTGTTTTAAGAAAAGAAAATGCTACTCTAAAGTTTCTTCCCCATCCCCCATTCATGACTTGCCAGCCTGCCATGACTGATATGTACTTTCTCATGGCCTTCCTCTAGTTTGAAGTCTCTGATGTCATCTTAGTTCAGAAAGGAGAGACTCTTCATGAAGAAAGCATCAGAGCCTCTTGAAGTGTTACCAAGTATGACACGATTTGGTTGCTTTTAATCTTCCTAAGAATTTCTTCAGCTCCTCTAGAAAGTTGATTATTTTTAAAATCGCAGATCATCTTGCCTTCCTGGGTAAATTACACAATCAATATGGCATGTTTCACTGAGTATGTTAATCCTCTTTATATATTTCAGAATAATATCTAATTAAAATGTCAAGGTTACAGCTCTTGCGGCTGGACTGGACAGGACTCCACCCCCTTTCCCATCCTCCCTAAGCAACATTGAAAATATGTCCTGTAATTAGGAGCAATTATAAATTCCAATTTTCAAAAACCCACATGATTCTGAAGACATTTTTCTTTAGTGCTCTTTTTGCTTTAACTCATGTGCTTGTTTTGAAGAATTATTTCAGCTTCGTCTGAAATGTTGTGTGTGTGTGTGTGTGTGTGTGTGTGTGTGTGTGTGTGTGTGTGTGTTTTATGGGAGAGGCCAGAAGAAACACATAAAGAGGGAAAGGAGAGATGGAGAGATAGAGTGGGAGGGGGAAGAGAAATAGAAAGAAGCAGAGAGACAGAGACAGAACAGACAGACAAACAAAGACAGAGAAAGATGGAAAGAAGAGACAGGGACAGAGAGAGAAGGAGGGAGAAAGAAAGAGAAAAACAGAGCTAAAGCAGACAGACAAAACAGGAAAAGACACAGAGAGATAAAAAGAGGAGAGAGAAGGAAGGAGAGAGAAACAGAGACAGACAGACAGAGAGGAGAGAGAGAAGGAGAGAGAGAGAGAGAGAGAGAGAGAGAGAGAGAGAGAGAGAGAGAGAGAGAGAGAGAGAGAGAGCCAAATCTGAGAGAAAGGAGTAAAGTTCATTAAAAAGGATTATTGCACCTATAACTTCTGGACTCAGTGTTCATTGATTAGAGATTAAACATCATCCTTTGTAGTACTCAGATTGGGATTTTTAATTAGGATGTCATTATTACACAGATATACTGAATGCCAAATTGATTTTTGAGACCTTTTGAAATAATAGCACTCCTTCTGCAAAATGAAAATCATAATAGATTATTGACTTATGCAGGGGTTTTGGTCCAAGGGCACCTCCCCAATGTCAACATTTTCAATATTTTTAGTTTCATGCAAAGAGACACTCATAATTAGGCTTATATTAAAAGTTTGTGCATATTGACTCATTGTTATTAATGCCAATAGCATCACATTGGCTAACCTTGAATGGTAGCAGTAGAAGCAAGGAACCAGAGCTCCGTCTGTCTGTTGCTGGTTTTTTTGAACAATATGTTACCTCTGTCTTTCATTAACACTTAACATCATTTTTACATTTTTCATATTCACCCTGAGTGATCCTCTGGAAAATTAGAAATGGGATTATTAAACAACATTTTCTGAACTAACAGTTTACCTTTCTGGAGTGCTTTCAAACACTCCATAATGAGAAGTAGGAGGTCTATTTATTACTTAAAAAAAAAATCAAAGGACAAAGATTTGAAAACAAATATATCCCCAAATTCTTGAAAAGGTCTCACCTCTATAAAATGTGGTATAGTGAAAATATTGGTGTTTTAAGGACATAGCTTCAAATTCAGACTCCTGACACTTTTAACCTTGTGTGACCTTGGGCAAGTCTCTCAACCTTTCTGAGCTCCAGATTCCTCCTCTTTCAGGAGGAATGAGCAGCATTGAAGGTCCCTTTCAGTTCTAAATCTATGATGCAAATTATATTTTCTTCTATATCCTCAAACTATGCATCATACTGATGGGTGAATCATTTTACCTTTCCCTCCCCCTTCCCACCCTGATAGAATGTAATGTAAGTTCCCTGACAGTAGTTCCATTTTTGTTTGTTTGTTTTTTTTCTGTGTCCATGGCACATACAAGGAACTTTATAAATGTTTATTAATTGATTGACTGAGATAAAGTCATCAGTGAGGCATTCTTTATGGAGAGCTGGCCTTGGCATCAAGATGGTATAAAATTAAGTCTTACCCCAAATATATACTGGTTGTGTGACCCAGGTCAAGTCATTTAACCTCACAATGCTCCTGGCAACAGAGAAAATGTTGATTTCCATTGGTAAAAGTTATGCACTAGTGGATCCCTTTACCAGTGAAATCACAAGTCTAGACTTCCCTCCCACAGCACTCTTCCCCATCCTCTTCTGCCCCCCCCCACAAATAATTCATGACTTTTGGCCAAGAGAGATAGTTCTTGGATTTCTTTTGATATTAAGTTCTTAAATATTTACCTTAAATTCTCTCCTTTCTAAGTCATTTGTTGTTCTTGTTCCAAAAACACAGAGTAGACAGAGTATTTCCTGTTTACCACTGTGGATGAACTATTTCCTGAATCTCCCAACAGAGAAGGAAAAGAATGGAAAGAAGACAAAAGAATGGAGGGAAGTCCCTAGTAGAGCTCCCTTTCTCTATCCTCTTCCCCAAGTAACAATTCTGGCATTGGGACTGGATGAAAGAAGCGTATATAGCATGAAAGAAGACTGTGGGCGTTCTCCCCAGTCCCACAGTGACTATAGTGGCCATCCACCATTGCCTTGCTGCTAGAGGTCAAGATAAGACAAAACTAGATCTAACCATGATAGTGTTGACAGTGAGAATAACACCACACCCTTTTCCACATTTTCAAAGTTCTTTCACATTAGCATATGATCTTCACCTGTACCCCTGAGGAAGGCTGACCAAATGGCATTGCTGCCATATTTCAGATAAGAAAGCCACAGCCCAGAGAACTGAAGTTGTTGACCAAGGTCACACAGTGGTGGGGTCAAGGCCAGGGCCAGATATCCTTTCTCCATTTTCATGGTTCTTTCCAGTTATACCATATATGCCAGAGCTACTACTATGCCCCAATTACCTTTGACCTGATCTCAGAGTCTATTCAGGCATTCTAGACATACTAGGCCATATTTATCTGAATGCTTGTGTTGAGGAGGAAAGCAATTTGATAAAGTCATTTACCCTAAGGTGTCAGGGATGTCATAGGTCATTTCTTCACAATGTCCTTCTCCCATTGGTCTACTTTCCTCCTCCCCTTTGAGGATAAGCAATTTAAAATTCTACAAAAATATTCTAATAATTGAACCAAGAGAATGAGTTGTTAGATGTGGAATTTCTAACTTCTGACAGCATAATGTAGAGTATAGAGCTAGTATCTTACTCAGGAAGACCTGAGTTCAAGCCCTTTAACAAAATCTTGGCTGTATGATCCTGGGCAAGGAATTTAATCCTTCTCAATGTCCTCAGGACTCTGAATTGTAGAACAACAGCAGTCTTCATTGGTAGAGGGTGTTTCCCACACTAACAGAATCCAGATCTGGGCAAAAGAAAAAGGGGAGATAATTTTAGGTGAGAGTACTGTTTGAGAATTTCTTAATTCACAAATTAATCCCTTTCTAGACAGACTATGTGCCCATATAGGTTGGTTGATTTATAGTGGAATGATAAAAACTGCATTGGAATAGATATAAATATTCTTTGGGACCAGAGCTGTCTCAGTACCCTTTAGTAGTAGGCAATCACCCAGACCATTATAATAGCAACATCTTCCATTGCAGCACACATAGGCATACATCTAGACCCATTCTAGTCACATAGACATCTACTGTTTGTGGGTAGATCTTCCTAGACAATCTCAGCTGTCTAATATGGACACCTGAGATCCTGTCAAGAATTGAAGTCAGTCTACATGTTGAATCATACAGTCACAAATTATGAGCAAGAAGGAATCTTACATGGCCATCAAGTCCACCTTTCTTGTTCTACAAATGAGAAAATATTGGTCCAGAGAGGTTAAGTGACTTCCCCCAAAGCGACATGTTTAGTAGTCCAATCAGGATTTGAACTGTGTCCCCTGACTCCAAATCCAGCATCCTTTCTAAAGTACCAGGCTGGAGAAAGATCAGGAACAACCAGTTGGATGACCATGAGTCAAAAGATTCATGATTATCTTCCACTCTGGATTTGGCCTCCAATCTATGACTTTTCCTATTCATGACATTCTCTGCTCAACCTCTCCCTGTTTCCCTATACATCTGCATATAAGAAGCCCATAGATCTCTCTATAGCGGCATTTCATCTTCACATTTGGCAATTAGGGCCTAGGATCAGCCATAAATAATGAAAATATTTGGTTACAATGAAGATAGCCACAGTCCAAATGTCGAACAGGGCTCAGAAAGTGTATACTACATTAGTTCTTACTTGACTTCCCATAAAATAGGAGACTATTTGAGTAAAATGATCATTGGGAAATGACTGGAAAGAAAATTTAAACAGAACCAGCAAATAAACATGTTCTTTATGAGTTGTAATTTAATCTCCAGCTGATGTCATGGTTCATGTTTCTAGTGCCAGAGGATGCCTGACATCTATATATCAGGGAGATTTATGAAGTCTTTAGGGTAAGAATTAAAGGAACCCTTAAATAAGGATGCCTTATTGGCCTGGGAGTAATTTGGAGTCATTGTTACCCATAGACTCAAGCATGCACATTTGGGGAAATTATATGAATATTCTTTTTTCATCTAACCATTTTGTGCCTAGTTACATTGTTACATTCAAATAGGCTTCAGATCTGGGAAGCATTTTTTTTTCTTCTTGCATCAAAATATGCCTTCATTTTTGTCCCTATTTGGTCATTGGAGCCTCTGTGGAGGCTCTGGACAGCAATGGAAAGATTCTTAAAAGGCAGAAGTCAGGATCATAAACTGAAACAAAGGCACTGTTTAAATTATCTTCTGTCCATGGAAGGCAGATCCAGTGGCCTCAGACAGACACACAGCTGATTCATTGACATACATATCTCACAGCCATGACTTTGACCAGGGCCCAAACCACCTGCCTCTGTAGATTGTAGCTGACCTGCTTTGTTCCTCCAACCATTTCATGGGCATAGAGGTTAGGGCTGCCCCATAAGCTCTCCACACTCTGAAGAAGGGAAGGGGGGTTTACCAACATCATGTAAGCTCTAGGTCAATTAGTTAAGAAAATTATAGTTTCTGTTATGAAAAATATACATTTTAATAGTTCCAGCAAAAGTGAGTCACCTCATTCTGACAGACAATATTAGAGGAAATGTATTTTAGCCCTCTCCTTAAATGTGTTTATCCTTGCCTGGTTTCCAAGGCTCAACTGAAAAAAAAACATTGGACATGCCCACAGTCTTCTGGGGGTCATTATCCAGACTGTAAAAAGGCAGCCCTTGTATAAAGACAGGTTGGCATCATTTGATCTATGCCCTGGACAGAGCTCCTGGGAAGAGTTAGCTGCTAATAGACCATCTGTACAGTAAGTTGGGTGTCATTAACCCTCTGTGTTCCTTTCCTTTTTGGTCCCTAATTAGAGACTACTTGGAAAGTGCTTGGAGGCTCCTGGGTCTAGGCACCAAATAAATGCCAGGTGTGCCAGCTTAAAATGAATGGTTTATAGCCCATCTAAAAGATACCTCCAAATTAGGACCTGAGATTGGGTGGGGCTGTGAAAGACTGACCAGTTTAGAGTGAGTCCCCAGAATATAGGATTTCTTAGATTAAATACCTTTCAAGGTACCTACTTCTCCCTTTGGGTTAATAGGCTCAGTGCCAGTAACTGATAGTTATTATAAAGACATTTTCCTTGGAGGCCTTCTCAAAATGGTTTGGAGCTAAACTACTTGAGCTAGTTAACACAAATGGTGAATCACAGAATTTCAGTATGTCTAGAAGTAAGTGTAGAATTCAAGGAACTAAAAAATGTGAAGGTACCTCTCCTAACATTGCCTGCCAGAATTAGCCTAGAAACATGGGTGCTATGCCCTAGAGGAAATCTGTCATAGGTTTATCATGAATAAGTCTGTACTTATATCTGAATATCTTTGCAAGCTTTAGGAAACCCTAATTCTGAAGGATCCTAAGAAACCTTCAAACTACTCTGACTTCCAAGCTGGTTTCTTAGGATCCCTTAGACTCTGGGTTCACAAGACTATTTATAGAATGCCCAAAAGTATGCCAAGATTCTACTAAACACTCCACTCACATGCTGTTCCCACACTTCAACTACATCATCTGAGTGGATAACAATGACCCCATTGCTCAATATAATTTCCTTGGCTTATTGAAGCTCAATTATTTCTATGATTCTTATTTGCGTGGAGAAAGCATCCAGCAAGCTAAAGTCGGAACCAGTATAATAGTTCTGATAACAGCCTCCTTTATTACTTTTTCATAAGACTAAATCCAACTCAAATAAGTCTTGAATTGGCAAGGGTGCCAAGAAGGAAGTGTGGTGTCATGGAGAAAACACTAGGTTTGGTCAAAAGGACCTGAGTTTATATCCTGATTTTTGCAATTTACTGATATTTTGATGGTAGGTAAGTCACTTATCCTTTCTGGGTCTGGTTTTTTTTATCTCTAAAATGAGGGAATTGGATTATATAAGCTCTATGGCAGTTTTCCAGCCCTAGATACTATGATCTATTTACTTGAGAATTAGAAAAAAATAAGGGAAGGTTGGGGAAGATGCTCTTTCTGACCAATCTATGTCTCTGAATTCATGACTCAGATTTTTATCTTATTCAGATGATTCTTCTCTCACTACCAGGGCACTGCAACACACAGGCCAAGGTAGGAAGGTTCATTGTGGAGACTCCCCATCTGCCTTTTACCAAAAAAGAGATGAGCTGGTTGTAAGTGTCACAATTTCAAGATCACAATTTCCTCCTCCAAAAAGAGTAGAGTGGTCCCACTGGACAGCTCACCCACTACAAATCTACCCAGATGTCTCTTTGTGGCCTGGGGATCACTATGAGTTCTCAAAGGTCATGCTAATAGAGGACAAGTCCTGCCAGGTCTTAGCAATGATTGACTTTGGACAGTGGGTCTGCTGCCGAAAACCAACCAAACTTTTACTGGAGAGTTTCATCACTTGATAAATGACCACAAGATGGTGGACTGTTTTTGTTGTTGTTGTTGTTGTTTTGTTTTGTTTTGTTTTTACCCCATACTAGACTTCATGAAGATCTTTGGCTATTGCATGAAATGGTTGCTACCTACATTGGGAGTGGGAGTCCCTGCAGTAGTTCAATGACAGGTTTTTTTTTCCTTTAAATATCTGATCTGAAGCACATTGAGTGTTCCACATAAGTAGCTTTGATCTGCCAGATGTTCTTCAGCTATTTTGAATTTTTTTTTAAATGCTCTTAAGTTTTTCTTGATTTTTAATTCAAAAGAAAAAGAGCCTTTGCCTGTAGACATGATAAGGATATAGGTAAGGTATAAAGGTTTATGGGAGTGGGAGAGGCATCCATAGTTCCTTGAATAAAATGAGGAGCTCAGAATGAAACCTAAACCTATAAACTGCATACAGACATTGCTTTTACCTTTGATAATCCAGTCCTGCTTGAAAGGTAGCCTGTCATAATGGTAAAAATTTAGGACTAGGAGTCAGAACACCTGGATAGAAATTCTGATGCTGTAACTTAATTAGCTATGTGACTGTGGTCAAGTTACATCCTTTATCTGGACCTTGGTTTCTTCCACTGAGACAACTGGACTCATGCCTTTTAATATCCATTCTAGTCTTTCTAACTCTACATGCAGCAGAGTCTCTCATTGGCAAGAGACATTGTCTTTTCTTCTAATGCCCAGTGAAACAAACATCGCTAACCTTCAGGGATGCTGTGTCCTTGATGCCCTCATACTGAAGGGACCCTACCCACAAAGAAAATAAAAACAAGAACAATACTGGAGGAGTCTAGTGAAGCTGATGGGGAGTTAGAATTTAGATGGGGAGTTAGTCCTAATTTCTAGGATCACCTTAGAAGCTTTCTGTAATTAGGACATCAGTTGGTCATTTTAGAGGTGAAAGGCACCTTAGAGGACATTGAGTATAGCCCCCCTCCTTTGATAGAGGAAGAAACTGAGACTCAGGGACAATAAGTGACTTGCCCAGGACAACAAACATGACTCTGGCAGATCCCTTTGCCTCCAAATTCAATACAATTTGTTCTACATAAAATAGTAGGTCAGAAGATAATAAGATCATATAGGATCATAACTGGGGAATTGGAAAGGACATTAAGATCATTTAAGCCAATGGTGTCCAACTCAGATGGAAATGGGGACCACTCAGATCCCCGCAGGCTGCATATTTATTTAGAAAAACATATATTAACATTATCTGTGTTCTACTGTGTTTTACTTTGTTAAAACATTAAAAAAAGAAATTACATGTTATCTTTGTTGTATATTTAAAAGGAATAGCAAGTTGTGTGTAGAAGATTTGCAGTTTCATGAGTAGTCATCTTTTTTATTATACTACATTATAGAAATGCTTGTTTTATTCCACAAATTAAAATGAAATGAAGTGAAATACAATAAAATAAACATTTCCCAGTTACATTTTAATCTGGTTCAGCACTCTGGAGTATTGTGGGCTGCAACTGTGGCCCAAGGACAACATGCTTGAAACCTCTGACAGATCAATCCTTTCATTTTGTAGCTGACGAGTGTTCCTGAGATGCATATTTGTAATAGAAACACTGATTTGGGGGCTTGTTTGTTAGCTTATGGGTCCTTATTCCACATCCCTTACCAAGATAGGTGTGCGTGCGTGCGTGTGTGTGTGTGTGTCTGTGTCTGTGTGTGTGTCTGTGTGTACTCTCATATATATTGGGCTAGAGTGGTGATTTCTTCTGAGCAAGGAAATCCCAGGGAGAAAACTCCTTCCACTGATGAAAATTTGTACTTAATTTTCATTTCATTCCTCAAAAATTGCCTGGAGCAGGAGTGGGGAACTTGTGGCCTTGAGCCCACATGTGGCCCTCTAGGTCCTCCACTGGGGCCCTTTGACTGAATCCAAACTTCCCAGGACACAATTTAGGGTTAGAATCAGAGGCAGAGTTGGAACCCAGACCCTAACCCTAAATTCATTCTGTGAAGTTTGGATTCAATCAAAGGGCCCCAGTTTCAGACCTAGAGAGCCACATGTGACCTTGAGGCCTCAGGTTCCTCACCACTGGCGCTCTGAGAAGTTCTCTGACTTGTGCAGTGTTATCCAACCACTATGTTTCAGAGATAGACTGAAACCTAGATCTTACTGATTCTGACTGTATTTATGCATGTACATATGTGTGTGGGGGTAGAGGGTAGGGAGGAGTGTGGAGGGGATGTGTGCATGTGTGCATGTGTGATATATCTAAATGGTGTACATTTCTGGTGTCCCAAAAATTTTAATGCAGTTTTAAGCTCCAATAGCTTCTTTCAGTTGTTTGATTCCTTGTGACCCCATTTGGGGTTTTCTTGGCAAAGATACTGGAGTGGTTTGTCATTTCCTTCTCCTACTGGTTTTACAGGTGAGAAAGTGAGGCAAACAGGGTTAAGTGACTTGATCAGGGTCACACAGCTAGGAAGTATGTGAGGCCAGATCTGAACTCAAAAGGATGAGTCTTTCTGATTCCAAGCCCAGTTCTCTATGCTCTGTGTCACTTAGCTGTGCTTCAAGAACTTTACACTAAGATTTTTGGAACATCTCCTACCTCCCCATAGTAATTACTGCAGCCAGAGGAGAAAGCATTTCTGCTACCAACCATGGCATGTTCTGAAGGAAAAACAAACAACAACAACAACAAAACTATTTCAGCTAGCATCATATGATACTCAAATGTGGAGTGGGGGGGAAGGATAGTGAGGTGAACTATCATATACAGCAGGTTCAATTCTGAGAGCATATGTTAGCTTCCACTGGCATCAGTCATGCCAAAGCAAAAAGACCCCTTTTGCTCTGGAGGCATCGCTCTTAGGGAATCTTGTAGTACTTCATAATCATGATTTCAAAGAGGTTTGTGGAAATGTTTCATTAATTCTTATAAAGAAATCCTTTCTTCTTAATTTTTTCATTAACTTCAGACATTTACTCGCAATTACATTTGTTCAGTGAGTACAATGACAGAAATTAATAATTCATAGCTTTTGTCAGGGAAAATTAAAAAAAGGGACAGTTGTTCAATCAAGTGCAACTTTAAATGCACTATCTTTATTTAAATAAGATTGGGAAAATAAATAATGGGGAGCTGTTATTGTGCTCTCTACAAACCTCCTCTTTACCAAATTACCTCTGTGCAATACACAGAGACATAAAATCTTGGGCTGTTGGAATTTTTCAGAGCACATCACAAAAATAACAGGTTCAGATCTGATGTGCTGAATGTGAAGGGGAAGGGAGGGGGAAACTTTCTCAAACTCAGGATTTCTTCTTGAAGAGCCTAATCAGAAATGATTGCATTCAGAGCTTGAGTGGTTCCTAGTAACAGATTTATTCAAAGCCCAGTCTTAGGTTTCCATTAGGTATAATAAGGTTTCCAAAGTATTTTCTTCACAATACTCCTATGAGGTAGTACAAGTATGATTTTTATTTTACAGATGAGGAAACTGAGGCTCATAAATATGAAATGCCTTTCCTATGGTGATTCAGTCAGTAAGATTTCAATCTGAGATACCTACCACTTATGACTTTTAATACTGGATCCAACTCCCTACTCAATAGCATGTTGCCTCTATCAACTGTGAGATACCAGAAAACTTCCTTCATGCCCTCAAATATTTCATTCTTGCTGCACCACAGTGTCTGAAAAATCTAACTTTAGAGATTCATTTCTTTAGGTGTTGAAGGAATTTGCCTAAATTCCCTCCTTAGATTCATTCAAGAAACAGTCGTTAATTATCTTCAGTTTGTTCAACTCTGTACTAGGCACTGGACGTACAAAGATAAAACCAAAACAGTCCCTGCTTTAAAGGAACTTACATTAGATTGAGGGAGGTAAGAAGAACACTGATCCCAGAATCAAAAGCCTTGGTTTCATATCTGACCTCTGATACACACTAGCTGTGTGATTTTGGATCTAACCTACCTGATGCTCAGTTTACTTGACTATAGAATGAGAGTGATGGATAAGTTGTTTTCTGATGCTCCTTCCAGCTTTAGATATGTGCTTCTCTGCTATTATGTATGAATTTATTGGAAAAAATAGACGAAGTAAATACAGGGCAATTCGGGGAGGGGCTGGGATGATTTGGGCCTTGAAGAAAGCTAGGAATTCTAAAAGGAGACAGAGAGGGATGGCATTTTAAGTCTTGGCACCATAGTGTAGATTTCAGATACTTCAGATAGAAGTACCATTCTAAGCCTTATTCAATTAAAATTCCATCAGTAAAAAACAAAGACCTCTAGTTACAGCACACAGGCTTCTTGGGGTAGGCAGGTGTTGCTGAAAGAGACAGAAAGAGCCATCCCAAGTCTCTTCTTCTTTTCTAGAAAGTAATGCATTTTGCTCTTACCAGAAAAAAAATCTCTATAAGAAAATCAACCCAGTGGTGGCTAGGTGGTTCAGTGAATAGAGCACTGGCCCTGGAGTCAGGAGGACCTGAGTCCAAATCTGGCCTTGGACACTTAATACAAAACTAGCTGTGTGACCTCGGGCAAGTCACTTAACCCCAATTGCTTTACCTTCCCCCTCCAAAAAGCAAAAAAAGAAAGAAAGGAAGGAAGGAAGGAAGGAAGGAAGGAAGGAAGAAAGGAAGGAAGGAAGGAAGGAAGGAAGAAAATCAACCCAGGCCTGCACCATAATATCCTGTTCAAGAAGATGGCAAGTGGAGCCTGGTCTAGAAAAAGAAAGAAAAACGGGGCATTCAGGATTTTTCAGGGGAAAAAAAACCCAAACTATTCTGTTAATGAGTGCCTAGGCACAGGACATGAAGCTAATGATGGAGAATGAAAATGGCTTATGCCCAGGATTCATTTCTCCTCCTTGGGTCTGAATTCCTAAAGTGAAGCCAGTGTCTGCCTGAACCCCAGCTAAGATTCTCATAGGCTGAGACTCAGTCATACACACCAACTCAATACTGTCATCTTCATACCAGAGAAAAAGTTGTCTGGCCTCAGGGGGCGTGGATTCCAATAGGACTACTCTAACTATTTCTTCATCTTTAGGCAAGCCACTTAATTTTCCTGCTTCTCAATGTCCTCTTTGGGAGATTAAAAGAAATGTACTAGATAGTCAAAGGTCCCTTTCAGTGCTTGATGAACAAGAGGTCAATCTGCCACATCTATAGGCAAAAACACCTACCCACCATTTCTTTAAAAAAGAAAAACGAACAAACTTGATTAATAAATGCATCATGCCTCAAAAATCTTAACTCAGTTTTTAGCTTTTAATAGCAGAAAATTGCATTAAGACTTTTGGGACACCCTTTACTTTCATCTGTGTTCTAATTAAAGTCTCAGTGACTTCCTTGTGTGGGAAAATTACTTTTTAATATGCTATTCATCAGACAGCTCATAAGAACTGCCCCTACCCCCCCTCCCCTACACTGTACAAGATATCTATCCCTTAGAGATCAGGGAATCTTCAATGCCAGTTTCTCACAAGCGTACTGGCCCCAAACCTAACCACCCATTTGGCCCAAACTAGAGCACATTCCTGTTGTTTTAGATTTAATTCTGTGAGTCACTCAACCTCAATGCACTAAAAACCAAAGAAAACTTCAGACCTCAGCCATGCCCCCAGCAGAGACTTGCTGGGGCTCCTTCCCTGCCATTATCAAAGCTTGGTAATTCCTGCCACGAGATGCTAAACCCCGGACCCTGGAAATGAAGGGCTGCTACTGCTGAGCTCAATTGCACCTCAGGAGGGACCAGTGGTCATCTGAAAAGCTGGGACCAGTTGGCACATTGTTGTTTCCAAATAAACCCTTCAGGAAGCTGGGCTTCCTAAAACTCCATTTAAAGCCCTCAGAACAGGAAACTATTTACCATGGATGTTAGATCTCTCTAATGACTGACTAACTGGAAACAGGCTATCTTAATTCTCTGCCCCAAGCAATTACAGACGGCTTTGTTTCCAGACTTCATTAGAATATTTACTGGGATTTGGATGGAAGACTTTTGACACTGCAGTCATAAACTTTACAGGGGACCTTCCCCTCCTCCGCCCTCACCAACTTTTGGGGAAAAAAGTTTGATAGGAGACAGAATGTTAGAAGGAGGGGGAGAAATCCCCCCATTCCCCCCATGCCACAAAATCCATTCATTAGTGGTGTTGGTGCCTTTTGATGTCTCCGGATCAGAAAATAAATAACCTTGGGACGTTCAATGAGTTGCCAGAGTGGGGCTTCCCTGGGGATTTTTACCTCTTCTTTGCAAACTAAAATTAGTTTTTGCCCCCATTCTAATACAGCACAATGAGAGGAATTGGGAAGAACACTTGGGTGTGTGGTCAGTGGGAAGGCATCAACTGACAAAGAAGCAGCCAGATAGATTCCATCCCCACCTTGCCTTACAATAGGTAACGTGCCCATGACTATTATGAAGCCAGACTGTGGAAAGAGTCAATGTCCTATGGTAGAGAGCGATACCTCCCCCTTTCCCTGGCTTTTATTTTCATTATATAAGAATGCCATGTGGGTGGTGAAATGAAAGAAACTAACCAGACCCTTCCAGGAAGCTCAAATGAATGACCAGGAGAGACTGTACTAGAACCTAGACTGACCACCTGGGGAGTCAAGACTGCTATGGACAGGCCAATTACCCAAGGATCAGCAGGGCTGGATTCTAGGTCTGCCTTTGTCACTCATCAGGATTTTTGCTGAATCCCTTTGCCCCCACCCATAGCTCCTCTCTCTTTTGCCTACTGATTATATGTATCAATTGGTCCCCTTCCAGAAAAGCTTGGACTGCTCTGACCTTTGCCGACTCCTTCCTTCCTAACTTCTATAGCACTTGTGACCTGTATCACACAATCCAGCAGGTGATGACACATTGCTTTATGCTGTTCTCTTTTTTATACATATTGGTATCTCTTCAACTAGCCCAGTAGCTTCTCAAAGGTCTGAACCTTGCCTGTTTACTTCTGAATCTGCCACAGAACCTAGTACAGTTCTGAGCACATAGGAAACACACCCTGAGCTACACTTGATCCTAAGAGAATTGAATTTAGAGTTACAATAAATATCATATGTATATATGAATATGTATATATATTAATATATATTTTATGTTCATGCATATATATTCCCTATATACCTCCCTCATAGTACAAGATTGAGTTTTGTTATACTAGAATAATAAAATGTTACTATAACGGCTTTTATACATAAATAAGTCCGAAAACACATTTCCTGTAAGGAGAGCAATGGAGTATAACATGCAGGCACATGACACACTGTGAAAAGAAACTATCATGTCATGGTGCAAACTGAAATTAATTTTTTGCTCTATAATATACTGCATCTCCCAGGACGTGATCATGATTGAGGAGACAGCACCGATCTTACATTCAAAAGACTGAAATAGGAACCTACAACAGACAAAGGAGAAAGAAAAAGGAAAAAAAAGAGGAGAAAGAGGAAAAGAAAGAGAAGAGGTACAAGGGGGAGAAGGAGGAAGAGAAAGAGAACAAGAACATAAAGAACAAAAAAAAACAAATCAATTATTTATTAAGCACCTACTCTGTGTTGGTCAGTGCACTAATGGCTAAAGCAAAAGCAAAAGCAAAAGCAAAAGACATTCCCTGTCTTCAGGAAACTTATGATCTAATGGGGGAAGGGCCACATGCAAAGGAATATATACAATGCAAGCTGTATGCAGGATAAAGAGGAAATAATTAACAGAAGGAAGACCCTGGAATTAAGAGGGGTTGAGAAGGCTTCTTTTCAGAGGTGGGGTTTTAGTTGGGACTTAAAGGAAGCCTGGGAGGTGAGTAGTCTCTGCACTTATTCATTAGCCTATGAGTTCCTTGAGAGCAAAGGTGGTCTTTTTACCTTTCTCTGTCTCCCTAGTATTTAACACGGTCCCTGGCACATAGTAACTGCTAGCTGATGGACTAAATTGATATTTACATAGGATTTTGTGAATTACAAAGTTCTTTGTCTACATTATCTCCTGTGCTCCCCCTTGCAACAACCCAGGGAGGTAGTTACTACAGGTATCATGGAGGAAACTGAACCTGAGGTTATGACTTGCCCATGGTAACATAGCCTGTGAGTATTGGAGGTGGAATCTGAACACAGATCTTCTAGACTCTAAGCCCAGTACTCCATCCATTGTGCCAGGCTAGCTCTCCAGTTATGATAAGGAAGCTCATCATCATTATTGACATTTATTTTCATAGTGCTTTGAAGATACCAAAGCCCTTTCCATAATTTTCTCCCTTAACCTCCTGGTGCCCCAGTTCCCATAGCTGTATAATCATGCTTACACTGTCTGTCTCACAGGGTTGTGAGGAGAGCAATTTGTAAACCACCAAGTCCTAAAGAAATGTGAGTTCTCGAATTGTCCCCTCCAGGAAATAACTTTGTGTCTATTTTACATTTTGTAATCTCTGTACATGGCATTCCCCACAAGTAGAATGTAATTTCCGTGAGGACAAAGACTGATTTGTTTGTGTCTTTAGATCCCCAGTGTCCAGAACATATTAAGTGTTTGTTGTATTAGAATATTATGGTGATCCATTAGGGATAAGGACTACAAATTCCCTCTCCCAATTCAGGTCAGCACCTTCTCTTCAACTTAAGAGTGTTAAAGAGTTTACTAGGGACATTGGGAGGTTAACTGGTTTGCCCAGGATCACACTGCCCTTATGTGTCAGAAATGTGATTTGAATCCAGGCCTTGCTGGCCAGCTCAGTCCACTGATCTATGCATTGTTACTTGACAAAGTCACACTATATTCCATTGGTTGCACTCTGACACACTCTGTCTTCTGACTTGCTACATGGGCTGGATCCAAGCTGTCTGTCCCTTAACCCTAAAGAGATGAGTATAATATAGGGATCATTAAAATAAAAACACAGGCCCGGGCACACAATACTGGGGTGATGTAGCTGTGTTGTGGCCTTTTAAAAGTAGTTTTTATTTGTGTGATTCATGCTTTGGGAATAGAACTTAGCCTACACATCTCTGGTTAAGCACAGCCCTACTTGCCAACCTTTTCTCTAGAAACTCTCTGATGTCTCTTCAATGACCATTATGTTCTGACCCAGTGAGATGCTTTGCATAGATCTAGCATTAACTAAAGTCACTTCAGCTCCTGCCCTTTAGATACAACAGAAAATCTTTCATTAAAGGTATCAGGCAGTTCTTGTAATAGCTGGATCTTACCACTGAGCTCCCTATCTCTGCTCCCTGGGTGGGGGATTTCAGATCTTGATTGACTTTGCTTGGGGTTATTTAGGTCCAAAGTTTCAAGGCTGGTAACTCTGATTCATGTTTGTCATTTTCTTCAGAAATGTTTGATCCCTCTTACTCCTGTACTTTTGATACCGGACTCAATAAACACACTAAGCAAACAAACAAAACCAAAAATTCAATAGATCCCTTCAATTCTGAATAATGTTAAAAAATCCAAAATCCATGCCTTCTGACCCATTAATTGATGATACTCCCAGTGCTGCCCTCTGAAAGTAAAAGGAAAATAGAAGCACAAGAAAGGATGATTTGCAGCCAAAACCTTGGTTGAGCCCCTTTCTAAATGGTAGGAAAGAAATTGGCTTCGCCATACTCTGGGTTTGGAAATGGGCATGTATTGTTAAGGCCAGGTCTATGAGGCATCTGTGAAGGGATGTTCCTCTCTGCAGCTTCAAATCTTGTTTCTCTTGTCCAGTTGTCTTTGGAGAAAAAAATCTCAGTCCATAAGGAAGATTAGTAAGAATTTATTTTTTCTTTTTCATTTCTTCCATGTTATCTTGGAAACTTAAGTTGGATCCTGGTGGAAGAAAAGTGGAAGAGATCCAGTGCTTTATAGAAGTTGTCATCACACAAATGAGATCCACATTGGTTGACCATTTAAAAATAAAGAGAACCTAACTCTTTCCCTGTGTCAGACTCATTGGACCCTAACTAGGAATAGAGTTGAAAGGGACATAAGAGACGATTTAGTCTTCTAGGGGAGGAAAGTGAGGCCCAGAGTGAGGAAGTGTCTCACCCACCAAGACCATGCAGACAGTCAGCAGCATTCAGGATTCATCCCAATCTTCTCACTTCGGATTCAGTGAGCGTTCTTCTCCCTGGACTACAAGGCTTCCTACTCAAAAGTATTTGTTCTGAGGACACAGGGATGTGTGTGTGAGGGAATCTCTAGAAACTCCACCCCCCCAACCTAGTCAAGTTTATCTGAACTTCTCTTTTCTATTTTATCATTATCTGCACTATATAGAAAACTCCTAAATCCCCTTCAAACCACAGCTTTTCTCTTTCTAAATTTCACCAAGGTTTATAATGGGAAGTAGTGTGACCAATGACGATATTAGCTGCATTATTTTTGAACCTTGCAACTAAAACTCATTCCTAATTATGAATAGAAAATACATTACTTCCCTCCTCAGGTTTTTCTAACGCTCCTTTTTCTCAAACTCCTTCTTCCTCCCTAGAATAGGATTCATTTCAGTTCAATTCAACATTTATTAAGCCCCAACTATGTGACATGAGTTTAGGGAAAATATAATATATACATAGGTAAAGAAATACAGTGCTTATGCAAAGATACAACAAAAACAAAGGATAATGGTGGGGTTGGTGAAAGCCTCAAGTAAAAGGGATTCTTAATCTGTGCTTTGAAGGAAACTGGATATTATCAAAGAGAAGCTAGGTGGTAAACTAGGTAAGAAAGACCTGAGTTCAAATCTGTCTTCAGAACCTTACTAGCTGGGTGAGCCTGGAGAAATCACTTAGTTTGCCTCAGTTTCCTCATCTGTCAATTGAGCTGGAGAAGGAAATGGCCAACCAGTCCAATATCTTTGCCAGGAAAACCCCAAAAGGGTCATGAAGAGTCAGACACAATTCAAACAACTGAACAACAATAGAGATTCTAATACTCAAACATGAGGAAAGAAACATTCTAGGAAAAAGATGTAAGGGGGATGGGGAGTAAAGGGTGAACAGCTTGACCAAAGGCACAGAGGTAGCAGATAGTCCATTAGGTGCAGAGTATTGAGAGCAGGTCATTTTTGACAGATATAGATATACTAATATATAGATATATGTGACATATCATGTATATTTTATTGATATATGTATGTGTGTACATATACATATACACATAATATATATATACACATATATTTATACTGATTTGTGTATATTAAGAGGGAATTGTATGAAAAAATTAAGAAGGTTGATGGGATTCATGTTATAGAGGACTTTAAATGTCAGACTGAGGATTTTCTATTCTATCCTGGAAGCAATAAGTAACCACTACAGATTTCTTTTTTGCTTTTTTGCTTTTTTTTTGCCTTTTGGAGGGCAACTGGGGTTAAGTTACTTGCCCAAGGTCACACGGTTAGTAAGTGTTAAGTGTCTGAGGCCAGATCCAAACTCAGGTCCTTCTGACTCCAAGGCCAGTGCTCTACTCAATGCACCACCTAGCTGCCCCAACACTACAAATTTCTTAATAGATGAAGAACATGCCATAGGATCATCATTGCTACATTATTCAAATTCTATCCATCACTCAAACTCTTGTCCAATCCTACCTTCTTCAGGAAAGTTTCTCAGATGATTCCAGGCCATACTCATCCCTCCCAGCTCTGATTTCTTGTAATGTTCATTGTCTATTCCCAGTGTTTCAGATTTTTCAAAAATATATGGTGATGACTATTTCAAAAATTGCTTGCCTGTTGTGCTTTATGATTTTTTCTCCATAATAAGAGAAGAGGGAGACAGTGTAAAAAGGTCTGGCTTGGAAGCCACAAGACCTGAGGCTGCATCTTGGGTCTCATGTTTACTTGCTGTGTGATCTTAGGGCAAATCATTTCACTTTTCTAAATCTCAGTTTCCTTCTCTGAAAAATAATCTTAAAAATACTTGCTGTTGTGACAAGATACCTTGAAGCAAGATCTATTTCATAGCCACCAGGATGCCCAAAACATAGTAGTAACTCAAAAAGAGTCATAAGGGAAACCAAATTCTTATGGTTTAAAGTTTCCAGAAGTGCTGATGGGTATTTTTCAATATGGCTCAACGTGTATGTGTGTGTGTGTAGCTGTATGTACGTGTGTATATGTGCTGAGGGTCAGAGGTTGATGGAGAAAGTGTCAAGTTTTTTTCTCCAGTTTTATTCTTGTGTCAAATGATCATATCCTTCTTCATAGAATCATAGTTATACAAACTTGGAAGCAACTTAGAGAGTATCTGGTACAACCCTCTCATTTTATGCATGGAAGGACTGAGGCTTAGAAAGGTTAAGCACTTTGTCCAAAGGAAAGAAAACAAGCATTTATTAAGCACCTACTACATGCCCAACACTGTGCTAAGTGCATTACAAATATTATCTCATTTAATCCCCATAATAATCCTAGGAGATAATTCCTATTATCACCCCTATTCTACAATAGAGGAA
Source organism: Gymnobelideus leadbeateri (assembly GCA_011680675.1). Taxonomy (NCBI): domain Eukaryota; kingdom Metazoa; phylum Chordata; class Mammalia; order Diprotodontia; family Petauridae; genus Gymnobelideus; species Gymnobelideus leadbeateri. The sequence continues at coordinate 44,378 of WOXC01006908.1, read as the reverse complement.
ACTGACTTAGGTAGAGGTTAAATGACTTGCCCAGGGTCACACAACTAGTTTGGTTCTGAGGCTACATTTGAACTCAGGTCTTCTTGATTCCTACCCCAGTGCTTAACAACAACAACATCAACAATAATACAATAACAATAATAGCTAACATTTATATAGTGCTCACTGTGCCGAACACTGTGCTAAACAATTTACAATAATGATCTCATTTGAGTCTCACAATAGCTCTAGGAGGAAAGTACCATTGTTATCACCATTTTGCAAATGAGGAAGTTGAAGTAAACAGAGGTTAGGTGACTTGCCCAGTGTCACACAGCTTGTGAGCCTAGATTTGAACTCAAGTCTCCCTGACTCCTAGCCCAGTGCTCTAGCCACTGAGCCACCTAGTGAAAAAGAGCTCAGATTTGCACCTATATCTTCTCACTCTAAATCTAGCACTCCTTTCACAGTATATCTCACTGCTACATCATCCCCTCACTACACTCTCCTTTCTTGTACCCTTGGTCCCATTTTCCAGAATTCCGGATTTGAGCTCTCTCAAATCTTCTCTTTACTACCATTTCAGAATTCACTCTTCCTATCAAAAGAGGAAGGGGAGGCGAGCGATGTTAATGATCTAGTATGGAGCATGCTTGTTTTGTTTTACTCTGACTTTTTTGTGGGGGTGGAGGGGTGACTAGCTTTTACAGCAGGTACCATAATCTTTTGCTAAAAGAAACTACTAATTTTACTTGCCTCGAGTTAAATTCTAGTTAACTGGCCAGTGGAATTAAAAACATTCATATGTAGTGAGAGTTTAATGGGCTCACACCTTACTCGCCATAAAGCCAGTACTCCATTCCCGGGCTGTATCCTTTAAAATGTTTCAGAGCAGTTTACTGATGTAACCAATTAGACTACATAAGAGGTAAGACTTCAGGAAACCTCTCAGAATGAATCTCCTTTCTTTGACCAACTACAGACACAGTGAGCAAGCTAAGTTGTTTTTTTTTTTTTTTTGAGGGCAATTAGGGTTAAGTAACTTGCCCAAGGTCACATGGCTAGGTTTTTGTTTGTGCGTTAAGTGTGAGGCCGGATCCGAACTCAGGTCCTTCTGACTCCAGGGCCGACGCTCTACTCACTGCGCCACCTAGCTGCCCCTGCAAGCTAAGTTTTAAGTTCACACACACATGCACACATATGCACACACACATAAGGCTCTCCTCAGGGTTGGCCCTATAATTTTTTTGTTAACTCACAAATGTTGAGTTTCAGCCTCCATTGGCACTGAGAATGATGTTACCAGACGAGCATGCAGTCTAGCACCTTCCTTCCCTTTCCTCATTTGTCTCTGGTTACCTTCCACAGAGCATGGCCATTTACTATTGAAGCTATATTCTCTTGGCAGGGGTCAGATGGCAAAAGCACAATGATTCTAATGTCTTCTTCATAATAGAAAAGCAGACAACAATATGGTTTTTATGTTTTCTCCCATTCTTTGAATCTATTTCTATTTTTAATTAAAGATGGAGATCTCAATCCTACTTTAAGATGATTTATCTCCTTGTTTTGCTTAGACATTTGCATCTCAAATGCCACTCAGGAAATGTATACGACTTTTGAACATTTCTATCAAGGAAAAGCTGCCAAATATCATATTGGCAGATCCCCTATTAACTGTTCCCCTACAAACTTTTTTTTCAACTTTGAGTCATTGTTTCCTGGGTGGTGGAGAATGCTAGAAGACTATTGCAATAGCCTAATGGCTGGCTTCCCTGACACAAGTCTCTCCCTACTCCACTCTATTCTTTATATATCTCTCAAAGAAATTCCCTAAAGTATGAATCTGACTACATCATTGCCCTCACCCCTTCACTGCTCTCTCCAGTCAAAAAACTTTAGTGACTCCCTATTACCTCTGAGAACAAATACAAAATCCTTTAACAAAGTCTTTCAAACCTGAAACCCCCCTCTTTTTAGTCCCAAATACTCTGTGATTCAATGATGTGCCATTTTTGCTATTTCTCAAACAAGCCACTCCATTGCTTGGGTCCTGACATCTTTTCTAGCTGTCCTTCATGCTCAGAATGCTCTCCCTCCTCACCTCTGCCTTCTGCCTTCCCTGGTTCCAAAGTTCCAACTAAAGTCTCCCTTTCTCAAAGAAGACTTTGACAACTCCACTTAATGCTAGTGCCTTCTTTCTGCTGATTATCTCCAATTTATCCTTATGTATCTTGTCTATAAATGGTGGTTTACAAGCTGTCTCCTCCATTACACTGTGAGCCCCATTGAAAGCTGGGACTTTTTTTGCCTTTCTTTGTATCCCCAGTACTTAGCCCAATGCCTGGTACATAGTAGTCACTTAATAAATGTTTATTGACTGACTTCTGGTCCCTAAGATAGTCATTTTGCTATGGGGAGAAGCCAGCCAGTTAGTCAGCAATACAAAGAAAGGCAAAAAACTTTATCCCTGACCACAAGAAGCTCACAATCCAAAAGGAGAGACAACATTTAAATAACTACATGCATACAAAATACATACATACATACATACATACATACATACATATATATATATATATATATATATATATATATATTGTTTAGTCATTCTTTAGTCATGTCCTACTCTTTGTGACCCCATTTGGGGTTTTCTTGGCAGATACTGGAGTGGTTTGCCATTTCCTTCTCCAGCTCGTTTAATAGAGGAGGAATCAGAGTTCAATGATTTGCCCAAGTCACAGAGCTAGTAAGTATCTGAGGCTGTATTTGAACTCAGGTCTTCCTGACTCCAGACCTGGTGCTTTGTCCACTGAACCACCTAGCTGCCCACATATGTAGAAGATGGAAATTAATCTTAGAGAGAAGGCACTAACAGTGGGAAAAGTTGAGGGGATTGGGAAAGGCTTGCATAAAGTGCCATTTTAGTTCAATCTATCAATTAATAATCCAGCAAAGGAGACTGAGAAGGAATGGTCAGATAGATAGGAAAAGAATCAGTGGTGGAGGCAAGAACAGGTACAAACCTGCAGCTCTATCACTTATTATGCAGTTACTGGGTCTCATATCCCTGGTGGATTGCAGAGAGTACCTATGCCCAGGAGTGCTGATCTGGAGTAGAGAGCAGTAGAGGGCCTTAGTTTGTATATTGAGCAAGAAACAAGTTCAGAAACAAGCAGTCTGGCCCCTGGTTCTGGCCCCAGGAGCAAAGCAGGCTCTCAGCTCCAGCCTTTAGCCCAGTCTGAAACCTATAGTAAAATAACCAGTCAGAATTCCAAACCAAAGAAGAGCATGTAGTTCTGCTGCTCTGAACCTGACAACCTGATAACATTTCCAAACAGGGACAGGACCATAATAGTATTGTTCAGACCTAGACCTGGGTCAGGCACTTGGTGAACTCAGATCAGAAGGGCATCGATCAGACATTCTCCAGATTAAATCACTTTGGGAGTACTGAAAGCTAGCAGGACTACAGAACGAGCTATCCCAGAGATCCTTTGAAAGACTAAGAAACTCTGATCAACACCATGATCAAATGCAGAGGTCTTAACATGAAATATGGTACCCTCCTTCTGATAGAGAGGAGATGGATTCAGAGTGTGGTTTGAGACTTTCTTGGGGAGAGTCCATGCATAACTTTGCTTTGTTAAATTATACATATTTGTGAGGGAACGGGAGGGATAGAGGAGAGAAATAGAATGTAGGTCTAAAAATAAAATTTAATTTGAAAATAATTAGGCAATATAAATTACATACATAATATTGCTAGAAAGTCGAGGTACTTCTTCCCCTGGCCTATGACTCTTCCATTTATTGCTCTCTTTTTGTCGAAGACACCATCATCTACTTTTGAAGTTTTTCTCCCCAGTGCTAGTATATAAAAGGGACAAAGATTGGACCTATGATTGCATTAGTATAGGGATCTCCCAGATGAAGAAACACTCTTTACCAAAGCAGATGGGCACCTCCTCTGCAACTTATACTATTAGAGTTTTAAGGGATTAAATTAGTGGATCAGGGTCATACAGCCAGTATGTGTCAGAGGCAGAACTTGATGATCCCAGGTCTTCCTGGTCCCCCAAGTCTGATCTCTATCCACTATGACAAGCTGCCTTTAGTACATAGCCTATTAAATGCTGGTTGGAATGAATGGATTGGATTAAAAACAAAATTCATTTTTATTGACAAAGAGAGGTGAGATTTGTTCTGCTTTGCCACAAAGAATAAAAAGAGCAGAGGCTAGAAGTTTCAGAGAAGCCAGGTTAAGTTAGAGGAAAGCAAAGTCCTCCAAACAGTAAGAGTTTTCCAAAAAACGAGTTCCTTCGGGATGTAGAGGATTTTACTAAGGTAGAGTTTGCATTGCTCCTAGGATCATAGGAGGACAGCATCGAGAGATGGGTGTCCAAGCAGGATTTGGACCAGGTGCCCTTTGGTTTCATTCCCAACCCTGAGGTTCTCTGGTTCCATCTTGATATGACAATGGAGTGATAATGGAGTGTGGAACAAGAACTGGCCTTGAAGTCAGAAGAGCTGTGGAACCCTGGTCAAATCACTCAACCTCTAGATTGAGACAATCTAGACAATTTATTAAGAGTGTAGAGAAGAGGATGACCATTGACAGAGGGAGTTTCTTCATCCAGGAGATGTCTCCATCAATGAAGCCACAAGTCCTATCCTTATTCTATCTTATATACTTACATATGTATTTGTTGTTTCCTCTGGTAGAATGTCAGCTCCTTGTGGGATCAGATAGTTTCATTTTTGTCTTTGTGTTCCTAGTACTTAACAAAGTACCAGGTACATGAGAGACGTTTCAGAAACGCTTGTTGATTATCTTAAGCAGCTAAGAGGCCTTTGTACCTTGATATGAAGGCACAGTTCTCTTTTTGTTTCAGGTACCTTATTTAATAACATTATAGAGAAATAATGTAGCAAACTTCTTCAGGGGTTAAAGGTAAATAAAACAAGTAACTATCCCAAGCCTCAGTTCAGGCAATTATATGATTTGTAGAAAAGAGTTCACTCCATGGAATCAACAATACTACAATCTTTGGCATGACTACAAGCAAAAACATCTCAAAAATGTTTTACATATAGAACAGATTTGCAGAAAAGGATTTAATCTGGTCAATTATCTTTTATTTTTTGGTTGTTTTTGTTTGCTTGTGAAAAATGAAAACTCAGTATTAGTTGCACTTAAGCTGACTTCAGGATTATATCCCCCAGAAGAATTTTGAAGATTAACATTAAAAAAGATCTTTTACACACCCTTTCAAAATGTCCTGGGAAAGGAAAATAAATGCAGGTGACGTGCTGATCAGATTTCACTGTCCTATTGAGAACTATCGAAAATTATACTATGTAGAAAAACAGTTTTCCATAAAGAGAATTCTGCACAAATTTGAGCATCTAATTGGATATGAAAGCAAATGAATTTGGACTGCTGTATGAGTCTGGGTAATCTGAATCACTTCTCATCAGGTTTACAGTATTTGTGGTTCTTTGGGAAAATATACATACACACAAGAATGCCGGTTGCGTTACCTTGGAACTCTGGGGGCTTGGGGCAATTCCAGCAATGGCATAATTCTTCTATATTGACATTAACCTCATAAGTTTGGATACCATAGTTGGGAATTTGATACTGCACTAGGTTTTACCAAATAACACAATAATAGTTGGTTAGGAAAGGAGGGATGAGGTTGAAAGGGCATGGGGGACCAGTGGGATTTCTTTTCTTATATAGGGGGCACAGGAAAAAATAACTGAATAGTGTTTTGGGAACCAAGAATCAAATACTCCTTTGGTAAAAATAAAGAACAGAAAAAGAATGAAATGAGTAAGGACAGAAATAGGATGTTGCTTGTTCAAGATAAAAATATGTAAATATAATGAATTTTGAGAAAAAATACTGAGATGGTAGCCTTCTAAACATAAAGTACATAACATTCATTATTTAGTCTGTGTTCACATCTTTAAAAAATAGATTCTTGGTTTAATATAGCTCTTTATGGTTACAAAATAAATTATTATTATTTTATCTTTAGTTCATTACAGAGCTTTGGACTTACACAGACCAGCTTAATCTTAGAAGTTTAGCATACTTATTAACTCTTTGGACCATGCCCCCACTCTAGGATTCCCCTAATGATATCAGAATGTGGCCAATTTTGCACTCATATGAGAATCTGCAAGACCTTTTTAAGTACCACACTAACCAGTAATAGAAGATGTTGGCATTAAGGCATTTTTCAGTCATATCTGACTCTGTGACCCCATGTGGGGTTTCCTTGACAGAGATACAGGAATGGTTTTCCATTTTCTTCTTCATTTCATTTTACATTTGAGGAAAGTGAGGAAAACAGGGTTAAATGACTAGCTACTAAATATCCGAAGCTGGATTTTAACTCAAGAAGATGAGTCTTTATAGTTATAAGCCTAGTGCTCTATCCATTGCACTACCTAGCTGCTCCGAGATATAACACAGGGCAAGTTTATTATATATAACAAGGGATAGAGAAAGAACTCAGGCATAAGTCTACAGAAAACAATCCTCTCTGATGGGTCTCAACTTCCCCAGGACCTATGTGCTCCAAGCTGCCTTAGGGCTGATTCTTCCCTACCCTTTCCACATAAATAGAACTGGGATAGAAGTCTAGGTGGCTAGAGTCAAGCGAACCATCTCCTCTGATGAGAGCCAGGAATCTATATAATAACTACAGACATAGTACCAGACCTGGGTTGAGAGCCACCATCATTTCCAATCCCCCAAGAAGAGAAAGAAGAGCAGGTTATTAGCAGTTGCCAGCAATTTTCCTGCAACAACAAATGCAACAAATTGCTTGAACAACAACATATATATGTGTGTGTGTGTGTGTGTGTGTGTGTGTGTGTGTGTGTGTGTGTGTGTGTGTGTGTGTATATATATATATATATAACAGGCATGTCTAGGTTGTGATGAAAGTGCTATTATTTCCATTTCATGGAAAAGGAACCTGAGGCTTTAAGAGGTTAAATGATATTCCCAGGGTCATCCAGCTAATAAATACCTGTGATAAGTTTCAAATCTAACTCTTCTGGTTTTGAGTTCAGTCTTCTTTCCACCCTAGAATGAACCCAATCTCAGTCAAGACTCATTTGCTAACATATGTGATCTAAGTACAATTTCTTAGTTAAGCTAACAAATAGCAATACTTCATATAAAATGTTATTGATTATATAATAGGATCAGAATTCAAGAAATTGTTGCCTTTACTTATCAGCTATCCAAATTGCATATTGTGACAACAAGCTTTAATTAAGTACCTACTGAGTTCTAGACACTGTGCTAACTATGGGGTATACAGAGAAAGTAAAAAATATTCCCTATTCTCAAGGAGATCACAGTCTAAAGGGAGAAACAACATGCTAACAATTATGTATAAACATAGTATATAATTTTGATAAATTCTAATAAGAAGATAAATTTGAAATAATCAATAGAGAGAAGGAACTAGCATTAAGGGGACTTAGGAAAGGCTTCTAGAAGATAGGATTTTAGCTGGGATCTGAAGGAATCTCGGGAAACCAGGAGGTGGAAATATGAAGGGAAAGCCTTCCAGACATCAGTGACAGTCATTGAAAAAGCATTGAGGCCAGAGATATAGTATCCTGTTGTGAAGAACAGCAAGGAAACCAGTGTCACTGTGTCATAGGATGCATGGAAGGCAGTTAAGTGTAAGAAAACTGGACAGATAAGTGTGTCTGTGTCTATGTCTATGTGTGTCTGGTGTGTTTTTTAAAAGACATGCATCACTCTCTCTCTCTATGTGTGTGTGTGTATCTTTTTATCTATCCATCTGTCCATCTATATTAATCTATATTTACCTCAAGGAATCTGTTTATCTCACCAATATGACTACCCCTTCCAGTGGTGCAGATCACAACCCATCAATTAAAATGAATACCTACTAGACCTGTATGACTTTTAGCCATGTCATTCCATAAACTGTACACAGGAGATTCACCCAAGATTCTGTGAGACAGCATGGTTTAGATCTCTTGATATGGTATGCATAGCAATGGAATATGTGAGCTGGTCCTCAATTATCCTTCAGTCTTAATGCATGACCAAAACACTTCCTTCGACAGTCATACACTTCTCTGATGATATTCTTTACTCCACTTCTTCTGTGAGGGGTCTTAGTTTCAGGGAGGTGCTTGAGATCATTAAAAGCAATATGCAGCTTTCCAAGGACAATTTATGCCTCTTTCCTTCTCCTCTTCAATTATGGGTTTACTTCATTGTCAATCTAAGATATGTGTTAACCATGGACAGGTTTTATGTGTTGTCCATCCAAATGAATGTCGTAATCTGAACAACAGGTATTCATCCACTTTTTTCCTCCTATTATGGGCTAAATAATAATGGGCTTTAATTAGGAGGTTACTAGTTTTCAGGTTTTGATGCAATCAAAATAATATCACCTGCAAATGGGAACATCAAGAAGGTCTCATCAGGGGGCGGAATCAAGATGCCAGAGTAGAAACAGCATTTCCAATGTGCTCTGCCCCACACAAATTTCAAACAATGTGAAAGGGGACTCCGAACAACTTCTGGAGCCCCAGCACCCACAGAACGGCACAGAGAAGCTAACCTCCTGCTGAGGACAGCCCAGCAGCCCTGCAGGGAGCAGCCAGCGTAGTGCTCTGAGAGGAGGCAGCACAGAGCGCTGGGAACCAACAGCGCAGCGCGCAGAGCCAAGCCTAGGTCCGTGGTTTTAGCCCCAGGGCGGCCGGGCCTTCAGCTGGCTGGAAGGACCCCAGAACACCAGCAATTGTGGCGATTCCAGAATTATCAGCACAGATATGCCTAGGACAAAGTGAGAGGTTAGTGCCCTATGGACTTTGGGACCAGTATTTGGGGAATGCGTGGCTTCCTCCCCTGGGGGCGAAAAGCTGCTGAAGAAACAGCTGCACAGAAGCCATTTTGCAGCACCAGTAGTGGCTCTAGCTCCTGGTCTGCAAACTGTAGGGAGATCCAGCAATGAGTCTGGGGGTTAATCGCTCTTGCTTTAAACTGCCTGGATCTGGATTGTGGTCTGGGGGGGAAGTTTGGGGTGGGTATCCAACTTGCCAGAGTGGGTGGAGGCTTTACAGAGGCCACACAACTGGTGGAAGTTGTGAAGACCCCACGTTTGGGCGGAAGCTCCCCTGTCTGGTGGCAGAGTCCTACTGTGGCAACAAGCCCAAAAATCAAGTAATTAAGTGGCAACATGCCTAGGCAAATGAAACAAAATAAACAGAAAAGTTCAACATTGGACTCCTATTTTAGGGGCAAAGAGGCTCAAAGCATGGAGGAGGACTGTGAGGTCAGAACTCCTGCACCAAAAGCCCCAAATGAAAATACAAGCTGGCTACAGGCCATAGAGGACCTTAAGAAGCAGATAAGAGAAGTAGGGGAAAATTTGGGAAGAGAAATGAGAAAGATACAAGAAAAGTATGAAATGACAGTCAACAGCCTGACTGAGGAAAATAACACCTTAAAAAATAGACTAACTCAAATGGCAAAAGAGGCTCAGAAAGGCAATGAGGAGAAGAATTCCTTAAAAAGTCGAATTTGCCAGATGGAAAAAGAATCTCAAAAGCTCACTGAGGAGATTCATTCCTTCAGAGTTAGACTGGAGCAAATGGAAGCTAGTGACTTTATGAGAAATCAAGATGCTATTAAACAGATCCAAACAAATGAAAGAATAGAAGGCAATGTGAAATATCTCATGGGAAAAACCATTGACCTGGAAAATAGATCCAGGAGAGATAATTTAAAAATTATTGGACTACCTGAAAGCCATGATCAAAGAAAGAACCTAGAAATCACCCTTCAAGAAATTCTCAAGGAAAATTGCCCTGATGTTTTAGATCCAGAGGGCAAAATAGAGGTTGAAAGAATCCACTGATCACCTCCTGAAAAAGATCCCAAAAAGAAAACTCCCAGGAATATTATAGCCAGGTTCCAGAATCCCCAGATCAAGGAGAAAATACTACAAGCAGCCAGGAAGAAACAATTTCAATATTGTGGAAACACAATCAGAACAGCCCAGGACCTGGCAGCTTCTACACTGAGGGATCGAAGGGCATGGAATATGATATTCCAGAGGGCAAAAGAGCTGGGATTGAAGCCAAGGGTCACCTACCCAGCAAAACTGAGTATCTTGTTTCAGGGGAAAATATGGTCATTCAGTGGAATAGAGGACTTTCAAGCATTCTTGATGAAAAACCAGAGTTGAATAGAAAATTTGACATTCAGACACAAGAAGCAAGAGATGCTTGAGAAGGTAATCAAGGAAAAGAAATCAAAAGGAACTTATCAAAGTTGGACTATTTACATTCCTACATGGAAAAACAATAACTGTGTTTGATAAAACCTTTCTCATTATGAAAATAATTGAAGAAGGGTACATGGCATATGTTCACATGTATACATGGATAGAGGGCACAGGTTGAATTTGATGGGAAGGGATGATTCTTTTTTTTTTTTTGGAGGGCAATTGGGGTTGGGTGACTTGCCCAGAGTCACGTGGCTGGGTTTTTGGTTGTGTGTTGGGTGTCTGGGGCCGGATCCGGGCTCGGGTCCTTCTGGCTCCAGGGCCGGTGCTCTGCTTGCTGCACCACCTGGCCGCCCCAAGGAAGGGATGATTCTTAAGGGGTGAATTCAAGAGGTGAGAGAGGAAAGTGGCAAGAGGAGATGGAGAGAGACAGGGTAGGGTAAACTATCTCATGTAGAAGAGGCAAGGGGAAGTAGTTGCAGGGGAGGGGAAGGACAGGAAGGCAAAAAGGCAAAACCATATTCTCATTGAAGTTGGCTCAAGGACAGAATCACATACATACTAAATGGAATATCTTACCCTCACTCACTCTCCTGAGTAGGGGAAAGGGGGATGAGAGGGGGGATGATGGAGGGGAGGGCATTCTGGGGGGAGGGGAGATTGGAAGTACCCACTATCAAAGAGGGACAGGATCAAAGTAGGGACTGGACCAGGTGGGAGGTGAGACAGGTGGGAGGGAAATATAAGCAGTCTTTTACAATATATCTACTATGGTAATGTTTTGCATAGATATACATGTACAACACATACTGAATTGCTTATCTTCTCAGAGGGAGTGGGTGACAAGGGAGAAAGGGAATGGATCTGAAAATCAAAATTTTAAAATTAAATGTTTCATAAGATGTCCAGGCAGTGGGGCTCAGAGATTCACCTTGCCCTAATGGCAAAGTCGAAGGGGGTATGGGAGAAGATATGGGAGAGAGCAGATTGGATGAGGGGATATCTAGTGGGACTGCTATTCTGGGGTGGTGGGTAGGGAAAAAATGGGGGAAAAATGTAACTCATAATCTGGTGGAAATGAATGATGTAAACCAGAAGTTAATAAAGCATTTAATTAAAAAAAAAGAAGGTCTCATCAGCTACAGGGATTCATTCTTTCATTTAGACTTGTCATCCTCCAGGACAGAAGTAAATTACCTTTATATTTAGTAGTAGTAGCAACAGTAGTAGTAGTAGTAGTAGTAGTAGTAGTAGTAGTAGTAGTAGTAGTAGTAGTAGTAGTAGTAGCAGCAGTAGTAGTTGTTGTTGTTGTTGTTTTTTTAAAGACTGGCTCTCCCCATCTCAGTCAGGTTTGAAGTTAAGGTATTGCCCATGGAACTGATTCCATTAATGATTGAAGTGAAAACTTTAATCTCCATTTTCAGCCTGGGCTGACTTGGTGGTCCCACAACTCCTAGTAATTCAGCATATAGGTGTCAAACAGTGGAGACACATGATGAGCTTCTCCCAAGAAGCCTGGAACCCCTAAGCTCAAGTGATTCCACCAGCCTCAGCCTACTCATCAGCAAGGACTACAGCCAGGTGGCATTACACTCAGACAAATTACCTCTTATGAACATACATCGCTGTTTTATGGCTCATATTCAGCTGATTCTTTGTATCTTTTGCCCACATTAGTACCAATCTTCCATCATCACTACAGAAGTGAAAGTGAGCAGCACAGACTGAGTATTCTATATTGGTTTTTGTTTCAGGACTTGATATATCAAAAAACTTTATCCCCAAATTACCAGACTTTTGATGATAAGCCTCTATTTTCTTAGCTAGGCTTCTCTACTATCTAAACAGACTTAGTCTGTTGCCAGGAATGCACACGATATTTTGAGTATTTTTCTCATCTTCAGAGAGAAACTGAAACTTCATTCTTCTCTTTTTTCCCTTTTCTTCCCTCCTTTACCCTTCCTTCCCCTCCTCTCCTCTCCACTCTTTCTCCTCCCCTATTGGCACATCCTTCAAGAACCCCAGATCATCTGCATGCTACAGTGAGGCATCCAAATAAGAATAGATAGACATAGACTCATATATCTAAATATAGATATTAAGTTAGATATAGGTATAGATTATAGAGGTAGATAGATAGATGAGAGAGACAAAGAGACAGATGACAGAGATATGAATATGGATATAGATATAGATATGGATATAGATATAGAAGGTTTAAATATAGATGATTCTAGAGATGGTTGTAGATAAAGACATATATGTGGATGACATAGCTATAGTTATACACATATAATTTATAAATAATTATTCAAATAGAATCAGAGTATTTGAAATATCTTTTAAGAGATATGGAAGTCTTGAAGTAGAAACTGAATACTATTGCAATAATAAAGACAGCAATAACAATAGTGATATGGTAATAATACATAGTAATAATCAGTGTCCTTTGTATAACTCTGTAAATTTCAAAGCACTTTTATATACATTACGTATGTGATCCTGATAACAACCCTGGAAGAAGGTAAACTAGTTGTTATTATCCCCATTTTACAGATTGGGAAACTGAGGCTTAGAGAACCTAAGCAAACTGCCCATTCATACAGAAAGTTGACATTAGAACCAATGCTATAACCAAAGTTTCATAATTAGATAAGATTCCAAAAGAAGCTAAATAGCAATAATTATTAGGCTGTATTATTTGTCTACTGTAAAAAGAACATGTTAAAACAGCTCTGCAAAGTGTGAAGAGATTCTAAAGCTGGGAAGGCACTTATGAATTATACTAGCAAGGGGCTCATGAAAGAATGGCATGGTTCATTGGTTAAACTTTTCCCAATTATGAGCAATTTAACTTACCCTTGCATCTATAATTAGGAGATTATTACAAACTCAATGGATAGGCTGTTGATTTCTAACCACATGCATATTTCTGAAAATACCAGTCTAGAGGAAAATGATCTCCTCTTTAAACCTTAAAGGGATTATTCCTTAGCCCTTTGTGCATGAAGATCTACCAGATATTAGTGGGATTTCTTTAGAAGATTAGGAAGTTTGTAAATTCCTCTATCCCCTCATTTGGTGCAGATTTCTTGCCTTCTATGCCCTCTTAGGTGGTGTGACTTCTGTTTATTTTTGGGGTATTCAAGAGAGGAAGAGAGTCAGAGATACAGACAGGCAGACAGACAGGGACAAACAGAGAGTAAGGAGAGAGTGTGTGTGTGTGTGTGTGTGTGTGTGTGTGTGTGTGTGTGTGTGTGTGGAGGGGGAGAAATCATTTTAGATATAGATGATGCCTAGAGATGGTTATAGATATAAACATAGATAAAGATAATATAGCTATAGTTACACATATACAATTTGTAAATTGTTTGAAAAAAGAAATGAAACATATAGCCAAACAGAGGGAGAAGAAATAACCTCTGGCCTCTGTCTACATCAAAATTATTTGCAAGCATTATGGATAAACAATAGCATATTAATTTGCTTGTATTTAATTAATAATCCCCCCAAACACTGTCTGCTCTTAAGTCATTTGCTGGAATCACATTTTATATTTTGTGCCATGTATTGAGTTGTTGTGGTGGCAGCTAAGGGGCACAGTGGCTAGAACACTAGGCCTGGAGCCAGGAAGAGCTGAGTTCAAATCCAGTCTCAGATACTTAAGTAGTTGTGGGCCCCTGGGCAAATCCACTAACCTCTTAGCTCCAGTTTTATCATCTATAAAATGGGAATAATAATATAATTTACCTTGCAGAGATGTTACGAGGAGCAAGTAAGATAAATGTGTGGATTGTAAAGTGGTTTGCAAACCTTTAAATGCTATAAAAATGCTAGCTACCATTATCATTAGGGTATCATTCTGTGTGTGTGTGTGTGTGTGTGTGTGTGTGTGTGTTTCTGTCTCTTTGTCTCTGTTTGCTTTCCCTCTGTCTCTATTTCTCTTTCTGTTCATCTCTGGCTCTATGTCGGTCTCTCTGTCTCTGTCTCTCTCTGTTTCTCTGTCTCTATCTGACTCTCAATCTCTCTGTGTCTCTCCTCTGATTGCCTCTATCTCTGTCTCTCACTTTATCTTTCTCTATAAACTTTCTAATTGCCAGGTCTCCTCTAGAGGACTTTACAATGTTTCTCAGCTTCTCTTCTATGTTTGGAGTCTTTATTTTTTTTTTCTATTTCACTCTTGTGATGTATTTCTTATTAATTAATTAATTTAGTTTTCAATAGTCATTTCCACAAGATTTTGAGTTTCAAATTTTCTCCCCATATTTCCCCTCCCCCATCCCAAGATGGAGTGTGTTCTGATTACCCCATTTCCCTACTCTGCCCTCTCTTCTATTACCCATCTGGTATCTTTAGGAAGGAAGCAGAAGAATCTTTCCTGAAGTTTGATTGTTGTTCAGTCATTCAATCATGCCCAAATCTTCATGACCCCTTGTGGGGTTTTCTTGGCAAAGATACTGGTTTGCCATTTCCTTCCACAGAGGATTAAGGCGAACAGAGGTTATGTGACTTCTACAAGCTCACACAGCTAGTGAGTGCTTGAGGCCAGATCTGAACTCAGGTATTCTTGACTCCAGGTCCAGAGCACTTTCCACTAAGTCATCTATCTGCCTTTCCTGAAGTCAGTGAATAGATTAAATGATGTCTCCATCACTTCCAGGATTCTAGTTTGGAACTACAGGATGTGATTATTTCTGGTTAGAAAATGAAAGAAAAAAACCCAGATTCTTGTGAAAGGTTGACTAGGTAAGATCCTGGCTAAATTTCATGAATTTAGAGGGAGTTGAAACTTTATATGGGATTTATGTGGGATTTGTATTCTGTCTTCCTATGGGAAATGCAGATGTGCCCGCTGATAATCTTTAGAAGGTTGAGGGACATTTATAACATGCAGGGGAAGATCACAATGGTTCTTGAGGTCTCATAGCTCAGAAATGCTATGCTAGATCCATTGTTAGAAATTATTAGATAAGTATAAGGGAAGCATGAAGACAGGGAATGAGATGGTACAATGGGCAGATCCTGGTGCCCATTCCTCCTCAGATGCTTACTCTCTGAGTGACCTTGGACAGTCCCTTCCAGCCCTTATTCTGTGATTCTGTGGTCTCTGGGGTAATGGACTGATTGCCCAGAACGTACCACCCTCTTGTGCTGGACTGGTACAAGTAAAGCTCTAAACCGGATTTTGACTCCCCCCCTTTTTTTCTGAATGCAGGACAGAGATCAAAGACCAATCCCTCATCTATAAAATGAGAAGGTTGTATTATATGACCTTTTATGTCTCTTTTAGCTCTAAATCTATGATTCTATCGCTTGACAGTAGATTTTGGTCCAGAGGGTGGTGGCATCTATGCATTGGCATGCTCCCCTCCCTCTTCCACTGGCTAATTAACTGCAGGATCTCCCCAACCCAGTCTTGGAGACAGCAGCTCCTTGGCTCAAGATATGAAAGAATCTGGGGCAGTATGTGAGTGTCAAGTGTTCCTTGTTCTAGAGCTTGTAAAGGATGAGTGCCTGTGAGCCCAATGCTGGGTGGGGAGCGGCAGAGGCATGCATACCACTTGTCAGCAATGGAAATGGAAAATACATTGTTGGAGTGGTAGGAGTTCCTAAACCCCTGATTTGTGGAGGAACACAGTATTGAGAGTCCCTAAACCTGAGCTGATAGGGTGTGGAGTGGGGAGGGAGCTGGGGGGGGGGGGTTCTGAGAAGCATAATTCTATTATTAGCCAATTCAATCAATAAAAACAACTCAATAAACATTTGTAATGTGCCCGCCGCATACTGGGGACACAACTAAAAGAGAGCTGCCACCCTCAATGAGCTTAAGATCTAAAAGGAGATGAGACAACATACAGAGGCAGAAAAGGGAAGGGGTTACACTGGGGTTACTTGGCACAGAGGCATCTTGATCCATGGAAGTGGAACCAGGCAGGGCAGCACACACACAGTTGGTGATCTGAGAGTCCGGATCTTGTCCTCTCCAAAAGAAGGCACTGGGAGGAGTTTGGAACTCAACTCTCTGAGCAGAGGGGAGAGGAGGTTGAGGGGGAGGGAGTCATTCAAGGCTGGAGTTAGCAGCCTGGTTTAGAAATAATGAGATTTTCCTGGGAGGAGCATCTTATTCCATGGAGTTGAAATGTGGTAGAGCAGAAGCTGCAGAGTGGAGTGGAAAGAGTAGCAAACAGAGAAGAGAATCACATTTGCTATTTATGATTCATGAAAATCTTAGAGCATTGGGCCTGGAGGCAGGAAAGCCTGAGTCCAAATACTACCTCAGATGCTTCTTGGCTGTGTGATACTCAAGTAAAAGTCACTTCACCTCCATTTCTCTCAGTTTCCTCATCTGTAGAATGGGGGTAATAAGAATATTACCTCCCAGGGTTGTATTAGTTGAGATCATAATTGTAAAGCACTTAGCACAGTGCCTGGCACATAGTAGACACTATAAAGGCAATTCTTGTTGTTAGTGAATTGGAATCAAGGTTATCCTGTACCCAGTTTATGCCTTAAGTGGTCATAAGGGAGCTGCTGGGCCCTTTTACCCACATCTGTGGACACCTAGATATGAGTTGCATTTGAGCTATATTTGGAGGTTTCTCAGAGGCAGCTGAGAAATATGATTGGGGTGGGGTCCCCAAGATCAGACCCATTCTATACAAGCCTCACATTGACCTGTTTTACAAGATTGCTGTAATCAGAGGAAGTAATGTATGTACATTGTTTTGCAATTTTTCAGGCACTCTAGAAATGTGAAGTATTGTTAGTGTTACAACATAATGTGAGAACATTCCACATCTCCACATAGGCTTTGGTGCCACCTCTTCCATTTAGGAATTGATTGTGTGCCATGGGAGACCCTGGCACAGCACTGCTCAGTGGTGGGCACAGTGCACCCACATCAGAGAAGGTGCTGTGCTCTGTGGGCAAAGCAGAATTGAAACAGCTCAAAGGAAATGCAGAACATGCAGAATTAGAGAAATCACCCCAAATGGACTATTTGTGCTCAACCTGCGGTAGAGCATTCTGAGCTCATATTGGTCTGATCAGCCACAATTGGATACACTGAAACTTGACTCTGGCATAGTGATGCCATTTTGGTCCTCTTTGAGAAGGAAGGACAACAACCAACCTGATTTTCCCAGCTTTAATTATTGTCTTCTCTTAGAATGTTCCTAAAGAATTTTGTCTGAATTTCTGTTTCTCCTAAGCCCCGCTACCTTGCACTACCCAGACTGATGTACACTTCTCATCTCCCTGTTGGATTATAAACTTTGTGTCACTTGATAAAGTCAAGTTCACCATTATCACCAAGCACAGTGCCTGACAAATAGTATCTACTTAATAAAAGTTTGTGAATTGGATCAAACTGCAAAAACATGATCATCTAGATATTTGTTGTTGTATTATGCATGTCTAATGATCTATGTTATGCCTCCTTGCTTTGGATTCAGAGAGATGTGGGACCAATTAACTGTTGAAGTTTCCAGGAATCAAAGCACCAACTTTGGCTGTTTGTAAAGGGGGCAGTAACTCAAGAAAATCCAACCAACCCCTTAAGAAAAAAACAGTCGGCTAGCCTAGTGAACATTTCTTGATCTGATGTGTCTGAGGCCTTGTGCCAGGAAAGAATATGAATGTGTGAAATTAGCAACTGTGGTGGGTGGCTCCTCTACTGTCAGGAAATTCTAAAGTATTTAAGGGTAAGACTATGGGAAGGATTCCTCACAGCTGATGGAGTATTTTTTTTTCCTTTCCATTTGATCAGAAAGCAATAGTCTGATACCTATAAATGATAAAGCCTCAAAATTAAGAGATGTCTCTGAAGGGTGAGTCATAGGATTACAGGTTTACAGATGGAAGGAAACTTGGAGGTTATTAAATCCAACTTGAAATTATTTTAGAAATGAGTAAACTGGGGCGGCTAGGTGGCGCAGTGAGTAGAGCGCCGGCCCTGGAGTCAGAAGGACCTGAGTTCGGAGCCGGCCTCAGACACTTAATCCGCACAAACAAAAACCTAGCCGTGTAACCTTGGGCAAGTTACTTAACCCCAATTGCCCTAGAAGGGGCGGCTAGGTGGCGCAGTGAGTAAGAGCGCCCGGCCTCGGAGTTGGGATGACCCGTGATCGAATCCGGCCTCAGAAAATGAGCACCCACGCATAAACAATGACTAGCCGTGTAACCTTGAGCAAGTTACTTAACCCCAATTACTTTAAAAAAAAAAAAAGAAATGAGTAAACTGAGAGGTTATTTGCCCAGGGTCACACAGCTAATAAATATCTGAGGTGGGATTTGAACCTGGGTCTTCCTCTTTGCAGATCCAGCACTTTCTCCACGACAGGAGAAATGTCCCAGAAGCTGCAGTTCAACATCACATTTTCTCTCTCCTTTCCAAACAGCCTCCGTTTCTCATGACAGATTTAATGGTGTGATTTACAGCACCAAGAGACCTTTGTCAGGGCCAGAAAAATGACAAACAATAAATATATGGAGCATTATGTTAACAGCCACCACACAATACCTTGTCAGTTACAGCTTGATAGCGATACATTTTAATTTTGTCTTTCATAAAAATCTTGGCATGTCTACCTCATTTGAACACAGGCTTGGAAGTCAAGTGTGTCATCGAAGCATGCAGTTTATCACCCTCTATATTTTCTGTCCTTTTCATTTAATGTCATTCCTATGGCAACAGACATCGCCCTGGAAATCATTTTCAAAACAGCTTATTTGTTGAAAGGGACTGGGTGAGGCTAAAATATGTGTTTGGCTGAGAAGAATGTCAGAGTGTGAATATGGCTTAGTTTCATTAATAATATTCCCCAAGAAGTTTGTGTAACCAGATACTGTACTAGAAAGAGGCGTTTTGTTGAGATTTCTCTCCATATTGAGACTTGACATCCCAACCCCCTACCCTTCCAGCACAACACACACACACACACACACCATATGTACACACACCATACACACACACCCCATACACACACACACTCCTTTATGTCTCTCCGCATTTCATAAAGATAAAACTAGCAATAACCACCATCCCTGTCTATTAGAGAACAGGTATCTATCTGACTGAAAGGGAATACAAGCACGCAACTGAAGCTGCTATGTTTTTTAGAGCCCTACACCTGTAATACTACATCCAGTGTGGGGCACCATGTTTTAAGAGAGATGTTGACATTAGAACACATAAAAGGGAGATAATCAGGAGGGTAAAAGGGACTCAGAACCATGTCATGTGAGGATATACTTATAAAACTAGTGACACAAGCCTTAGGAGGGGAATTTCATAATTGTCTTCAAATATTTGAAGGCTTGTCATGTGGATGGGGGGATTAGATTTACTCTGTGCAGTGCAGAAAGCAGAGCTATATCTAATGGGAATAAGTTACAGAGAGGCAGATGGTACCTCAATATAGGGCAAAACAGCCTAAGAACTAGAATTATTCTATGAAGTAATGAGTTCTCTGTAACTGGCAGTTTTCATTCAGGAGACTATTGGACTATGACTTGTTAGGATAGTGCAGAAAGAAATGATGTTCCTCATAAAGATGAAGTGATATATCATTCTATCTGATTCTTATCATTCTCAAAAATATACTTATAAGCTCCCAGTCTGTCAATATATGCTCATTTAGTGTTGGTAATATGACAAGTCAGATATTATTCTATCGATAATATTACTCTGACTGTCATATATGAAGAGGATGCTGCAGACCAGCCATGAATAGCACATTATACTTTGAGGTATTTTCTTAGTTGTGGTAATGGATTTATATCAAATTGTCTATCAATCATCAATCTCTTGTCTCCTGCCTTTTCTGACCAAAGAAACACATTTGCAATTTGGCTGGCTGGAGTTAGGAGATAGATAGATAGATAGATAGATAGATAGATAGATAGATAGATAGATAGATAGATAGATAGATGATAGACAGATAGACAAAGACAGATGATAGATAAAGACAGATGATAAATAGATGATAGGTAGATAGATGATAAATCAGCTAATTGATCACTCTATCACTCTATCTCTCTATCTACCTGTCTGTCTGTCTGTGTTTATCTGTCTATCCATGCTATATGGAGTATTATGTTAACAGCTGCCACACAATACCTTGTCAGTTACACCTTGATCGGGATACACATATTTTGTCTTTCATAAAAATCTTGGCAGGTATACCTCATTTGAACATGGGATTTGAAGTCAAAGCCAAAACAATTAGTCATTGTTATCTAATATTTTAAAATATATGAGGCATTTTCCTCCTAAAACAAAAACCCTGCTTAATAGGGGATGCAAGTATTGTTATCCTCATTTTATATGAAAAGAAACTACAGCCCAGAGAGGCCCTGACTAGTCCAACATGATGTAAGTTACATAGTTTGTAATTTGCTGAGCATAGACTTGCTCCCAGCTCTCCCCATACAAGCTTACTTGGCTCCACTATACTGATTTTCTAAGGGCACTTCGTATGTTGCCCGTTAATGGAGAAGCCCCTCCTGCTCTGGCCTCTGTAGGATTGGAGGTTTGCTGTCCCCAGTGAAATAGAGGCTGCCACGGTTTGATACCCTGGGTAACCACTGGTTTGGAAAAACTCCCAACCCTGAAAACAAACTTGTCTAAACCCAAACAATAAATATCCACAGTACCACAGGGTTCTAGACGTTCCTGGTAAACTCTGGCTCTCTGTTGAGTTTCAATTGTAATCATCACCCTCCCAACACACTCCCCAAACTGATTCTGTCCTCAGAAGTTCTTTTGGCAAGATTCATTCCTTTTTGAAATAGAAAGGAAGGAAGGAAGGGAGGGAGGAAGGAAGAAAGGAGGAAAGGAAGGAAAGAAGGAAGGAAGGAAGGAAGGAAGGAAGGAAGGAAGGAAGGAAGGAAGGGAGGAAGGGAGGGAGGGAGGAAGGGAGGAAGGGAGGAAGGGAGGAAGGGAGGAGGAAGAAAATGTGTGTGTCTGTGAGAAACAGAGGTAGAAAGAGAGAAACCTTAAATTGTTTTTTTTTTGGGGGGGGGGGTTGCTATTTAAGTAAGTTATTTTGCCATCTAGAGCAGCTCCTAGATAGGCAGCCCCAACAGAAGAGGTGCCAGCCATCTGCAATCAGGTGCTGCAATCTTGTAAAGTATCAGATGTGCACAAACATGGATTATAAGCCCTCATAATAACCATTAAACCAGTTCCCAAACTTCTAAATGTTATCTTTGCAAAAACAAATCTCATCAAAGAAATGCCCAGGAGGTCTCTCTGATCATTTCCCTTCATGAAATGCCTATAACTCACTGACTCTAGTGTGATTTTAGTAGTGAGGAACATGAGAATTGTGTGCTTCTTTTCCCAATTAATTAGTGGCCAGGCTGCTGAAGGAATTAAGGGGAAGCAAAGGGCTCTTGCCAAAGGCAGTGGGCAGGTCATTCCTATTGAGTACATCAACACCAAGTTTCCATTTCTCCACAGCACCTGATGAAAGGAACTTGCCTCCAAACCATATAGCACATGAATGTGGCAACCAACAGATGAAAGGGATTACAGTAATTTTCCACCTTCGTCTGGACTGACGGCCGGCGTCACATTGGCTCTCCTATGGGGTACTTCTATACAAGGAAGTATAATCGAAGGAAAAGATAAATGGTGAGACAATGGGCAATGCATCCATCCAGTAAAGCTCTACTCTTTGGTTCTTTAACATTGTCCTATCATCCTCAATCATCTTGAAAATCTTGACATCACCTCCCCCTCCTTGAGCCACACCACACCCACATTAAGACTCAGAAACTTCCTATGGAGAAAAGAGAGGTTGCAATGTTTGCCATATTAATTCAGAGCATATGGTTAAAAATATTATTTGCAATGGCTTGTGGGCTTATGATATTTAATTTAAAATAGATTTTCCTAAATAAAAATGGGACTTTAGAGCAGACGACCATTAAAACTGTACCATTTCTGTTCCTTAACATTGTTAAAAACCTAACATTTTCTAAGTGTTTTATGCCACCTTGAATCTTGGCAGGCTTTCATCCCTTCAACAAATCTGTGGCTTGGCACATTGACCAAGAAGCAAAAGATGACACCAATGAAGCAGGCCACAATTCTCTTGTGAAGAGTGTGTGTGTGTGGGGGGGGGGTGTCATCACTACAATGTTATCATTTAAAACATGGAACATATTTTGAATTTCTTTCTCAGTTCATAAGGTCTCAGTTTAATCTTGAGTAAGTCCAACTTAAGATCAATGAGTTGAAGTGATGGCAGTGAATGCTTTATGATGTCAACTCTCATAAAATGGAAACAGATTGTTTCCACAGCAAACATCTAGCAAATACAAGTCCAGGTGCTCTCTCATTTTCCAATTCTCTATTCCTGTTAGAGAACTTTGTGGAAGGAGGGCAGAGGTTTTATTTTGTTTTGCTGCTCTTCTCCTTCAAGATATAAATATTTTTCTCTTTTAACAAGCAGGAGACCCCCAAGCACTATGCTGATGAAAATGATGCAGATCTTTAAAAGAACTAAACACAATGCAAGAATAGGTTGTAGCTCTTCTTGTATAATGTTATACACGGTTGATGTTATTTCTACTTGTAACAGAAATTAGTCCAAAATGCTGTTGTAAGATAGTATCACTTTCATTCAGGCAGTTAAATGGAGCAGTAGATAGAGTGCCAGTCCTGGAATCAGGAAAACCTAAGTTTAAATCCAGCCTCAGCCATTTGCTAGCTGTATGACTCTGAGCAAGTCACTTAACAACTATTTGCCTCAATTTGCTCATCTGTAAATTGGGGATATTAATAGTATTTACCTCCATGCTGGGAATATAAATATAAGCAACAAAAAGAAAGAAAGACAGCTCCTGTTCTCAAAGAGCTTACATTCCAATGAAGGAAGACAAGTTAAAAGGAAAGCTGAAGGGGGGAAGGAGAAGATGAGGAGAAAGGTACCCAGAGCAAAGGCATTTTTCTGAAGACCAGAAAGTCAGGTATAGAGCCAAGAAAAGAATGAAGGAAGGCTGGGCTGGGCTATTCCACAGAATAGAGGCTCCAGAAGGAACTCACCGATAGGAAAAGGGGAGCAGGTCTGTTGATGGAATTTTCCAGGATGAGGAAGACACAGGGACAGTAAGCTGTTCCAGGGCAAGCAGGCCCCAGATGACAAGGGAAATTTGAGGAAGAACCAGCAATAAAGAAGATGTAGTGTTGAATTCCAAAAAGAGGGCTAGAAGAAGATTGAACCTTAGAGATCACCCACTTTGAATTGAGAGCTGAAGAAATGAAGGTCCAAGGTCAACAGCAGGGTCAGGATTCAAACCATATCCTCTTACTCCATAGCCATTTTTCTACTGTAGCTGGAAGGAGGAGGTAGGTTGGATGGCATTGGCTTCTTAAACGTATTAAGAACACTTTGAACAAATCTGGGGCCCCAACACTTCCAAACCTTTACTTGGTACCATGAGCAGCTAATGCTGCTCGGTGGAACCTGATCAGAAGAGAGAGTACATACCTTGTGGTCAAGGCCGTGAGTTTGTTTTTATGATGCAATGGTAGTTGCTAATAACTTTCTTTGGAAAACCTGATACTTGAGAAATGGTTTTGTCTCAGTTCAGAGCAGAGAAGAAAGTTGAGAATAGTTTCTGGCTTGTCAGTAATCCTTTCATATAAGTAACCAAAGGAAAAACCATTCCATTTCCTGATGGTGGCTTAGAAACGAGGAGGCACAAAAACAATTGTCCCAGAATGCACTCACGCCTGTAATGAGGAATGCAAAAACCATAGCAGGGTTTGCTTTTCTAGTTCAGTGACCTTTAACAACACTTGTGATCAATTTGGTTTAAAAAGTAATCATAAAGATGGAAAAAAATGTGTTTTATTACACATGAAAGCTCCAGAGTTCCAGTGTTCCCAAAGGACAGATGTGGCCTGAGAAACACACCTCAGTGCCTCAGTTGTCTATTTCGTATCTTTGTTAATAGGGATATAAATGAAATGTAGGTAAATGGAAGAAGGGCTAACGTTCTCTGGAGAAGCTGTATAATGAGAAAATTTTTCTTGTTGCTTTGATGAAAGATTGAGTTTATAAGCATAGCAAAGAGGTGGTGGGACTGTCAAGATGGCAGTGCCACTTTTAAGGAGATTCCTGGGACAGTTCTTGTCTCCACATTTGCTTTTTTGTTTTCAGAATGCTCAGAAGCCCAGGGCTTGCAATATTTTTCAAATTTCAAGCATTAATATGTCATGGACCTGTGACTAATAACACATCTCTAAAGTAAGAGATAAGGTTTAGAGAATAGCCTGAGACTCAGAGAGGTAAATTACTTTTTTGTTTTTGTTTAGTCTTTTTCAGTCATGTCCCACTCTTCAAGACCCCATTTGGGGTTTTCTTGGCAAAGATACTAGAGTGGTTTATCATTTCTTTCTCGAGCTCATTTTACAAATGAGGAAACTGAGGCAAACAGGGTTAAGTGACTTATCCAGGGTCACACAGCTGCTAAGTATCTGAGGCCAAATTTGAACTCAGATCTTCCTGATTCCAGGTGCAGCACTCTATCCACTGTATCACCTAGCTGCCCATCATGGCCATATAGCTATTACCTAATGAACCTTTCAATGTAGCCCCAGAGCTTAGCATGTTACCTGGTACATAGCAAGTACATAGCAAGAAATAAATACTGGTTGGCTGATTGGCGTTCATAGAATTTGAACCCGGGCCTTCCCTGCCCTATATGCATTATGCTATAATGCCTTCTGAATATCTAAATGTACATGCAGAAGAAATAAGAATGATCAATAATAATTATAATTCACATTCATATAGGACTTGAAGGTGTGCAAGATGCTAAACATCTGTTAATTCACTTGATTTGAATCTGGAGTCAGAGGGACCATAGATTTAGAGCAGGAAGAGATCTTGGGGGCGATCGAGTCCAAACCTCTCATTTAACAGGAGAGGAAACTGAAGTCCAGAAAGGGGACAGTAACTTCCTCAAGGTAAGAAGCAGCCGAGTCACAACTGGAAACTAGGTCCACTAACTTCAAATCCAAATTCTCTATGTGGCCCTCACTAGGATGATCAAAGGCTCTGCTGAGGCTTTTCTAATTCAAACTTGACCAAGGCAGGTTAACATCTCTGGAGCCCACTTTCCTCATCTCTAAAATGAGGAAGCTGAGCTCAAATGTCACTTCTAGGTTGAAATCTTATGATTGTATGAAAACCAGAGCTTACTTCAGAGCCCAGGCTACGGATTCATGCTGCTATATTCAAAAACAGAGCTCTAATTAGCATCATTTTCACCTATGGCAAGCCAATGGGAATTGGAGAGGACAGGAAAATGTTAAGCAGGAGATTGAACGTAGTCCCACAAGGGGAAGAAATGCGTCCACTACACAACTGAAGTGTATGAACAATAGCAACAGTGAGTTAAAACAGAACCAGACAAGTAAAGAAGGGTATCAAGAAAGGCTTTGCTTTCACCCTCCTACCCTAAGGAAGCAAGTAATGACTCAGTGGAAGGAATACTGAGCCTTCAATCAGAAAGACTTGAGTTCAAATCCTCAGATATTTCCTAGTTGTATGACCCTGGGAAAGTCATTTAACCCTGTCTGCCTCCGTTTCCTCCTCTGTAAAAATGAGCTGGGAGAAGAAAATGGCAAACCACTCCAGTATCTTTGCCAAGAAAACCCCAAATGGGGCCATAAAGGGTCAGATGTGACTGAACAACAATAACAGTGACTGAAGATAGAATCAGACAAGCAAAGAAGAGCGTTGGTAAAGGCTTTGCTTGTAGCTTCTAAATTTTCTCCCCTGAAGCAGAGACCTAGCTGCCCCTTTGCCAATCACTGAGTTCCAACTCTGCCGGAGGAAAGATTTTTGTCTGTGAAAATTTCTGCCTCCCCAGGGGTAATAAAACCTAGGTGTGATATGAGTCATAGAGTAAGGAGGGACAGGTGCAAGTACATTTTATAAAAATAATAATAACCTGGGGGGATGATATAGAAAAGTTTAAGAGAACTGGGCAGCATTAGGTGGCGTAGTGAATAAAGCACCAGCCCCGGAGTCAGGAGGACCTGAATTCAAATCTGGTCTCAGACACTAAACACTTACTAGGCTTGTGACTTGGGCGAGTCACTTAACTTCAATTGCCTTCTCCCGCTCCTCCCCAAAAAAGACCGAAAAAAAAACCCTGGGATATTGGTTTAAAATTAAAATAAAGTCAATTGAGATAGTGTTCTTCTACAGATATAAATATTGAGCCAGAGTATTATTTCCCCACTAAACTTCACGAAAAAGTAAAATAAGGAAGGTGGAAAAAAATTCAATAAGGTCCTAGACAGGTAAGCAAATTGTACAGGATACTCAATGATCCTGTTAGATGTCTGCCATCTTTAATTTCTAGGCATACTATTCTAGGATCCTTGGTTTTTGTTGCATATAAACGCATGTGGCTTCTGGCTGGACCACCTGAAACAAATACCATAATTCCTTAGGCAGAGAATAATATTTAAAAATTAAGAAGAAAAGGGAAATGGAAGTTTCTATGCATTTTAACATTTTTATCAATGATTTGAATAAATACAGAGATGGTTTACTTAGCAGATTTACAGATAGCACAAAGCTGGTAGGGTTAGCTAAAGCACTGGATGAAAGAGTTAGGATTCAGAAAGATTTTGACAAGCCTAGAGCACAGTGCTGAATCTAATAAGACAAAATATAATGGGGACAGATCGAAATCTTACATTTGGATTCAAATGATCTGTTTCATGATCACAAAATGGGAGAAGTCTCTGTCATAAAGGGCATTCTTGTTCAGACATGGGCAGGGTTTGAAGTCAGGTCTTCCTGACTCTTGTACCAGCATTTCGAGGGACTCAGTATCAGAGTAGCAAAGTGACTCTTGCCATCCCCCAGATATTGAAGAACTTCTCATATCTTTGTAGTATTTTTCTCTTTCCTGCTATCTCCTAGACCATTCAAGAACACTAGGGTATCTTCTATTTCTCTACTCTTTTCTCCCCAAAATAACATCCGTGAAGCCACAATGTATCCATATGGTAAAGTTTCAATCTATGATGAACAGAGAAATACTACAAAAATAAGCGAAGTTCTTCATTTTCTGGGGATAGCATAAGTCACTTGGCCTCTTTGGTCTTCACTATTCTCATCTTTAAAACAAGGGAATTGGATTAGATGATTTCTAAGTTGTCTTCTAGTTGTGTGTTCAATTTTCTAAATTCCCAGACATTATGCTCTAAAGTCTCTTTCAGTTTAGATATCCAATTTTTTCAGTATGGTATTTATTTTATTTTAATTTGTGGAATAAAACAAGAATTTTCATAACACTACAATAAAAAAGACAATTATACACGAAACTGCCAATTTACTAATGCACATTTGCTATTCCTTTCAAATATACAACAAAGTTATCAGGCAAATTTTTTATTTACATATACTTTCCTTCCCCTCCTCCCCCTACCTCACCCTAGAGATGTCTGTCTATTTTTGAAGTCCTTGTTCAATTCCCATCCTCCACCCCTCAAATGTTCCCTGTTCTGAGATCCCCTCCAGTCCTGCCAGCCTATGATTCTTTGACCCTGTGAACTTGCTGACCTAGGCGCAACAAGGAGATGGGACAAAGGAACAGGTAATTCAAGCAAATGGACAAGTGTTCACGGGGTAGCTGGAAGTCACTAACACACTCAGTATTTTCCTGGATATTGTTGAAAGCAGTTGCTTTCAACCCCATATCTTCTCTAATCACAATGGGATGGGTTTAATCACTGCTGCCCCATTGCAAGCTGGAGGGTCCTAGGGACAGCTATAATCAAGGTAAGTTGCAAGAGAACTCATTATTTCTTGGTGTGAATCACTTCCTTCCTTTTATTCCCATGAGGCAACATGCAAACCTATTCTGAGTTTCACTCTGTAGATGAAATGACCCAAAACAGCCTGGCCTCTCTCTCTCTTCCAGCCTGAGACAACATTTGTCCCCGTTGCAGCTCCCTCTTCCCCATCCCTGTGACATGCTCATTAGTCCTGAGTGCGCACTACATGTGAGGCCTGGCTCAGCACAGATCCCACCCTCAGGGCAGAGACAGCACAGCAGTTTTTAGGAATGAGCCCCTCCAGCCCTGGCTTTGGAGAGTCCTGCACCAGAGTCTCCCAGAGAGGGCAAGGAGGCCAGCCAACTGTCTGTTTTGTAGAAGAGGAAACAGATTCATGGGGAGGCTGGGGCCCTTTGCATGACAGGGAGAGACCCTGGGTACCTGAGCAGAGAAACTGAGGAATGATAATCATCATGCATATCAGAAGAGCCTCATAAGGCTTAGAAGAGCTTTTGCTTTTGGCATTCCTGTGAACCAGAGAGGGCAAATCTTATCGCTCCCACTTTACAGATAAGGCAGCTGAGATTCAGAGAAGTGATTCATTGACAGTTACCCAGCTATTAAGTAGAATCTGGTGGTGTGAGGGTGGGGCCATAGAAAGATCACTGGATTTAGCATCAAGAACTTTTCCCTTATTTCCTGTGTGACCTTGGATAAGTTAATTAAGTTTTCTGGGCCTCAGGCTCTCTTCCTCTGTAAAATGAAGCCTTGAGGTTAGCTGATCTCTAAGTCCTGTCCCAGTACTCAATCTGAAGATTCCATAAGAGGCAAAGTCAAGATTAAAACCAAAATCTTTTGATTATGAGTTTCTTTTCCATTCTATGATTCCAAAAATGACTAGCGACAAGTTGCCATAAACTCACTGTGGGTAAAATCACTCAATTCTTCTATCCCAATGTATTCACTTTTCCTATTCCCCCTTTCCAACTTACTACATTAGTCCAAAATAATGAAGACCCAGGAGATTTCATCCAATTTGTACTCATTTGTTAGAGAGAAATGCAGTCAAATTATTTAGAAGAACATCAGACTTGCGATTCTAAACCTATATCTTTTGCTCACTAGCTTTGAGACCTCAGACAAATCCCTCCACCTGTTTGGGCCTCACTTTCCTCATCTCTCAATTGGAAGGAGGGGGGAGAGGGTACTTCTAAAGATCTCTGAGGTCTTTCCTAGCCCTAGAGTTTTTATTTCTGGGTCTCTTACCACAAATGTCCTACTTCCTGCTTCTTTGGAATGACTTTGCAGAAGAGTGGTATAGTGGAAAGAAGCCTGGGTTTGGCATCAGGGGACCCAGGCTAATCTTGGCTCTACTCATCTAACCACATTCCGGATCTCTAAGCCAGCTCAATTTGGGGTGTTCAACTAGAAGATCTTCAAGATTCTTTCTAGCTCCAAATCTGTGATCCCCTGACCATGGCAGGACTTTCAGATCAAGTTCTGTTAATAAAGAGTCCCTTTCAAGTGACTACCAAAAATGTGCTATTCACTAATGCTTCTATTACCACAGCTCTGGCCCTGAGCTGGAATCATTTTTTTTTTTTTGTCTGTGTGTGTAGCTTTAGTTTTGACTTCTAAAGTTAAAAACCAAAAGCACTCAGAATATAGAGATCTTTGTAAGAGTGCTGATCCTTTCTAACAATCTAGAACCTTTCCAAGGGGGGAAGGGATTCTCTGCTTTTCACATTTTCAGAATCAAGAATGATGAAAGAAGCCAGCACCACACAAGAGAAACACAATCTACAGAGCTATGGGTTATCATTCTGTGGCAAGGGCAAGAGAACAAACCATACCTGAACAGTACAAGGGGTAACCTCACGCAACTGAAGGAGAGACAAGAGGCGCCAGGATATGGGACCCTATGGGAGACCTTGAGGTACAGTGAGGTTTGACCTTGGGAAGGGCCCGGGGGGGGGGGTGGCAAAAGAGCTGGGAATAGATATTAGACCTAACTACTCTTGTTAATTAGGTACTAAACTCTGCTCTCCTTAAGCTTCTAAAGGCAGAATAGTGTAATGGAAAGGATGCTGGATTTGAAGTCAGAGGGTCCAAAGCCTGGCTTTCCAACTTAGTAGTGACTTTGACAGGACACTTCAGTTCTCTGGGCCTCAGTTTCCATGAAGATTTTGGATAAGATGACATCTAAGATTCCTTAAAATTCATATATGCAATGATCCTGTGACTTGATCTGCTGTCAGTGCCCTCTAATTTCAGAGTCCTGGGACCAAGTACCAATAATTGCACCCTACTTATATCTCTGACAAATTGTTCTAAACTTCAGGAATGTCGGAGTTAAAAATGATGGCAGGTAAAAGTACCAATTGGGCAGTAGAAATCAGAAATATTAACCATGCTTCCCCAGTCACACATACTCTAACACATCCAGCCTTTACCAAACCGACTCACAAAATGAACACCAGTTCCAAGTGCTCTTAGCCCTCGCCACCAAATTCATTATTCAAGTTATTTTAAGTGTTCCACAAATTCCAGCAAGTTGGATCTCAAATTGAAGATTAATTTGTGAGATGCCCGTTACCATTAATGTTCACAGATGTGATTTACCACAGGGGGATCTTGGAACTAAAGACGCCCATTTGAAATCCTATAGGCAAGATGAGGACATTAAAGAGAGTTGGCTTTTGTTTGTCTTTTGGAAGAAAATTAGTCATTTTCGTCAGGTAGAAATTACCCTTCATCATGGTCAGTTAACTTGCAAGAAATATATTTCTACCCCTGCTCATGCCCTTGATTTAGGAGTGCTTTTCTTTTGTGATGACACTCAGACAAGTCCTCCCACCCACTGCTGGGAAAGAGCAGGGCAGACAAGACTTGGCTGGGCTGCAGCTCTGTTTGTGCTTTGCACATTCTCTCTTTCCAAGAGGCCTCTGAAGTATGGGTTTGTGACTTCTTTGATATAGTTTCTCTTATATATAATTCTCTTCTCACAAAGGAATTGACTTTTGCAGGAGTCATAGGAGAATTCATTCTGTAATCACAGAATTGCAGAGTTTTTGAGTTGGAAGAAAGCTTAGAAACCATCTGATTCTTCCCATTTTGCAGAGGAAGAAACTGAGACCCACAAATGGAATGCCTAATTATGCAACTGGCAAGGAGCAAATCCTAGGAAGAGAATTCAGATTCTCTTAATTCCCAACCCAACATTCTTAAAGTATCTACTAGCTATCACTTTTATCAACATCATCATCATCATCATCAAGGTGATGGAGGATATTTTTTGTTGTTCAGGTTGTTTCAGTTGTGACTCTTTGGGATGGCATTTTGGTATTTTCTTGGCAAAGATACAGGACTGTTTTTACATTTCCTTCTCCAACTCATTTTACAGATGAGGAAACTGAGGCAAATGGGGTTAAGTGACTTGCCCAGGGTAAATTGTAAGTCTCTAAGGCCAGATTTGAACTCAAAAAGGTGAGTCTTCCTTTTCCAAGCCCAGTTCTCTACCCACTATGCCACCTAGCTGCCCCATAGAAGATGCTAATGAACCCTAACATTTTTTTTTTAAAGCAATTGGGGTTAAATAACTTGCTCAAGGTTACACGGCTAGTCATTTGATTTATGCGTGGGTGCTCATTTTCTGAGGCCGGATCTGATCTCGGGTCATCCAAACTCTGAGGCCAGCGCTCTTACTCACTGCGCCACCTAGCTGCCCCTTTAGGGCAACTGGGGTTAAGTAACTTGCCCAAGGTTACATGGCTAGGTTTTTGTTTGTGCGGATTAGGTGTCGGAGGCCGGCTCCGAACTCAGGTCCTTCTGATTCCAGGGCTGGCGCTCTATTCACTGCGCCACCTAGCCGCCCCGAACCCTAACATTTTTAATTAAAATGCTTTAGAGAGCGGCAAGGTGGCACAGTGAATAGAGCACCAGCCCTGGAGTCAGGAGGACCTGAATTCAAATCCGACCTCAGACACTTAACACACACATTGGGAAAGTCACTTAACCCCAATTGCCCTACCTTCCTGCCTCCAAAAAGCAAAAAAAAATGCTTTAGAATTGGAAAGTCAATACCCCTCCATCAGAAAACATCAAAAGTGTCTTACCATAACTATCCATCTTGACAAATGCTAACATCATTAAGGGACATGATAATAGGTTTCAAAACTCTAGGCATCTTGAGTTTTAGAATGGTAGGTATTAAGAGCCATGATGAAGCCTAGCAGTGGTGAATTCTGACTGTCTCTAATGATCACACTAGAATAAGAATGGGCTAAAAGATATGTACCATGGCATCTCTCTCAATACATTGTGGCAAAATCAAAATGTCCTGTTTTTTTTTTTCTTTTTGGGTTTTTTTTTTTTTGGTTATACATAATTCATTCTTTGGGATATTCAGGGCCTGAACCCATTTTCCTGTCTGAACATCACATAAAAGATGGATGGATTGGGACAAGAATGGATAAAGTGGTAAATGAAAAAAAAAAGAACATTTAAATCATAGCATGTTTAAAACATCATGGGATTTTATATGAAAATATAGGTTTAAGTGCCGAAAAGTATGGCATACATAGATATCTCTCCTTGACCTACATCTAGTTAAAATTAGATATATCTCAGCAGCAGTAGTATTTTTTAAAATGTTGTTTTGTTTTTTTGGTGGATGGATGGCTTCAGTTGGCTATTCCAATGGAATTGTTGAATCCCTATGATAAATAGAGCAGATGGAAATTCTTTCCTTTTTTTCGTTTTCAATCAAAATTTTGTATAGACAATCTATTAGGGATTTATTGCCTTATAAAAAATAATTCTTCACTAATTATAGTCTCTTCCTCCCATGAAGGTTCCTCCGTGTTCAAAGATTGTACAGTAGTACCCACTATGAAGGTATTGTTCATGTACTGAGGTAGAAAGGCATGTGCCCTGTCTGTATAAGCTATCTTTTGCTTTGAAATATCTGTAATTAACATATTCACATTTCAGGCTCTGGGTATTATTGAATTCAAGGAAACAAAGATGTATTTCATGGTTATTTTTTTTTTAAAGATGATTCATCAATTCCAACCCTCCCGCCTACAGATGTCTAAATTTCAGTTTTCTGAGAAGCTGCAGAGCATGAACTGGCATAAATACACTGAGTCGGAGTAGGCCAACAGTTCAAATGTAACCCTGCCAACAGCTCAGTGTCAATGCTCTTAACCTTCTTTCCGGTGAGGGTGTCATTAACAGCTGCTCTTTGCCCTTGGGTACTAAAGGAAAAGGCTCTCGTAACCAAACACCAGTTCCACTTAAGCAACTACCTGTTGCTCAGTTATCTTTCCAAGTGCTCCAGTGAAGGGAATAGAAACATTTCCTTCTGTAGACACCAGTGAGCTGAATGCCTGTCAAAGCAAATGACCAGACACACCCTATGCTGAGCCCCTGACCCTTGTGGGAATTTGCCCTCCACTCAATAATTACAGAATTCCACAGATTTGTGCCCTCCAAATGGATTTGTAAGATCAAAAGGTAGAACAAAACATACCAATAATATTTCTCACTTTAATAAAAAAATCATAAATGAGATGAAAATTTCTGCAGATAAAATGCCACATCACATTGAAACAACTTGGCTAAAAACAAACTTTAGAAGTACATACAAACTAACTTGAAATATTACTTCCAAGGTTAACCAGAAAGCTATTTTTTTAATAATTTCCTTCCTTATATTGTTGTGGTTTATTCAAATAAATATATTATCAGTCCACAGAAGTTTGGTTGAGTTAGT
This sequence comes from Gymnobelideus leadbeateri, assembly GCA_011680675.1. Lineage (NCBI taxonomy): Eukaryota > Metazoa > Chordata > Mammalia > Diprotodontia > Petauridae > Gymnobelideus > Gymnobelideus leadbeateri. Next base: position 10,504 of record WOXC01006908.1, on the reverse strand, counting down.
GGAAAAGTTACATATTTATAAAAGTGGCCTAGGACAATCCTCTGGATTGGATTGATAGTGGGATAGGTAATTTGGTTATATTAGTTATATATACTTGAAAGGGAAGAGGGAAAGTAGTGATATGAGAACAGATCTCACAATCTTCTACATAGCATCAGCCTAGAGGCCGAATGGCTTAGTGAATAAATGGACAACTAGGGTTAGACTAGATCTGACTTCAAATCCTGTCCCTGACACACATGTGCCTCGACATGGCATTTAACCTCTCAGTGTTCTAGTTGACTTCAATTGTCATGCTGAGAGTTCCACACAGGCTGTTGCTTATACTGGTGAAATCATAAGACTAGTCTAAAAAAATGAGTATCATAGAAATGACAGTCATTCAATCTCAAATTGCAAGGTTTGGGGTGGGTGGGGGAGGCTATTCAAAGGAAGGGAAAGAAAAGAACAATAAGAAAATTTCTTCTCAGACAACTTTTCATTATTGAAGTGGAAGCATTTTCAGTAGTCATACTCTTAATTTTTTAAAATGTGTTTTGAGGGATGAGCAATTCTTTTAACCAACACTTTCCACCCTACCCAACTCTAAACCAATATTTAAAAGAAGCAACAGCAGGAAAAAAAAATTAAGCCTTCCTTGATACCTGAGTCTACATCTTTGTGCACTCACATACAAATGAATTCTATATGCTCACATATAATTGCACCAATGTTTTTGCCAGCAAATTTCTGTGGTCATCATTAAAGATAAGACAATCTATCTCTCCCATTCTTGAAAAGCGGGAGCAGAGTACAAAGCAGTTTTCTCTTGCCATGGGAACAGTAAGTCTTATCTTTATTTGTTAGATAGAAGTTAACTTTGGATGATTGTTTCCTTTCTCAGTGTCCTGTTTTGTAATTTGTGAGAGGGAAAGAATCTAGACAAACACCCAAAGGCCTGAACCCTCCAGAATCACTTAACCTTTCTGGGCCTCAGTTTCCTCATCTGAAAAATGAAGGAGTTGGTGTTCCTTTGTCATTCTAATGCTTTGAACACTTTTAATTTCAGTAGGACCCACCCACCTTTCACTTGAGACAACCAGTGTGCTTCTTCTCTAAATATTTCTTAGGTAAGATATGATGTGACCTCCTGCAAAAAGTTTGGTCAAGAGCTCATACTGCCCAAAAGTGTTTTCATGACCTCAAATCACAGTTGCTTCTCACTAATGGCAGAGAGGAATGAGTATAGGTAAACCCATATCAATAAGAGAAAATGTTTGCCTGGCTTGGGGAGGCCTATGGATTATACTATGTAACCCTTGGGTTACACTATGCCTAGAAAGGTACTGTCATCCACTGTCTGGAAGTTCTTCCTCCCATCCAACTTGAGTTTCAGACACCTCAACACTCTTTGCTATAGATGCAGAAAAGGGGCCACCTCCCTACGGAGCATATATACTATGCCAGAAACATTCAATCAACAAACAATCAATTTTATGTCCATCCCTTAGCACAAGACCTTGACATTATTTGATGCTTAACAAATGTTTGTTGAATTGAATTGAATAACATTCTTTCTTTCTTCCTTTCTTTCTTTTCTTTCTTTCTTTTTGGAGGGGGGAAGGTAGGGCAATTGGGGTTAAGTGACTTGCCTAAGGTCACATGGCTAGTTTTTGTGCTGTGTTTGGGGCTGGATTTGAGTCTTCCTGACTCCAGGGCTGGCACTCTATTCACTGTGCCACCTAGCCTCCCCTGAATAACTTTTTTTAAATGTTTTTTTATTATTTTTGCTTTTTGGAGGAGGGAGGGCAGGGCAATTGGGGTTAAGTAACTTGCCCAAGGTCACATGGTTAGTAAGTGTTAAGTGTCTGAGGCTGGATTTGCACTCAGGTCCTCCTGACTCCAGGTCTGGTGCTCTCTTCATTGCACCACCTAGCCACCCCATGAATAACATTTTTTAAAAGCCATTAAAAGTTTTATTTAGAAAATAGCAACTATTTGGGGGAAAAACATTTACCATGGTCCAAAAATTATCATTTAAAAATATGATTATAAAATTAGAATTCCAAAGAGCAGGTAGGTGGCACAGTGAATAGAGAACAGGCCTTGGAATCAGGAGGACCTGAGTTCAAATCCAGCCTCAGACACTTAACACAAAAACTAGCCGTGTGACCTTGGGCAAGTCACTTAATCCCAATTGCCCTCTAAAAAAAAAAGCAAAAAAAATTACATTTACAAAATGTCATAAAAGAATTCTTTAAGTGCTACTTGTTGTTGTTGATCTTTTGTTTTCCAAGAGGACCACTGACATCATAAGGTGACATCTTGACTTGGATGAAAATTGGATTTAAGTGAGGCAGTTGCACAAAGTCATCAGCCTCACTCTTCCTGAGTCATCAAGTCCAGGGGTAAGACAAATGTCAAGATGACTAATGATGGCCCAGGGTGCAGTGGATGACCATGGCATCTTCATTGTCTGACCAAGCTCTAAGTGTTCCACAGTACTTGCTTCAGTTGCCTTTGTGGTTTTTGGAACAAATTGTTCTCATCCACCGGTTTCTTCAGGGGAAGTCTTCACATCCTTAAGGTAGAGATCCCACTAACTCTCTGGTGGGTTTAAGGCCTGTCAGTTAGCCTCAACCTGGTTTTGCCTGACTTCCAAGAAGATTTTCTTGACATGTGGTTGCTATACAGCTTCTTGGAGCCACAGGTGAGAGTTGGGTGAAAGTGGATAGTAAAGGTGGATGAGCAGCCCTGAAAAGGGCTTGGCAAGACCTCACACCAGAGGTACTAGTTATCCCTGAAAACAACCCAGAATCAACCTGGAGAATGGGAGAGAATATATCACAGTTCCTTACCTACTGTACTCAACCAAGTCCTATATAGCAGCACCCTCCTACCAATATGATACAACTTCAGAGATCATAATTTTCTTTTGTAGCCTGACTCAATCAATTGACAAGTTTTTATAAAATGCCTGCTACATGTTGGGCAATTTGCTAGGCTCTGGAGATAAAAGTACTAGCAATTAAATAATTATTTATTTCATTTTGAATCATGGTAGTTTTTTTTTTTTAATTTTCTCAAAAGAAAAAATGCCACTGATTTGGAGGAGGAGCAGCATGTTTTATTTGAAAAAATATTGGACTTCAGGTCAAGTGAAATCTTCGTTCAAATTCTCTAATGTGAGATGTATGGCCATGAGTGAGTCAGAGACTTCTCTGAGCCTCAGTTTTTTTTTTTTTTAACTATTACCCTTTCTTTCCCTTTTTCTTTTTTAATAAATGTTTTGTCTATGCCTTTCATCTTCAAATCAGAGTGCAGAATGAACCCATCCCTGCAACAGAGAAAAGTAATTCATAAAAATATAATATTTAGCAACATTGTATATAGTATTTTATAGTAGTTCCCCAATTTTGTGACATGAGGAAGTGGGTCTATTTCATTATCTCTTCTTTCGGACCTTTGTTCATTTATCAGTTTTCCAGTGAATCTTTCTGATTTACATTGTTGTAATCAAATATATTGAATCTGTTTATTTTGCTATGCATAAGTCCATATAAATCTTCCCATGTTTCTCTGGATCCCTCATAGTCATCATTGCTTTCTGCACAGTAATATTCGATCACATTCAAATGCCAATTTCTTTTCAGCTATTGCCAATTTGATTGGCACTCAATTTGCTTTCAGTTCTCTCTTACCATACAAAGTGCTGCAATAAATATTTTGGCACATTTTGGAGCTTGATTTCTGCCTTTGACTCCAGGTTGTTTTCATAACAAATGAGTACTGAAAATTTTATTTTCTGACATTTTAGAATTGTAATTTTTACAATTATAATTCCCAATGGGAGAGCTAATTACAATGTCTCCTGGGTCTATGTTTTTTTTTTTCCAGTACTTCAGAAATTCATCCTATCTTATTAATTGTGTTTATAGTCCAGAGTCAATTAAGTGAAGAATATATATATGTGTGTGTACACATATATGCATATAAACATGTATGTATATATGTATGTTTTTTTAATTATGAAAAATAAATCAACCAAAATGTCTTTTATAGCACACAGGAAGTAGGGCTTGATTCAAGTGCTGGTTGTGTTCCTGACAAAGAGAATAAAACACATTAAAAGGCATACATCGGGGTTTTCTCTGGCCCAGGATTTAGATTTGTGACTAGTTTTGAATTAGTTCTCCCTGTTACCTAATGTTACCCTGTAAACCAAGCCAGGTTACCAATTTTGAGTAAAGAGGTCCTGGGGTTCCCTTTCCCCTCATTATAGAAATTATGGTTATGGTAGGGATGGAGATAGAGTAGAGGCCCTGGCTTTGGCTGACCAATAGAGATGAAAATAAATGGAGAGCTACTGTTTCCCTGCTTCCATTTCATACATCCACTTCTATTTCAGTGCCAGAAGTTGGAAGTGATCAAGGGTACAGAAAAGATGAAACTCAAGGAGGGAATGAATGAATCACTGCTCAACTTGTTTCAGTTCCTGTCTGAAGCAAAGTGGCAGTAGAGAGTGGATTCTGCTTGCTTTTTAAAGTCCTACAGAAGTTCAACAGCTCCCTTATGAGAAAAGGATCCAGATGACCTGGGATGAAAAGCCTCCAGGAAGAAAGGGAATGAAGGAAGGAAGGAAGGAAGAAAGGAAGGAAGGAAGGAAGGAAGGAAGGAAGGAGGGAGGGAGGAAGAGAGGGAGGAAGGGAGAAAGAAAGAAGGAAAGAAGGAAGAAACAAACATTTATTAAATATCTATTTTGTGTCAGTGTATTTACAATTATTTTCTCAGTTGATCCTCACAATAACTCTGGGAAGTAGAAATTACTATTATCTCCATTTTGGAATTGAGGGAATTGAGGCAGAGAGAAGTATGACTTTTCCAAAGTTGCATAGCTAATAATTGTCTAAGGCTAAATTTGAATTCAGGTCTTCCTGATTTCAGATTCATAATCCATTGTGCCACCTAACTGTGTAACAACCACTATGGTTAACTAATTCCTATGTCTTACCATAACACTTATAACCTGAACCATAATCTATATCACATGCCTTCCGGTGATATCACTTACATTTTATTTTAACCCTTTCATTGTACTGGACTTTTTATGGATGCCCTTATACTGGACCCTAATCTTCCTGAGGGTAAAGACCATATGTTACTCTCTTCTCAGAGTCTCCAGAGCCCTTTGCCATTAACTGGTACTCATTCTATATGTATTTTATGATTAGATAGTCCAGAGAGCTTCTTGCCTTAGGGCAAAGAGCTCTTAACTTTGGACCCATGGAAAGAGAATTGTAGATAGATTTCAAGGGTGACTGGGAGCCTGGATGGGAAAAAACCTATATATTTATTTTCGCTAAATCTCTAACTGAAGTTTAGAATTTCCTTCAATTATTTAACAGCATTATTCTGTGAAAGGTCCTGTTACTTTTACTAAACTTGCAAAGGGATACATAACAAAAAAGAAGAGTAAGAGTAAGAACATCTGCCCTAAGGAGCATTGCCTTCAGGGCCTGTTTTATTGTCTTCTACACACACACACACATATTCACCTGAAAGAACCATGGGATACTTATTACTTTCCCTACTTCACAGATAGGAAAACTGTATGGCTTAGAGAAGAACAGGTAGCCAACAGTAATATGAAATTGAGTCCAAAACTCAGTGGTCTTTATTGGTTATTGTTGTCTGTCCTTTGTTTTCAGAGGAGGAATGACATCACCAGGTGGCAGTAAATTGAGGCACAGTAGCACAAAGTTGTTAGCCTCACTCTCTTTTCCAGAGTCATTGAAGTTCAGTGGTAAGACAAAAGTCAAGACAACTGGCAATGGACCAGGATGCAGTGGATGACATTGGCATAAGTCAGTTTACATTGACTTAAAACCCAGCCTCCCAGAGGACTCTGTGCCCAGGATACAAACTTGTAGGTCTTACCCCAGAAACACACAACATGTGTTGGGGTGGGGGGGGGTCTTGCTTGTTAGCCTTTTGTTCAACATTGTCTCATATACTTATACATGGCTACAAGCAATGTTTGCTTTTCCAACTCTTCCACCAGAGAGTTTAGCCACAAGTTCCCCTCCCCCCTTCCCCCAGACTACACTGTGATCCATAATGGGTTGTTAAGAGGAAGTTAGGGATGTCTGGGGTATAACCCTAAATAGGGGCCTGGGAAAAATTGTGAAGGAGACAGAATTTATCTTTGGATCCCTTCCACTTCCTCTTTCAGTGCCTTGTCCCCCTTCTGGGGGCTTTGTTCCCAGCACCTACATTGAGTCCATATCTTCATTATGTCTTTGCTCACAGTTGCCTATTAACTAATCTCTGGATGACAGTTTAAGGTACCACTCCTCACCAGGAGAGCAGCTATATTTCTAATTAGAGGAGGGTGATAGAGTAGAGAGAAGAATGGAATCAATTGGGGGTGGGGAGAACAACATGGAACTGAAATCAGATAAAGATGCTTATTTATTTGAAGTGAATTCTGTTCCTTTCATAGGTTTAAGTCCTGGCTTTAACAGTTGCTAGCTATATTACCTTAGGCAACTTCCCATAACCCCCATGAGACTTATTTTTTTCATCTCAAAAATGGTTATAATATTACCCTACCTACCACCCTACTTAGCCACCTACAGTGTTGTTCTTACTACTGAATGAAATAATTCCTTTTGTGCTTTGTATAACCATCCAGAAGCAACTCCAAGACTATCAGTTAACACGATTATTTCTTCCTTGGTCAGGGGCAAGTCCTCAAGGATTCTAATCATTCCCTCCATGTTGCCTGTGTAGTCCCTGCCTCTGGAGTTCATCTTTCATAAGTACTTTGGAAAGAGCTAAACAACTCTCTGGGTCAGTGCTGGATTGAAGGAGCTACATATCAACTTGAATCAAACTGATTATAGTTCCTCTAAACCTAATTGGCAAAACCTAACTGCATTCATGTTTTATTAAAAGCAACTTTCATTACGCGGTCTGTGCTGTCAGAAAAATAAATTACATCTGCAAACACTTAGTTATAAAATTTTGCAGATAACTTCCAGTTGCCGGTAATTTTATATTAGGAGCTGTTTTTCCAATGCATGTTCAAACTTTGTTCAGTGGTATTAAACATGCTTTACCTACCAGTCTTTGCAAATTTACAGGATTTGTAGTATGGCTCTTTGCAGAGATTTCCTAAATTGTTTTCTGCCAACTTTATTTTTGGCAGCGTCCTTAGGCTCTTTGGAAATTACAGGTTTGTTTGTGTTTTATATTCCACTATTTACCATTTCCATCTTAGAGCAGATTCCATTCAATTTTGAAAAATCTGTGTGAGATCTGGATGCAGCACAGGTGGGTCTCACTTGAAGAAAATTCAGGATGTAGAAATTCCAGTACCGCAAACAAGTACTAAAGGGAGAAATTATTCACTTCATTTTTAAAAAATTCTTTGTTTTATAAATGGATTCATTACAGCTTCTTTAAAAAAAAACAATTTCTCCCAAATGCATTAAAATGTGATCCTATTTACAAAAATTCATAGTGTTTTAAGAACAGATACATTGGGTAAAGCGATACATCTACATGCCTATAGAATATGTAAATTGTAGACCACACTTCAGACTCTGTCTGGTGATCTTTATTTATATATCTAGAGGTCTCCCTTTGTCAGCAACTCAGAACAGAAATTAAGGGTGGAATAATGTGCCTAATAGGAACAAAACTAGAAATCAGTAAAACTCATTTGAGGGGCCTTTCCATTACCTTTTTCCCGGGTACTTTACCCCCCGCCATTTTCTTCATTCCCCCTGGGGATCTAGTGCCTTTCCCTGGAGCTCACCCATGCCTACCATTCTTGGACAACACCCCAAACTTTAAAATATTATTTTCTTCCTCACTCATTGTTTTTCTTGAACTCAGAGAGCTAAACCAAGTATAATGTTTAGAAATCAAAGAGGCAGATTTTTAACTCAAAGTAAAGAAAAACTTCCAAATATTTCAATTTGTCCAGAAGGAAAATGGGTTGCCTTAGGAGGTATTAAGTTCTTTGTCACTGAGGGTCTTCAGAAATAAACTGAAAGGTCATTTCTTGAGGTTATTACAAATAGAATATTTGCTCAGTTATAAGTTAGACCAGATTACTTCTGATGTCATTCACAGTGATATTCTATTAAAATACTGAGAATAATGGTCAAATTATCAGATGAGAGGAATATTTTGGAACACATCTCCATTGTCCCTCAAATCACATCACACATACACTATAGTTAAGTCAACCAAGGGAAATGAGTAATTGTGCCTCCAGGTAAAAAGGCTCTGCTATGCCCACCACTCCTGACTAAGGTAGGATGCTTCAGTGAATAGGGTCCTAGTTTTGGAATCAAAATACAGGGATTCAATTCCTGGTTGTACCACCTCCATTGCCTCAGACAAATCAGTTTACCTCTTAGGGCTACATTTGCCCCATCTACAAAATAAGAGGGTTGAGCAAGATGATGTCCACATTCACTTTTAACTTTAAATCCAGAATCCATATATAGAATTCAAAAGCTAGTGCTTTATTTTTATTTGCATATAGATAAGCTTCTAACATGTATGAAGTGATGCAGAATAAAGAAAGAAAGCTGAGGATAAACTTCTCTGGAATTAGGAGGATAATATTCATTGAAACTATAATAAATAAGTTAAAACAGTATGAAAAAGCTCAACTTAAATTATACATAATGACCAACATGGGTTCTGGAAAATAGATCATGAAACACATCCCTTGCATCTCAGTGGGATGGGGTAGGGTAGAAAGGCTATGGATGCTGAATGTAGCATAAAATGTCAGATGACTCTTTTTTTTTTATTTGCTTGACCATTCTCTTTGTTACAAAGAAGGTTCTATGTCTGTATAGAATGTGCCAATGTGTGAGTTGGTGGAAAAGGGAGGAGTAATATGATATAAAAAAAATTCACAAAATGTTTTTGTATCTCTAGTAGTAGGAATGAATCACCACTTATTTCCACGGGTATGTATGTACAGAAAGGCTTGTCATAACTGAAGGGAATCAGTGACTATACATATATAGATATGTATTGGAAGATGGAAGAAAAAACACAAGTGGAATATTTTGAAATCAAATATGTAAATTCATTAAAATTATATTCACTCCCATGAACTAACCTCAGTGAGTACAACTGACAAAAGAGTACAAAGACTAAAACTCATGTGACTTATTTAAAATCTGAGAGAAAAATAATTTAGGAGGAAAAGAAATTATAACAAATCATCCTGGATATTGGAGAGGATCCGAGGATCTAATTCTACCTTGGACAGCTACCCAGGTAAACTGGATTTAGAAAACAATAGGAAAGGGAGAGAGGAAAGAATTAGAAAGGTAAACCTTCCTTGTTATCTATCTGCACAATGGAGCAGTTATAAACCTGAGCAAGTGTCAATGTTTGTGGAGAAGTTCTAATACAATGCAAAGGAAACAGGGCCCCTTCTGTTGATGGTTGAAAAAGCCCAATGACTTTTCCTTTGAAAACCATGGAAATCACCCCAAGGACCCAACTGATAAGATAACAGTAAAGGAGATGGATATAGCTAGAAGAAAACACAAGGAAATGGATTCAGTGATACAAACAAAATAACACTGTTGGGGATGGAGAGATAAGAGTCAGCCAAACTTCTTTAGTGATTAGCTATTGTTGATGAGTTACAGACAGGGCTTTATGGGAACTTTGTTGTGATCAGTAAACTTTCCTTGAATCAAATTGTACTAAGATAAGTTCTGAATCTTACCATATCAAGTAAATTCTGCTTCATCTATTGCCCCTGATACTTCTCTTGCTTCCCTTGCGTGTGCTTTGTATGGTATGGGTAGGGGTACATCCAAGGAATATTACCCCTGTGGACTGGCAATGAAAACAAACAGCACTGGCTTCTGTTGGTCCAAGCAGAACGTGGGGGAAATGACCCTGGAGGTGAAGATTTGGTGTATGTTGGCAGCAGTAGCAACACATAGGGTAATATTTGGAGTAGATTTGGGATATCTAATCTATGCTCACCTTGGGTTCCTAGAGAGAGCTCACCTTTCTGTAAATAAATAACATATAGCAATGAATCAGATCCAGCACCATACCTCAGGTTAAAGGCTAAGACCAAAGTCTACATCGAAATTTCCTCCACCTATCCCTCCCAAAATATGTGTTTCCAAATACTGGAGTGGCTTGGTTCAGTGTAGACAATACACAGGCAGACAATTGATGATTGTTTCTCTTTTTATCCACATGTTTTGGCATCACGTGGATTCAGTCTCTAAGGAATCTGCTGTGAGATTCTGTATATGACATCTGGTTTCACAGTAGCTAGATTATGTCTTAGGCCAGCTAGGTGGCGGCACAGTGGATAGAGCACAAGGTCTGGAGTCAGGAGGACCTGAGTTCAAATAAGACCTCAGATAATTATGAGCTTTGTGACCCTTGGCAAGTCACTTAACCCTGTTTAACTAAGTTTTCTTATGTGTGAAATGAGTTGGAGAAGGAAATGACAAAC